>CM071924.1:44625194-44908931 GCA_016081115.2 Rehmannia glutinosa
CAGTGTGCTTCCGTTCGGTTACGTATTGCTTGATACCCACATATATTTGCAAATAGTCACGTAATTAGGAATCGATGGTGCTTTTCAAGAGTAATGAAAATCACCGATTCACTTCGTTGACCCTTGATCTTGATAGCTCATCTACAAGCCTTCTTCCAAACTCGCACTCGTATAAAATGCGCTTCACCCTCGATCGATGTGAATACTACTAGAGCACCCACAATTTCTCCACACCTTAAACCCTTAAGAGAATATTGGTGATCCTTAAGGAGAGATTATATGGAACAAATTATTCTGATCAAAATTGAATGATAAAATAAGAGCCAATATGATTAAATTGTTTCTGCTCTCATATCACAACTTTCATTCACAAACATGTGTATATATAGTGAAATACCATGATGGGCTCATGTACTGCCTTTCTTTTGCATATGGGCATTTCTCTTTATGATGCCTTTTCTCTTTTTGCATATGGCTGACAATACATGATGCTATGATGCACATGGCACTACAAAGACAAAAGTAATAATTATGAAAAGATTGTCATTTATAATTTTTGGCGTGAGGCGTGCATGAGAATTAAGGATTCCCATTGCACGGAAGGATTTAAAAGAGATATAACCTAAATGCTGATAACCCTACATCAGGAGTTACTTGCAAAAGAAATACACTAGGTGAAGGGAAAATGATTTGTGTAAGCTACATTATCACCAGATGTTAGGTTCATGAAATATTGCAGGATGGTTATCAAATGTTTTGGCACTTGAGCTTCATTTTCTGATTATTATTTTTGGTTTTTTTTGAGGGAGATGATCAGGAAAAAGCATTTTGGGGTTTTACTGAGTAACATGGGGAGAATGAAAACGTTTTTTGATTTTGTTTTGGGATGTGTTGTGGCTATTTTCTTGTTTCTCTTTTGGGAATACTGTTTTTTTATTTGTTCTTTTACATTTTGGGATTGATGCTATGAACCAACATTACATATTTTTGTTTTTTGTATGGGCCGTGAGCTTTGTTGGATTTTGTTGGATAATCATGAAACTACTGTCAATGAAGAAAGTTAGCATCAAGTTTTATTTGTGTTTATCTTCTTTTGTGTTTATATCATCAAGTTAGAAATATAAATAAGGGATAATTACAAAAACTACTCATGAGGTTTGGGATAATTATAAAAATCCAAAGATATTTGAAAATTACAAATAAAAACCTTTGAGGTTTGATTATGTGTTATATAAGGGGTAATTGGAATATTTTTATAGATGAAAGAATGGTGGGCTAGAGTGTAATACACGGAAATTTTTGTAATATTGTAGATACTAGGTAGAAGAGTGATACATTCAAAATACAAAATTCTTTACAAGGAACAAAAAAAAAAAAAAACGCTGTCCGTCTTGTATATATGTCATATAATTCATTGTGCTTATGTTTTCTTGAACTTGTATGCTTCGGAGAAAACTACATTGTTATTTTGTATGAGGTATGTGAATCATTGGTGGAATGTAGAAGCTCAATGGTGTATGCTCATTCTCAGAACTCCATTTACAACATAATTGCTTCAAATAAAAGTTTATCTTCTTTTTTCTTGCGATAGTAGTTTATAAAAGATCAACTTAATAGATAAAATATTTGTGTTTATCTTCTTTTCTCATGAAATGCATGCTCCGGGCAACAATTAATTTGGTCGTCCATATGCACATACATAATATAAGGGTGGGGATGGAGTTATCTTTACTTGAAAGTAACACTTTAATTTATAATAATTTACGGGAGTGGTCTTTTTTTGAGTTTAATTTGCTTTTCGAGTTCTGAGAAAGGCATGATTGTATTTTTGAAATGAATTCACATGTATAGTTCGGGAAAGCTATGTGGATCATATGGATTGAGCATTGGTAGTTTTATCATATGTTGATCATATGTTGTCCATTTTGTTTCGCAGGGATGGAGGGATGATACTTTTGAAAGAACCAACATTGATCATATGTTGATCATAATGAGAAGCTTGAGCATTTTTGAAAAACTTGAATGACATGAGCTATGTTGATCATATGGATTTTGTCGCTTTTAGTTGAATTATGATGCTTGTTGGTTGATGGAACTAATCGGATTATGAATTTATAGTTGTTTTATCGAAAAGAAAACTTCACTACTAGTACTTTTTGTTGGATTTTGGTTATTGGTGACTTAATACTAGGATTTCATGTTTAATTGGTAGTGAACTTATGATGTTGCTAGAATTGGAGTTCATAATGAATTGTTTAATTATACGGATTTTTTTTGGCAGATTGGATCGGTGCCTTTGTGTAAATCCTTTTAAAATCGCTTCTAAAACATTAAAACACCTGTTTTGATCCGATGTCTTTGAATTAAACGACACCGATTTAAACCTAAGTGAATTAGCAAGGTCTATTTACCATGTGACACCGTTTGAACCAGTGTCTTTAGATGAAACGACACCGGTTTTAAAACCTGTCAAATGCGTGTCAATTCATCAAAGAACACCGGTTTTAAACCGGTGTCAAATACATAAACCTTTAACACCAGGGCCTTAGAAAGTGGATGTTTTATCTCTACAACACCGGTTTAAAACCGGTGTCTTTCAAGGAAAAGACAACAGTTCTCAACCGCTGTCAAAAAGTTCAGACTTTTAACACCAGTGGCTTTAACACCGGTTGTTTTACTAATAGACACCGGCATAAAAACCGGTGTCTATCAGCATTTTTGTAGTAGTGTGGTGATCCAATTCTTCTAACTCTCTTCCATACCACAATATGTATTTTTTCTCTCGAAAATATGAACTATCATCTCAAATCTCTCCTCTAAAATATGATTTTTTATGTATGTGAATGAATGAATTCTTCAACCCATACTCTTGGCTTTTATAGACATTATTTTGGTGAATGTGTTCCTTAATAATGTCATCTTTTGGTAGTTTAATGCTCCGTT
Organism: Rehmannia glutinosa; assembly: GCA_016081115.2. Classification (NCBI taxonomy): domain Eukaryota; kingdom Viridiplantae; phylum Streptophyta; class Magnoliopsida; order Lamiales; family Orobanchaceae; genus Rehmannia; species Rehmannia glutinosa. Next base: position 44,628,138 of record CM071924.1, read on the forward strand.
TTATGAGTTGGGTTGTTAGAATCATTGTTTTCATGTGATCATGTGGGAAAGTAAGGAATTAGTGCAGCACAATGAGGTGTAATTGTGCAAGAAGAGTTGTCAAAAGGCTTGGTTGAAGTCCTTTTCCAAAATACCCTTCAGAAATTATGCAGAAATGGTCCCGCAGCACGGCCGTGTCGGGCAACACGGCCTGACCGTGTTGCATTTCTGTGTGTAGAAATTCCTGGACATGGCCGTGTTGGCCAACACACCCTGGTCGTGTCGGAGTCTGCCTCATATTTTCTTCTTTCTTAAATTTCTGGTTGAATATGGCTATGTCGCTCAACACACCCTGGCCTTGTTTGGTCCAAAAGGCCCCAAAATGACGCGTTTGGCTTGGGATTTCAAACATTTTTTGTGTCCATAAACCCTAAGATATATTTTGAGATGAATCCATGGCTCGGAATTCACTAAAAATAGTTCCAAATAATCAATCTACATCAATAAAAATACCTCACAGTAATATGAACTATGTATAATAAAAAATCTACAAAACTAACAACAAAACAACGTGAATCCTACTAAAATAAATAAGTAAAACATGCATAAAAAGACATTTATCAGTTGATCTTTCTCATCAGACTCGTCCACTGCATCACATTTTGTTAGAATAGTGTATATTATGTCTTCATGCAACGTGATGTGAATGTAGTTACGATGGATCCGGGAAACACCATGTAGAAGTTAAATTGAGTTCTTGAAGACTTTATATTCAAGTTATTTAGTTTCTTGCATATTGTTTATGTTACATTAGGATGTTGCAGAAAACGACGGCCTAATCTAAGTTAAGATAATACTATAAGACTGTGGTCCAAAGTCTAATCTACATGTCAGGAACCGCCCTGCAACACAAAAATAAGGTTTATGGGCCCTGGGGATTATCCTAAGAAGCATCACTGATGCCCAAGTAAGCAGAGTATAAGAGAATAATCTAAAGCACAAGGGAAATTCAACTATAAATTGTATTTTTAGAATAATAACGTGGGACGAGCTATTTACACCTAAAAATGTGGATCACGTGTGCCTAGTGTAGTATGTTGGGCCTCAATGGCCTTTTACAATAAATTAGGCTTCATGGACCTTTTGTTGACTTGGACCAATTGAAGATTTTATGCGCTAATAATCAATTAAAATAAATTAAATAAATAATTCAATATTTAAAAAGGAAAAAATAATGTTACCCATCATCAGACCAAGATTTCAATTCCATTGCTACCTATCATTTGTTGATGTTTTGAGATAGGTTTTAGGTTAATTATTATGACCGAACTTGTATGAGTTATTAAGTCTTGAATTGCTAGAGAACTTGAACGAGTAACCTGCAGAGAATGGGTTCTAGAGAATGATCATCGAACGGGTAAGATAACGACCAAAGGAATGACCATTCCCTTGGAAATAAGTGGCGAAAGGCCATGGAATGGGCGTTCGATGGTCATTCCTTAGGGAAGATTTCACGAACAATCAGGTGGCATGGACAAGGTTTTGGTGAATGGAAGTTTGGTTACCATTCGTTGCCTTAGAAGATTTCAGTGTATTTTTACATGTTTTGTTATTTTCTTTCTTTTTGTGTTCTAAGTCCACCATGTTTTGTACTTCTTTTCCTTCCTAGTTTGAGTCGTCTAAAATAAGCCAAACTCCTTATTATTTGTATCATCTTATGTTGAATTGATTAACAAAATATCTAAGCTTTCCCTCTAACCTTTAGGTTTTGGGTTTTACCAAGAGCTTCAAGATTGTTCATCTTTTTGCGAATTCTAACTTATTAAAAACACTTTCGCACATGTTTGTGGCTTCTTAATACAATCGTGTTCCCGCTTTGATAAGCAAAGGTCGATGTTTCCACCTTCATAACCAAACTAGTGAAGATCTTGGGTTATTCAATATATTATCAAGTTCGTTGCATCGTAGCTACGCCGCATCAATTGGTAATTAGAGCTATTCTGGTCAAGATTATCATATCCTTCAATTTTCTTGTTATTTTAAACAATAATGATAAATTTGCAATTTCCGTAAACCCCTAGTTTACGTAGGGTTAAAAAATTAAAAATTGCACAAAAAAGATCACCGATTCAAAATTCTAAAACCACATGAAAATTGGTAAAAAAAAGAAAAAAAGAAAACATTTGGGGAGTTGAATATGTTATTTATTGTTCAACGTGAAATTTTTAGTTGTTGTTTGTATTGATTGCACTTGTTTATCTATCATGTCTGAAAAAAATAACAATTGTTGGATATGATCAATAAGATGCAAATGGAGACACTTCCAGATCTAATGAAGAAGATGACATTTGAGACATATGGGGAGTCGATTGAAGGCAGCAGTTTCCAAAAACAAGAGTTTTGGGCACAAGGCCAAGACGAGTATATCTGTTGATTATGAAGATGAAATCAATGAATATGATGAGAGAGACCAAAATTATATTATATCTCGGATAAAGAGAGACAAGAAATTAGAAGATATATAATATGTGAAAATAATAATTTAAGTAACATGAAGACAAATATTCCTTCTTTTCAGGAGAAGAGTTATTCAATATGTGCACTTAAAATGAGAGCAAAAGATGGAGAACATATTTGATTGCCATAATTATTCGGAGTTGAAAAAGGTTAAGTTGATAGAGACAGAGTTCTTTGATTATGCTATTATTTAGTAGGATCAGTTCATGATATCTAGAGATGGACGGGAGAAGGTGTCGTATCCCATTGGGATGAGATGAAGCAGTTGTTGGGACATCGTTTTGTGCTTAACCATTATTATCGAGGTGTTTTTCAGTGATTGAATATGTTGACATAAATGTCTCAGTTTAAAATTATCACAATAAGATGGAAATATTGATGGCATGGGCTAACATTGAAGTGTATTTGGAAGCTACAACGGCATTTCTAGTAGGTTATATCCTCAAATTGCGGATTCCCCGAGGTGCACCATTACATAGATCTTGAGGAGAAAGTGCGCATGGTTATCAAATTTGAGAATCATATCAAGAAGAGATGTTTTACATGGTAAATTACACCAATTCTTGGGTTCGATTGCTCATAAGGTTGATGACATGCTTTTTCACAATACCCCAAAGTTGTATGAATAAGACAAAATCGATTTGAGAAGAGAACTTCGATAAATTTGATTCTTCTAATTCACGAACAAGAGATATTGAGTGTTTTAAATGTCATGTGAGAGATCATAGAGCTAGTTAATATCCGAATAGAAGACTAATGGTGATTCGGTTAATGGCAATTCAGATTCGAATTGAAGAGTAGAATTCTATTGGTATGCCGAGTTGGAGGAGGTTCTGCAGTAGTTACACCGTCAAAGGGAGATGTTTTATCACTACTATCACACAAAGTGTTGTATATAGAACCAAATTAGATGATTCATGGCTGCGAGAAAATATTTTTCACACTAGACGCTTGGTTTAGAAAAAGGTGTGTAGTATGATCATAGTACAAAATTTGTGGAGAACTTCGAGATTCCGACACTTGAACATCCATATTCGTATACACTAAAATGGTTCAGTGATTGTGGTGAGGTACTAATAAATAAGCAAGTGTTAGTATCTTTTCACATTTGGGATTATAAGGATGATATATTGTGTGATGGGCGGGGTTTCGTATTTTGTTAGGTAGACCATGACAGTTTGATATATGAGTATTACATGTTGGCTACACCAATAGATACTTATTTGAGCATGAAAAGCAAAGATGCACACTTTTACCTCTTACACTACATAAATATATGAAGATCAAATGAGGATGGGAGCTTGTGAGTTAAAAGAAAAGAGAGTTTGACTAGTGAGAAAAGGAATAAACTTAAGGCCGAGAAAAAATGAGAGATTGAGTGAAAACATATGTACGAAAGAGATTGAAAGTTTGGTCAAAGTTAGTAATGAGATTCGAGAGATGTCCAAGAAAAATGAGAGTACAAATTTTGATTAGGCGAAAAATATGGGAAAAAGGCCAATGAGGTATATATAACAAGAGAGAAAATTTGTGTTTATGGAAAACACGATAGACATTAGGCATGATCGCTTTTGAATGCTAATATATTTAATAATTTTTTTCTACTTCTATTGTTTCTCATTTGTAGTAGTTTAGAGTAACGGATAAATGTGCATGTTAATTGACATTTGATCGGGGTGGGGTGATATGAGAGTTCCATCTTAGTTCCAACAATCTCATTTGAGGACAAACCCAGACAGAGAGGAGAAGAATGAAGTGGATCCATTCATAAGGATCGAGAACACTAAGTACAAGTTAACTAAGTTCTTGAAGACTTTATATTCAAGTTATTCAGTTTTTTGTATTTGTCTATCATGGATTAGGATAGGAATTTCATTGTTTTGAGTCGTTTGTTGATGTTTTCACTAGTTGTTAGACCAATTTAAGGTGATAACCTTACTTAGGTGAGTTATAGAGTCTTGAATTTCTAGAGAACTTGAATGAGAAACTTGCATAGATCGGGTTCTAGAGAATGATCAATGAATGGGCAAGAGAACAACCAAGGGGACAATTGTTCCCTTGGACCGTATGTATGACGAATGACCATGGAATAGTAGTTCATGACCGTTCCCAACTAAAGAGCGTGAATGGAACGTTCACCCTTAGGAGATTTCCGACAAATCTCCTCGGTTTCCATCTCTACCGAATTGAGTATAAAATTTCGAGATTTCTTTCAAATCTTTGTGTTTTCTAAGAGTTTCGATATTGTTCATCTTGTTGCGAATTTGACTTGTTAAACAAACATCCATATTTGTTTGGGGCGTCTTCACATACCGAGATTCCTCGCTTTACTAAGTAACTAGTCGATGTTTCCACCTTTATAACTAAAACTAGCGAATATTTGGGCCATTCAATATATTGTTGAAGGATTGTATCCACATCGTTACAATGGAGTACACTACTAAAATTGTACTACTCCATCAAAAGTTATTAAATGTATGATAATACGGTTTTGAAAATGGCTCTATATATAATTGAAATCTTAGTCAAATGCTTGATTTAGGAATATGCGATCTTTGTCTAGATATTTTTTATACCTATAACACTTCTTACCCCTTTGAGCGATTCATATATGGGAGGTCGGATTGTGGCATTGACCCTTCCAAAGAATTGGTGCAATATCCACATTTACCTTAAATTAATAAAAATTCCATGGGATTTGAGTTGTACAATCAGACATGTGTGTGCACCCGATAGGTATTATGTATATTTCATTATATTGATTGTTGTGATTATCCTAGAGCCAAAATCATGAGAATTTAAAATCATCTATTCCTAAACGGAAAAGTTGTATAACTAATCTCATAGAAAATGTAAACAATATTACCCCGATAAATTTTAAAATCGTAATCTAGTTTTATAATTATTAAAAGCACATGCATCAAGCTCGAAATTTATAAATATAGAAAGATAATAGCACTTGAATCGACCGGGAATTTTGACTTTTTACCGATAATTTTTATGTTGTATATATTTCTCAATAAATGGGTAACGGAGTATGTTTATGAAAACGAAAATCAGATTTTGTATAGGCTAGGCACATCTTAAAGACGTTTTGTTTAAGGTATTAATTCCTCCGACTATGGTGTAAATAGTTCTCAAGGAATTAACCTCGAAGATACAAAGCCTATTTCACAAAAATTCCAAGGTTACACTCCTTAGAAATTTTCAGGAGCATAAATCACAAGTTGTAGTTTAAAAAAAATAGTAGAACGAAATAAAACTCGTAGAAAAATTAAGGATTGATTTTTCAATCACTTTTCATCATATCCATCACATCCTTTTTAGAAGTATTTATAGACTTCCAAAGGTTGCAATCAAAAGTTGCATCCCTTCTTAAATAATGGAAGTTATAAATATTCTAAATATTGCATCTCTTCATTGCAATCCTTCCCAATGGATGTCTTCACATGGAAAGGTACATACCTTTTCACATATTTTCCATATTTATTTATTTAGTTCCTCCTTTCATATAATATATTATATAATACAATATATGCATAGAATGAATGTCTAGGTAAATGATGCTATGATATGAGATGCAATAAATGCAAGGCAGTATATTATATGTAAATATATAATAATCCCCCACTAATTTACATATAATAAAAATAAACGCAACTTGTTTTACATAGTGAATACCCATGAAGTGGACGAGCTTTTAACTTTATGGTTGAATATGTAACACTAGGGAGACATATTCTCCTATGTATGATTCATGCTCCTTTTGTTCTTGGCAACACCTTTGTAATGGGCCTTGTGCTGAATCCTGGTTTTCACAAGTACTCTAGGATTTTACCAATTAATCCATAAGAAGCAGCCTCTCACTTTTCCACTTGTATAGGTAGACTTATGAAGAATGTCCAAGACTCATTCTACAAATTCTATATTTCTATTAAGGATTGTAAATCCAACCTACTCTTGTTATGATAAATTAAGTGAATAGATCAGATATGAGACTTTCGAAATAATGACACCCTCACTATTTTTAAGATATGCACTTGAAATTTATCCAAGTTTCCCTTTCACCAAAATCTAATATTGAATTGCCTTTTTAACTCTCATACATAAGGTGACAAATGTGTGTCCTGTACCTTAAGATTGAGTTCGTTTCAATCAAGACATTATTATAATCGGTAAGAGTCTCATATCTCTCATGATCTTTGTGATCCTTTCATCAAATAAGTATTTTTTTGTTTGTGGATGAACTTACATATAACTCGTAGGAGATACTCAAGACAATCTTTCTTTTCTAATCATATTTCTCGATATGATTATATGCCATAACAAAGATGTTTGCTATAGATTAATATTCTCTCGTGTTCATATTGTAAATCACAACTTGACTATTACAATACAAAATAGCCGTACCCTTTTTAGTATCTATATAAGGACTCTTTCTAAGAAATCTTCCAAACCACACAAGGTATTTACTCGCAATGTTTAGTAAACATTGTTATGTACTCATTTCCACAAAAGATAAGAAACACAAATTTGTCTTTTAGAAGTCCCAACGATTATGACACCGCCAATAATGAACAACCAACCACTAGTTGATTAAGAATCAATCATATTAGTTGCTCAATTTGCATCATATAACACTTTCAAGACTAACTTTAGTAAAACCACAATTTTATACTTGCTACTCTTAAAAATAAATAAGTTGAACAATGTTATGCACCATCTTTAGTTAATCTTATTTAGAAATAAAGTCTACAAAACTGAGGCTCAAAATATAATTTTAATTAAATCGAAAAATTCAAATTTAGACTTAAAAATAAAATTAATCAAAAAGTTTAACTTAAGCCCAAATAAGAATTATATACAAGAAACACCACATCATGGTTTAAACACACAGTCCCTGACATATTGTTATCAGTAAAGAAGGCACAAAGGAATTTTAAATCCAGAAAATCCCCAAAAAATAAAGCTAGTTTCAACAAGACTCATAATTTCTGAAATTTATGCATTAGCCCCAAATTTCCAAATTTTTACCAAAAAGCCATCTATTCAGTATGGCAACCCGTCATATTCTCCCTCATTTTTCTGTCCAATCAGTCTCCGATAAAGACCAACAAACACCGCCAGTCTTCATCGCAGCTCATCACTGGTGAATAGTGAAGGCAGACATCAACCACCATGATGGTTTTGCATGGCTGCAAAGAGACACAACAAAAAGGTCTTTGCATTCGCAAAGGCAACCTTAATTCCTTTGTTACCAGCCATCGGTCACTGCCTATCCAAACAGCAGGTCGTCATCATAGACCCGTCCCTGTCAGACTGTTGCCCTGGCTTTGTGATGGTACGGTGCGGGCGGGGACAAAGAAGGGCGACAATTGGGTTTTAATCGGAATTTTGATTTTCCAGATTTTTTTCTTTTTTTAACAATCAAAAGAACCTTTAAAAATCCATAAAAAATTATGAAAAATAAAGAAAAATTCTCACTCAGGTAGAATCTCATACTCCTTTGTTAACCAACAAAAACATTTTTTTTCTTTTAACACTCGATTTTAATCTATCATACCAAGAATAGAACATCAAAAGCAAATAAAATGAACCTCGTAGTTAAGAGTGTGCGCTTGATTCCAAGCGTAACTCATTTTGGTGAATCAGTGCAATCATGTTTGAAAAGGTCAATTAATACAACTTTGAAGAAGTGATTGTTCTCCTTGCCATTTATCGCTTCTTCCCGATTCTTGTACCGGGAATTGGTTTGTTTTATCTTTCCTTTCACGGACATGCCCAATCATTTTCCGTTGCCTCCACCAACTTTTTGTTTTCAGGCTTCCACAACAACAAACTCCATTTTAAGATTCTTAATACCTTAAAATTGTTGTATATATTTCTAATAGTGGGTAATGGAGTATACTAATGAAAACAAAAATCAGATTTTGTATAGGCTACCCATCTTAAAGACATTTTCTTTAAGGTATTAATTCCTCACACTATGGTATAAATAGTTCTCAATAAATTAACTTCCAGGATACAAAGCCTATTTCACAAAAAAAAAAGGTTACACTTTAGAATTTTTCAAGAGCATAAATCACAAGTTGTAGTTAAAAAAATAATAGTAGAAAGTGGAAAAGAATTATAACTCGTAGAAAAATTAAGGATTGATTTTTTCATCACTTTTCATCACATCCATCACATCATTTAAGTATTTATAGACTTCCAAAGGTTGCAATCAAAAGTTGTATCTGTGAAGCCCCTCGATTTTCAATCTTGTGCAAGCGTGTAACCGACGTCATTAGACGACTTTGTATATTCGCGACTACTTTTAATGCATTATTTTGACGGATAACTATTAATATTATTTTCACAGCATATTATCATTTTATTTATATGATCTACTACTTGTTTAATTATTGGTCATTTTTTTTTTGTTTTTGAATTCTATGTTTATTAATCACTTAATTGATCATTTTTCCTACTACTTGAGTAGTTAGTAGACACCTTAGAATTTTAGGAGACCTATTTCACTAAGTGATTTATATCCTATAGAAATAAGAAATCGATTTAGAATAAGTGATTGTGAGACTCATAAGTGATTATGAGAATCACTATTAATTTTGGGAATTGATATTTTACACCAATTATCATCATTTTTGTGACAAAAAAATAGAAATACCACACACAAGACTTATATTGGACGGCCAACATGGATAAATGGGTATAGAAATTCATCTCCATTCTCAAACACCTACACCACATTACACAAAACCAATACCAAATATCCTACACAAATTTTAAATTCATTTTTCACCCACAAATTCTCACTCACACCAACATTCCTCTCAAACCCACCCATTCTTCCACTCACTAATCAACCCCATAATTTGATCATCCCCTTGTCTCCCATGCAAATAACAATCCACAATACTTAACAAAAATCCTCCTCCCCCCTCTCATTGTACACGTCCACTAGGTAAGTATAGGAGAGCAAATTCATTTTCCTCATTCTTCATCTTGCAATCTCTCTAAAAATCTCCCAACTCTCTCTCTATACTCCCAACATTCTTCTTCTAACACTTGGCCAAAACAATACAAGAATCCCTCCCATTTTCTCCGAAAATTCGAACCCCATTGCACAAGGTAAGAAAATCTCTTCTTTCATCTTCAGTGTATTCCTTAAAATCTTCAAGCCTATCTCCTTCCTTTACCAACTTGATGAATTTTTTCTATTTTGAGGTATACTTAGAAGCTCTCGTCTTGAAGGACTTAAGGAAAACAAGATTTGATCATTAGCTTGAAAAGGACCTTCAAGCCATTTGTAGAAACAAGACAACAAGGTACAAATTGAGGTTTATTACTACCTTTTTCCTTTCCTCTTTTGATTTTTAAATTTAACACCAAATATGGTTTTAGTGTGGAAATAGGGGCTGACCTTGGGAGTTTGAATCAAAGGTGTTTAGGTGTAAAGAAATTTTCCCATTTTAGGCTCAATTTGCAAAAACTATAGAAGGTAAGTGTAGATTTCTTGACTCTTACTCTATTCTCTTCATTCTTACCTCAAATCCTTCAAATCCTAACTCCAAATTCTTTAAAATTTGACACTTAGGGGCTCCCTTAAGGTGTTGAGGCCAAAATTCCAAGAGTAGAAAGGAAAGTGCCATTTCTAGACTCACCTACAAAACTCGCTAAAGGTGGTGGAAAATCCTTTATAAAAACTCAAACGATCTTGTAAAAATTTCATGTAGTAATTTGAAACTTGCATGATTTAAATAAATATGTATTGCATGTGTATTTCAAGTATATATGTCCAACAATTTCATAAAAATATGCTTAATTTTTCAATTTTGCAAAAATAGGTGCATGCATGTACAAATCTATGAATTTCTTGATGATTTGTTGAATGATATGTTAATACATGCCTATGTACTTTATTTCATGTTTTATTTGCTTTATATTCTGTAAAACTTGAATATATATGAAAAATTGCACTATTGGATCTTATAGGAAAATTGGCAAAATTTGAGGATTAAATTGCAAGATTCTAAAAAGTGTGAGGCGCCTATGTAAATTTTCGAAAATGGGACTGTACTACATTGAAAATATGACATTTCAAGATAATAATAAAATTTTAAAGGTTTTGCGATAATAAAAACCAACCTTTGAAAGCATAAGGACTTAATTGAGGAATTTTGAAGTTTAAGGGCTAAAAATGAGATTTTTCAAACTGTATAAGGACTCTTCTGTAAAATTCAAAATTTTCAACTTGTGTTAACTGAAAAACTTATACTTATAGTAAATTCCGAAAATCAAATTGTTTTGAGTAAAGAAAACCAATTTTTGAAAATTTGAGTACTAATATGTAAAATGCCAAACTCAAAGGCCAAAAATAAAATTTCCAGGATTAATACAGCCCATGTACCTTGTTGGGAAATTTATTTTAGATTTTGATGAATGCCATGTAAAACTTAAACTAGAAAGTTGGCACCCCATTTTCATTGTAATTTTCATTTTAATTGATAGGTTGGGAAAGCTAAGTCGCCTAAGCTGAAATACAAGAAGTCAATCAAGATCAAGTGAAGACTCTACCGTGGAACAACTGAGTATGGCCAAGAAGGTAGATCAAGAACTTGATGAAGATGTATCATCTGCGGAACAAGGTGTGTGAAGTGTCAGTCTAAGTCATCTCAAGAAGCCAAGTCACAAGTTGAAAGTGACAGTTGAGTCTTCAAATGATTGAAGCATTTCAAAGTCACCCGGGAATTAGGCAAAGAACCAAGAAACGCTCAATCGAAAGGAATCAGTTGCCTAAGTCAAGAATATTACTTAAATAGGTAATACTTCCATGCTGCCAGGTCTTAAAGTGCTCGTCCCAGAAGCGTGCAAAAGGAATAAACCAATGGGAAGCACTGCACCTCGTGTCAGAACCTAAAAAGCTGAATATTCATTTAATACGAGGAAAGTTCTACATCTCAAGATTGAAGACCAAGAAAAGACAAGCCAACGAACACAAGTGTCTTTTGAAAATCAGTCTATCTCTTCAACGGGCAGATTTTTGAAAGTTCACTATAAAAGGCTGAGGAAACACATTGAGAAAAGGTTACCTGAACCACGAACAAGCAAGCAATATTCAAACTGTAACAACAAATATTCTCAAAATTATTCAAGCAAATCCTCAAGCCTGAAACTAGAAGGAAATCAATCGAACACAAAGCTGTGAAGGAAAGACTACTTCAAACTGTTGAAGAGGAAACTTTTGAAGTTTCAAAAGGGGTCTACTTTCCAAGGAGGATTGTAGGAAGGTTCAAGGTCGAACCAGTCTCAAGTTATTGGAGGGCTTCGTGATCAAATCCAAGAAGCTTGCGAAAGTGAGCTGAAGTAGCACGGCAGCTTCCCTGTGAAGAAACTGAGTCGGAAGAGAAGCCGCCAGTGTGACCAAGGCATCTCTAGACTGATTCCAAGGAGAAAGTCAGCTGTTTGATCAAGATTGTCTCTAGACTGATAACCACTTTGTGAACCGATCATTACTTAGTGGATTCCTCCAGGAGTTGGAGAAGAGAGAATTAGAAGAATTACCCCATTTTCGAACCTCTATAAAAATCATTTGTGTCATTTACATTTCATCAATTTTATTTTTGCATACATACTTATAACTGCTGATAATTTGCTATCCAACTGATTGAGATGGGTGACAATGGCCAAAATAAGGCGAATTGAGGCAAATCTCACCACTGGGGAGAATGTCTCTTCATAGTCTACACCCTCTCTTTGAGTATAGCCCTTCGCCACAAGACGAGCTTTATACTTGTCGATCGACCCATCTGCCTTTTGCGCTTGACCTTAAGAACTCATTTGTTCCCAATGGTCTTGCGTCCAAAGAAGATCAACTAGCTCGCAAACTTGGTTCTTAGCCATCGAGCTCATCTCTTCCTCCATAGCAATTATCCACTCTTTAGCATTAGGAGAAGTAATAGCCTCTTGATAGGTGGCTGGCTCATCAATATCCATAGAAACACACATGGAAGATTCCCCCTCAATTTCAAAACGTTGTCAGGGTACTATTCCACGATTGCTTGACGCATAAGTGGATTTTTAGAGTCTTCCACCACCGGGTCACTCCCATCGATTTTAGGACCACTATCATTGTCCCCGTCAATAATCGGATGAGATTTTGAAGTCTCACCCTCGCCAGGAAGCATAGCATTGTCCTTGGGATTTTGCAACTCATACGAGCTTCTAGATTCCTCTCACTTCTCCAATTGTTGGAAATTCCTCCTCGAGGAAATTAACATCGCGGATTCAATTTCAGTCATTCCTCCATCAGATGTTCACCATACATCACATAGCCTTTTAGTGATCACAATATCTTATAAAGACATGTTTGATCGCTCTAGGACCAAGCTTCCCATGCTTATGAGAAGTGTTGTGAACAAAGCAAGCTGACCCCCAAGGGTGCAAGCTTTCTAAATTAGGCTTTCCGCCATGCAACAACTCATATGGTGTCGTAGAACCGACTTTGAAGGCAAACTGTTTAGTATGTAGGCAAAAGAATCAAAATTGCATCTCCCCAAAAAGATATTGGAAGATTAGCTTGCGCCATCATTGATCTGGTCATTTCTAGAAGTGTCCTGTTCCTTCTCTCTGCAACTCCATTTTGTTGCGGAGTATATGGAATGAACAATTGTCTTATAATTCCTTTTTCTTCACATAATTGACTGAATTGATCAGACAAATATTCTCGCCCTCTATCAGTATGTAAAACTTTAAGGTTTCGTTCTCTTTGGTTCTCAACCTCGGCCAAGAATCGCTTAAAGACATAAGCGCTTTCGACCGATGAGACAAGAGATATACTTGACCCATAGCGTGAATAATCATCTCAGAAAGTGAGAAAATAGGATGCACCATGTCGTGTCCTCACGTTCATAGGCTCGCATATATCCGAGTGGACTATTTCTAGAGGATGTGTAGACCTCTTTGCTTTACCAAAAGGTTTCCTAAAGCTTTTCCTGCCAGACATGGTTCACACATAGGAAGGTTGACTTTAGTGAGTTGGCCTAAAAGACCTTCTCGAGCTAACCTAGTCAATCTTTCTTGTCCAATGTGTCCCAACCTCGCATGCCATTTAACAGAATCAGAAATAACATCAACAGATGAAGAAACAAAAGAAATACATTCATTGGATAATTCTAACATGAAAAATCCATCACTCATAAATCCCACACCATACAGTTCATTACCAAGGAAAATGGATAACTTAGCTTGATCAAACAAGAAAGAAAAACCATGTCTTAAAAGTGCTAAAACTGAAAGTAAATTACATCGAATGCTGGGTGCGTAAAGTACATCACTAAGGAGTAGCTCGCGCCCAGTGCTTAGCTTGAGCTGGTATGACCCAACTCCAACAACCTCCTCCTGTGCGCCATTACCCATAGCAATATAATGGCTGCATGCCGGCACTCGATGATAATCTACAAAACTTGCTCTGTCTCTTGTCACATGTTTGGTTGCTCCGGAGTCTACAATCCAACCATGGAGAGAATTAGCAACAAATATATGTGAACAAACAAAAGAGTTGAAAAACCTAGGAACAGGTTTTACCTTCTTTGGCTCAGTGCAATCACGAGCAAAGTGACCTGGCTTTCCACAGTTAAAGCAAATATTTTTCTTCTTCCCGCCCCTTTTACCACGTTGACGTTTCGTGGCTTTTTCACCTTGTGGGTCCAAGTTTTGGTTCTTACCACTACTCTGTACGGCACCCTTATGCTTGTTCCAATGTTTGCCTTTGATAGGCTTATGTTGACCAAATACAGTGCGACAAAAGCTTGTTTGTGCTCGCTCCGCCTCTCGACGGTCAGCCTCAAGCCTAAGATGACTAGCGACACTGTCAAAAGTTTGGATTTGCTCGTTATGAGTGAGCATAAGCTTAACGTGTCCCCAAGTCTGCTCAGGTAGCAACCTTAAGACAACCAAAACTTGTTGTTCGTCAGTGAGTTCACTTCCAGCATTTTGAAGTTCACGAATCATATCCTTCATCACATCAAGATGATGACTCATTGTATGTTTTGGGGCAAGTACGTACTGGTTAAACTTAAGGGTAAGAGCCCTCAACCTCGTTGCCGAGGTAATACCGCACGTGAACTTCAAGCCTTCCCACAGGTCCTTAGCTGTTGGATACTTTTCGAACTCACAGATTAGATGGTCATTCATGCAGCTCAACATAGTATAGCGCACACTCCTATCCTGAACTACCCACTTATTGTACGCGTCCAAATCGCGACGATATTGGGCATTCTGTCCATTTTCCGGTTCAGTTGGCATAGCCATAACAGTGGTGAGATGATCAAGGTGTTTCATATGGTGCAACACAAATTGAATTTTTCGATGCCACATGGCATAGTTTTGGCCATCAAGTTTTCCAGAGCCATAAAGGTCAGAAAAAGCTATTTGGGCATCCATCACTCTATATAATGTGCAATATGTTAGGTACTGGTCTAATTTAAAGATTTCTATTCGGATTCAAATAATTTTTTATTATTTTCTTTAACTCAATGAGATCGAAAATTCACCGCCAAAGGCTAATAATCACCTCCCACCGAGTTGAAGACAATGATAAAAAATTAAATAATCCACGAATAGAAACATTGTCCATAATAATCATGCATATAAATCGCATAAAATAATTGGGTGACATTTGATGCTCACACCGAGATAATTTCTCGCCTACGGTGGTGATCTACAAAACATACCCAAAAATACATAGCCAAAAATGGCCCCTCTAATACATCAGTCCTAAAAAAAATAAAAATAACTGAAATTACAACTTATATGGACCTACTACAAAATTCTAGGAATAAAATAATTTGGGACTTTGTATCACCACCATATCCAAAAAATTATCTCTTAAATAATTAACTAATTAAACATATAAACATGAGCATCTAAAAATTTCCAAAACCCGTTCACACATAAGATTGCATAAAACACATATTCCAATTAATATATGCATCACAATCATATAATCAAGTGATATCGCAATTATTAACGTTTCTTTATAAGATACCATCATGGCATATCCTGATGGCGCGGAAATCTGATGCATAACCATCTGCTTTGCACAAATTTGATGTCACTGAGAAATTTGATTGTTATGCATAACCATCATGATGCATAACAATTTGATGCATAACCATCATGACAAATACGTATTGATATATCCATCTTCTTTGCACAAATTTGATGCATTTTTTATGGCGCGGAAAACGAGGTTTTTTGTTAAAAAAAAACAATTGGACCGTGACCAATTTCACAAAGAATAGGATCAGATTACCATCCTCACATATATATATATATACACGCAATCCGAGGCTAAAATTGTTTATCTCACATAAACTTCGAATTGTCATAACTATTTCATTTTATATCGGATTAATATGCACAATATATCAAATTAATCCTCTCTTCAAAATTTACAATTTGATACCAATATTTCATTTATAAAAGCAGTAATACAGATTCGATTTTTTTTAAAAAAACCAAAAATTGAATCTCATGGATATGACACGTATCAAAAATATCAAACAGGCGAGAACGAGCCCTAATGGCTCTGATACCACTGTTAGCAAATAAACACATATATTTGCAAATAGTCACGTAATTAGGAATTGATGTTACCTTTCAAGTAGGTAGCTGAAAAATCACCGATTCACTTCGTTGACCCTTGATCTTGATAGCTCATCTACAAACCTTCCAAACTGCACTCGAGTATAAAATGCGTTTCACCCTGATCGATGTGAATACTACTAGAGCACCCACAATTTCTCCACACCTTAAACCCTTAAGAGAATATTGGTGATCCTTAAGGAGAGATTATATGGAACAAATTATTCTGATCAAAATTGAATGATAAAATAAGAGCCAATATGATTAAATTGTTTCTGCTCTCGTATCACAACTTTCATTCACAAACATGTGTATATATAGTGCAATACCATGATGGGCTCATGTATTGCCTTTCTCTTTTTGCATATGGGCATTTCTCTTTATGATGCCTTTTCTCTTTTTGCATATGGCTGGCAATACATGATGCCATGATGCACATGGCACTACAAAGACAAAAGTAATAATTATGAAAAGATTGTCATTTATAATTTTTGGCGTGAGGCGTGCATGAGAATTAAGGATTCCCTTTGCAGGGGAGGATTTAAAAGAGATATAACCTAAATGCTGATAACCCTAAATCAGGAGTTACTTGCAAAAAGAAATACACTAGGTGAAGGGAAAATGATTTGTGTAAGCTACATTATCACCAGATGTTGGGTTCATGAAATATTGCAGGATGGTTATCAAATGTTTTGGCACTTGAGCTTCATTTTCTGATTATTATTTTTGGTTTTTTTGAGGGGAGATGATCGGGAAAAAGCATTTTGGGGTTTTACTGAGTAACATGGGGAGAATGAAAACGTTTTTTGATTTTGTTTTGGGGATGTGTTGTGGCTATTTTCTTGTTTCTCTTTTGGGAATACAGCTTTTTTATTTGTTCTTTTAGATTTTGGGATTGATGCTATGAACCAACATTACATATTTTTGTTTTTTGTATGGGTTGTGAGGTTTGTTGGATTTTGTTGGATAATCATGAAACTACTGTCAATGAAAAAAGTTAGCATCAAGTTTTATTTGTGTTTATCTTCTTTTTGTGTTTATATCATCAAGTTAGAAATATAAATAAGGGATAATTACAAAAACTACTCATGAGGTTTGGGATAATTATAAAAAATCCAAAGATATTTGAAAATTACAAATAAAAATCTTTGAGGTTTGATTATGTGTTATATAAGGGGGTAATTGGAATATTTTTATAGATGAAAGAATGGTGTTTGAAATGTTTTGCTTATAAAGGGGCTAGAGTGTAATACACAGAAATTTTTGTAATATTGTAGATACTAGGTAGAAGAGTGATACATTCAAAATACAAAATTCTTTACAAGGAACAAAAAAAGAAAAACGATGTCCGTCTTGTATATATATGTCAAATAATTCATTGTGCTTATGTTTTCTTGAACTTGTATGCTTCAGAGAAAACTACATTGTTATTTTGTATGAGGTATGTGAATCATTGGTGGAATGTAGAAGCTCAATGGTGTATGCTCATTCTGTAACTCCATTTACAACCTAATTTCTTCAAATAAAAGTTGATCTTCTTTTTCTTGTGATAGTAGTTTATAGCATCAACTTAATAGATAAAATATTTGTGTTTATCTTCTTTTTCTCATGAAATGCATGCTCCTGGGCAACAATTAATTTGGTCGTCCATATGCACATACATAATATAAGGGTAGGGATGGAGTTATCTTTACTTGAAAGTAACACTTTAATTTATAATAATTTCTCGAGTGGTCTTTTTTGAGTTTAATTTGCTTGAGTTAAGAAAGGCATGATTGTATTTTGAAATGAATTCACATGTATAGTTACTTGGGAAAGCTATGTGGATCATATGGATTGAGCATTGGTGGTTTTATCATATGTTGATCATATGTTGTCCATTTTGTTTGCAGGGATGGAGGGGATGATACTTTTGAAAGAACCAACATTGATCATATGTTGATCATACGGAGAAGCTTGAGCAATTTTGAAAACTTGAATAACATGAGCTATGTTGATCATATGGATTTTGTTGTCTTTAGTTGAATTATATAGTCTTTTTGTTGGTTGATGGAATTAATTGGATTATGAATTTATAGTTGTTTTATCGAAAGAAAACTTCACTACTAGTACTTTTTGTTGCATTTTGGCTATTGGATTTCATGTTTAATTGGTAGTGAACTTATGATGTTGCTAGAATTGGAGTTCACAATGAATTGTTTAATTATATGGATTTTTTGCAGATTTGGATCGGTGCCTTTCTGTAAATCCTTTTAAAACTGCTTCTAAAAACATTAAGACACTGGTTTTGATCCGATGTCTTTGAATTAAACGACACCGATTTAAAACCGGTGTGAATTAGCAATGTCTATTTACCAAAGACACCTGTTTCGAACCAGTGTCTTTAGATGAAACGACACCGGTTTTAAACCGGTGTCAAATGCGGTGTCTATTCATCAAAGAACACCGGTTTTAAACTGGTGTCAAATACATAAACTTTTAACACCAGGGCCTTAGAAAGCGGATGTTTTATCTCTACGACACCGGTTTAAAACCGGTGTCTTTCAAGGAAAAGACACCAGTTCTCAACCGCTGTCAAAAAGTTCAGACTTTTAACACCGGTTGTTTTACTAATAGACACCGGCATAAAAACCGGTGTCTATCAACATTTTTGTAGTAGTGTGGTGATCCAATTCTTCTAACTCTCTTCCATACCACAATATGTATTTTTTCTCTCCAAAATATGAACTATCATCTCAAATCTCTCCTCTAAAATCTGATTTTTTATGTATGTGAATGAATGAATTCTTTAACCCATACTCTTGGCTTTTATAGACATTATTTTGGTGAATGTGTTCCTTAATAATGTCATCTTTTGGTAGTTTAATGCTCCGTTTTATGAGTTGGGTTGTTAGAATCATTGTTTTCATGTGATCATGTGGGAAAGTAAGGAATTAGTGCAGCACAATGAGGTGTAAATGTGCAAGAAGAGTTGTCAAAAGGCTTGGTTGAAGTGCTTTTCCAAAATACCCTTCAGAAATTGTGCAGAAATGGTCCCGCAGCACGGCCGTGTCGGGCAACACGGCCTGACCGTGTTGCATTTCTGTGTGTAGAAATTCCTGGACATGGCCGTGTTGGCCAACACACCCTGGTTGTGTCGGAGTCTGCCTCATATTTTCTTCTCTCTTAAATTTCTGGTTGAATATGGCCATGTCGCTCAACACACCCTGGCCATGTTTGGTCCAAAAGGCCCCAAAATGACGCGTTTGGCTTGGGATTTCGAACATTTTTTGTGTCCATAAACCCTAAGATATATTTTGACATGAATCCATGGCTCGGAATTCACTAAAAATAGTTCCGAATAATCAATCTACATCAATAAAAATACCTCACAGTAATATGAACTATGTATAATAAAAAATCTACAAAACTAACAACAAAACAACGTGAATCCTACTAAAATAAATAAGTAAAACATGCATAAAAAGACACTTATCAGTTGATCTTTCTCATCAGACTCGTCCGCTGCATCACATTTTGTTAGAATTGTGTATATTATGTCTTCATGCAACGTGATGTGAATGTAGTTACGATGGATCCGGGAAACACCATGTAGAAGTTAAATTGAGTTCTTGAAGACTTTGTATTCAAGTTATTTAGTTTCTTGCATATTGTTTATGTTAGATTAGGATGTTGCAGAAAACGACGGCCTAATCTAAGTTAAGATAATACTATAAGACTGTGGTCCAAAGTCTAATCTACATGTCAGGAACCGCCCTACAACACAAAAATAAGGTTTATGGGCCGTGGGGATTATCCTAAGAAGCATCACTGATGCCCAAGTAAGCAGAGTATAAAAGATTAATCTAAAGCACAAGGGAAATTCAACAATAAATTGTATTTTTAGAATAATAATGTGGGACGAGCTATTTACACCTAAAAATGTGGATCACGTGTGCCTGGTGTAATATGTTGGGCCTCAATGGCCTTTTACAATAAATTAGGCTTCATGGACCTTTTGTTGACTTGGACCAATTGAAGATTTAATGCTCTAATAATCAATTAAAATAAATTAAATAATTCAATATTTAAAAAGGAAAAAATAATGTTACCCATCATCAGACCAAGATTTTAATTCCATTGCTACCTATCATATGTTGATGTTTTGAGATAGGTTTTAGGTTAATTATTATGACCGAACTTGTATGAGTTATTAAGTCTTGAATTGCTAGAGAACTTGAACGAGCAACTGCGAGAGAATGGATTCTAGAGAATGATCATCGAACGGGTAAGATAACGACCAAAGGAATGACCGTTCCCTTGGAAATAAGTGGCGAAAGGCCATGGAATGGACGTTCGATGGTCATTCCTTGGGGAAGATTTCACGAACAATCAGGTGGCATGGACAAGGTTTTGGTGAATGGAAGTTTGGTTACCATTCGTTGCCTTAGAAGATTTCAGTGTATTTTTACATGTTTTGATATTTTCTTTCTTTTTGTGTTCTAAGTCCACCATGTTTTGTACTTCTTTTCCTTCCTAGTTTGAGTCGTCTAAATAAGCCAAACTCCTTATTATTTGTATCATCTTATGTTGAATTTATTAACAAAATATCTAAGCTTTCTCTCTAACCTTTAGGTTTTGGGTTTTAGCAAGAGCTTCAAGATTGTTCATCTTTTTGCGAATTCTAACTTATTAAAAACACTTTCGCACATGTTTGTGGCTTCTTAATACAATCGGTTCCTGCTTTGATAAGCAAAGGTCGATGTTTCCACCTTCATAATCAAACTAGTGAAGATCTTGGGTTCTTCAATATATTATCAAGTTCGTTGCATCGTAGCTACGATTCGCATCAATTGGTAATTAGAGCTATCTCGTCAAGATTATCATATCCTTCAATTTTCTTGTTATTTTAAACAATAATGCACAAATTTTCAATTTCCGTAAACCCCTATTTTACGTAGGTTAAAAAATTAAACAAATTGCACAAAAAAGATCACCGATTCAAAATTCTAAAACCACATGAAAATTGGTAAAAAGAAAAAAAGAAAACATTTGGGGAGTTGAATATGTTATTTGTTGTTTTGAACGTGAAATTTTTAGTTGTTGTTTGTATTGATTGCACTTGTTTATCCATCATGTCCTCAAAAAAATAACAATTGTTGGATATGATCAATAAGATGCACATGGAGACACTTCCGATCTAATGAAGAAGATGACATTTGAGACATATGGGAGTCGATTGAAGGCGTGCTTTCAAAAACAAGAGTTTTGGGCACAAGGCCAAGACGAGTATATCTAGTTGATTATGAAGATGAAATCAATGAATATGATGAGAGAGACCAAAATTATATTATATCTCGGATAAAGAGAGACAAGAAATTAGAAGAGATATAATACGTGAAAATAATAATTTAAGTAACATGAAGACAAATATTCCTTCTTTTCAGGAGAAGAGTTATTCAATATGTGCACTTAAAATGAGAGCAAAAGATGGAGAATATATTTGATTGCCATAATTATTCGGAGTTGAAAAAGGTTAAGTTGATAGAGACAGAGTTCTTTGATTATGCTATTATTTAGTAGGATCGAGTTTATGATATCTAGAGATGGACGGGAGAAGGTGTCGTATCCCATTGGGATGAGATGAAGCAGTTGTTGCGACATCGTTTTGTGCTTAACCATTATTATCGAGGTGTTTTTCAGTGATTGAATATGTTGACATAAATGTCTCAGTTTAAAAATATCACAATAAGATGGAAATATTGATGGCATGGGCTAACATTGAAGTGTATTTGGAAGCTACAATGGCATTTCTAGTAGGGTTATATCCTCAAATTGCGGATTCCCTCGAGGTGCACCATTACATAGATCTTGAGGAGAAAGTGCGCATGGTTATCAAATTTGAGAATCATATCAAGAAGAGATGTTTTACATGGTAAATTACACCAATTCTTGGGTTCGATTGCTCATAAGGTTGATGACATACTTTTTCACAATACCCCAAAGTTGTATAGAATAAGACAAAATCAGACGAGAAGAGAACTTCAGATAAATTTGATTCTTCTAATTCACGAACAAGAGATATTGAGTGTTTTAAATGTCATGTGAGAGATCATAGAGCTAGTCAATATCCGAATAGAAGACTAATGGTGATTCGGGTTAATGGCGATTCAGATTCTGGAATTGAAGAGTAGAATTCTATTGGTATTCCAGAGTTGGAGGAGGTTCTGCAGGTATTACACCGTCAAAGGGAGATGTTTTATCACTACTATCACACAAAGTGTTGTATATAGAACCAAATTAGATGATTCATGGCTGCGAGAAAATATTTTTCACACTAGACGCTTGGTTTAGAAAAAGGTGTGGAGAACTTCGAGATTCCCACACTTGAACATCCATATTCGTATACACTAAAATGGTTCAGTGATTGTGGTGAGGTACTAATAAATAAGCAAGTGTTAGTATCGTTTCACATTTGGGATTATAAGGATGATATATTGTGTGATGTGGCGGGGTTTCATATTTTGTTAGGTAGACCATGACAGTTTGATATATGAGTATTACATGTTGACTACACCAATAGATACTTATTTGAGCATGAAAAGCAAAGATGCACACTTTTACCTCTTACACTACATAAATATATGAAGATCAAATGAGGATGGGAGCTTGTGAGTCAAAAGAAAAAGAGAGTTTGACTAGTGAGAAAAAGAATAAACTTAAGGCTGAGAAAAATGAGAGATTGAGTGAAAACATATGTACGAAAGAGATTGAAAGTTTGGCCAAAGTTAGTAATGAGATTCGAGAGATGTCCAGGAAAAATGAGAGTACAAATTTTGATTAGGCGAAAAATATGGGAAAAAAGGCCAATGAGGTATATATAACAAGAGAGAAAATTCGTGTTTATGGAAAACACGATAGACATTAGGCATGAGTGTTTGAATGCTAAAATATTTAATAATTTTTTTTTCTACTTCTATTGTTTCTTATTTGTAGGAGTTTAGAGTAATGGATAAATGTGCATGTTAATTGACATTTGATCGGGGTGGGGGTGATATGAGAGTTCCATCTTAGTTCCAACAATCTCATTTGAGGACAAACTGTACAGAGGAGAAGAATGAAGTGGATCCAGTTACGAAGGATCAGAGAACACTAAGTACAAGTTAACTAAGTTCTTGAAGACTTTATATTCAAGTTATTCAGTTTTTTGTATTTGTCTATCATAGATTAGGATAGGAATTTCATTGTTTTGAGTCGTTTGTTGATGTTTTCAGCTAGTTGTTAGACAAATTTAAGGTGATAACCTTACTTAGGTGAGTTATAGAGTCTTGAATTTCTAGAGAACTTGAATGAGAAACTTGCATAGATTGGGTTCTAGAGAATGATCAATGAATGGGCAAGAGAACAACCAAGGGGACAACTGTTCCCTTGGACAGAAGTGACGAATGACCATGTAATAGTAGTTCAGTGACCGTTCCCAACTAAAGAGCGTGAATGGAACGTTCGCCCTTGGGAGATTTCTGACAAATCTCTGGTTTCCATCTTCTACTGAATTGAGTATATAATTTCTGAGATTTCTTTCAAATCTTTGTGTTTTCTAAGAGTTTCGATATTGTTCATCTTGTTGCCAATTTGACTTGTTAAACAAACATCCATATTTGTTTGGGGCGTCTTCACATACCGAGATTCCTGCTTTACTAAGTAACTAGTCGATGTTTCCACCTTTATAACTAAAACTAGCGAATATTTGGGCCATTCAATATATTGTTGAAGGATTGTATCCACATCGTTACAATCAAGTACACTACTAAAATTGTACTACTCCATCAAAAGTTATTAAATGTATGATAATACGGTTTTGAAAATGGCTCTATATATAATTGAAATCTTAGTCAAATGCTTGATTTAGGAATATGCGATCTTTGTCTAGATTTTTTTATACCTATAACACTTCTTGCCCCTTGAGCGATTCATATATGGGAGGTTGGATTGTGGGTCGGACCCTTCCAAAGAATTGGTGCAATATCCACATTTACCTTAAATTAATAAAAATTCCATGGGATTTGAGTTGTACAACGTACATGTGTGTACACCCGATAGGTATTATGTATATTTCATTATATTGATTGTTGTGATTATCCTAGAGCCAAAATCATGAGAATTTAAAATCATCTATTCCTAAACGAAAAAGTTGTATAACTAATCTCATAGAAAATGTAAACAATATTACCCTGATAAATTTTAAAACTGTAATCTAGTTTTATAATTATTAAAAGCACATGCATCAAGCTCGAAATTTATAAATATAGAAAGATAATAGCACTTGAATCGCACTGGGAATTTCGACTTTTACTGATAATTTTTATGTTGTATATATTTCTCGAATATTGGGTAACGGAGTATGTTTATGAAAACGAAAATCAGATTTTGTATAGGCTAGGCATATCTTAAAGATGTTTTGTTTAAGGTATTAATTCCTCCCACTATGGTGTAAATAGTTCTCAATTAATTAACCTCCAAGATACAAAGCCTATTTCATAAAAATTCCAAGGTTACACTCCTTAGAATTTTTCAGGAGCATAAATCACAAGTTGTAGTTTAAAAAAAATAGTAGAAAATTGAAAAGAAATAAAACTCGTAGAAAAATTAAGGATTGATTTTTCAATCACTTTTCATCATATCCATCACATCCTTTTTAGAAGTATTTATAGACTTCCAAAGGTTGCAATCAAAAGTTGCATCCCTTCTTAAATAATGGAAGTTATAAATATTCTAAATGTTGCATCTCTTCATTTCAATCCTTCCCAATGGATGTCTTCACATGGAAAGGTACATACCTTTTCACATATTTTCCATATTTATTGTCACGCCCCAAACGGGACGCGACGAACGATTCACAACTTAAATACAAATGGACTAACAGTCCAGACAATACCAATGAGAACCCAATAAAACAGAGTCTAAATAGCAAAAATAAATAAATAACAGGATACAAGTTATCACTTAAAGTCTACATCCCATCACCGAATTACAATCCGAAATTCAACAAGGTAGTAACTTAACGTCAAAGGGTCATACGCCCTCAATTACAAACCCGAATTGATTAGGATACAAAAGTCCAACAAAAACATAATAAGAAAAGAGTCCGATCAACAACAAGATACGATAAATCCAACAGTAGTAGTATAAGGTCTCAATCCAGAGCCGGTTCAAATCTCCAAATAAATCCTCATCTAAGGTTAGAAAACAAAGGGGATGAGACAAAAATCTCGATGGATGGGGTGATCGGTAATGCGAGTGTGGCGTAATAGTTAATGTGAGAAAACAATTATACAAAAACGCATGAGTATGATGCATGGTTTCACACACGATTCAAGCGTCATGATAAATTATTTAAATAATAATTTTTTTATACGATTTAAGAAAATTCATGGTCACACAGCACTATGATACAATCAAGACAGGTAGGATTGCGTGCGGATTTTAAGTGTAACGCCAATCCTATGCAAGGCAATTAATGGTTGCGTCACGGACTTGTAGCGCCAACCAATGCAAAAATGCAATAGCCCGTTGCGTGCGGAATGTAACGCCAACCAAAACGGGGCGATAACTCCAGAATCGTGTGGATCGACAGCGATTCCTTCGTTCTACCTTGTAACTCCCGGTCAAGTATGGTCCAAGACCGGCACCTTATCGCTCCGTAGGCAAAGACAAAATCCCAAAGAGAGCCGGGCGAGGCTCGGATCCGTCATAATCATGATTATACCTCGATCACTACGACCCGCTTCCCCTTGGACAAACTCCGTCCCTCGCCTGGGGATTAGGGCGATGGGGCCTAAGAGTGGAATAGCAAGAAGAGCTGCCGGTTCCATCCCCGACGTATCCATTCCGATCGTGAGCTCGACACACCAAGTTGACTCGGCAGAAAGTAATTACAATTACAAAATAACCAACTGGCAATGAGTATTATTGATTCAGGAAGCGATTTAGGAAATATTTTAAAATGCGAGTGGCAATTATGGCATTGGTGGAGTTTTTGGATGAAGATGATTATCGGGAGGATAAACAACCCTTCGATATCTTGAAAGATTGGGTGGAACATAAGTCCCGTTATAGAATCAATTAGCAAGGCGGGAAGTCGCTCCGCGATCGGGTATTAATCGGTCAAATTGATCCGATAAGTTAGGGGTTTTTGGGAAAGTAAAATATTTAAATTAAATCTCCAAGTCAGAGAGTCCAGGGCGATTTTAGTAAAAGAGAATATAATTTGAGTGAGGTCCTTTATAAAAGGAAAATTGTAATTTAGCCCCGTTTAAAAAAAACTAACACTTTTGGGGTTAAAAATTGAATAATTAAATATCCCGACCTTGAAAAATTATGAGGTAAGTTCCTAAATTCTCCAAATTGTCCAGAGATTCAGGTTTTTAAAGTTTTATGGTCGAGTTTTTATAAAAATTTCACATTGGCCCCAAATTTGTAAAAATTGTCAATTTGGACCTTAAGTTTTAAAAATTCGAACTCACAAACCGGAAGGGCTTTTAATGTGATTCCAGTTGGAAAATGTCACTAAGGTTGGTAGGATATTGGGACAAAAGCAGTTTTTAAAAGCAATATGTGTAGGTCCTTCAACTTTTGAAAATATCATTTTTGTCCCATTTTAAAATAATTGCCTTTAAGGCTTTTAGGGGTCCAATTGTTATGAAATTTGAACCTTGGGTCCAAAATACAATTAAGTTATAGTTAAGTTAGTATTCCCAGGTGCATGGGCTGCATAAGTCCTGGAATTTTCATTTGGGTCCTCAAGTTTAATATTTTTCACATTAGTCCCTCAAATTTAGAAAAATTGTTTTTCAAGTCCTAACCACTTGGATTTTTGGAATACCTTTAAAATATGTGATTCCCAGTAACGTAAAAGTAAAAATTTCAATTCATAAAGTTTAGGTCTAGTACAGTTTTTAAAATTGCAAAGTAGCCCTTAAACTTTCAAAATCTTACAATCTAGTCCTTGGGCTTTTAAAGGTTGATTTTATTTATCTTAAAACTCTTAAAACATTATTAAAATGTCAAAAAGTCATTTTTGAACCTGAGTACAGTCCCAAATTTCGAAATTTGCAGAGGGGTCCTTTAACTTTTATTTTCTTGCAATTTAGTCCACCAACTTTCCATTTTTGCATTTTTAAGTCCAAAATTGAAATTTAATCAATTATGCTCGACTTTTCCAGGTTATAAGTCATCCAAAACATAGATTTTAAAGATCATACACATGCATGTCCAATACATACAAGAATTCATCAATTAAAGCATTAAAGTGTACATGCATGCACCTAAAGTTCAATAAATAGTAAATTTGAGCAACTCTTGAGAATTTTCATGATTTGATATATAAAATTGACATGCAATACATAGATTATATATATCTCAAGGCTCATGATCAAATTTTCTACATGCATTTTAATAAAACACCTAAAAGTTGGAAAAATAATTTTCCACCCACCTTAATTTTGGAAATTGTGAAATAAAAGGATAATTTCACAATTTTTGGATGAGGCTTCTTAGGTCAGCCCCTAAGTCAAGAAAATATCAAAATTTGGAGTTAGAAAAATGAGAGAAAAATTAAGGAGAAAAGAAGGAAATAAGGAAATGA
Organism: Rehmannia glutinosa; assembly: GCA_016081115.2. Classification (NCBI taxonomy): domain Eukaryota; kingdom Viridiplantae; phylum Streptophyta; class Magnoliopsida; order Lamiales; family Orobanchaceae; genus Rehmannia; species Rehmannia glutinosa. The sequence continues at coordinate 44,655,904 of CM071924.1, forward strand.
AAAGGACTACACTTTACCTTGTGTAGTAGATGTTTGGAGACTAGTTGAAGCTCAAAAATTGGAAATTTGGCTCAACTCCAAAAATCTCCTAAGGTCAGCCCCTATTTCTCAAAAATGAAAAGGGGTGTTAAAATTTGAAAAAAAATAGGAAGAGTAGGAAGAAGGGGTCTAGTACACAATTCTTACCTTGTAGTCAAATTTTCTCTACTATATTCTTCTTCAAGCTTGAGGTCCTTCTTCAAATGTTGTCAAGCTCTAACCTTCAAAGTCTTCTAAATGTACCTCCAAAACCAAATTTAAACTTAAGTTAAGAAGGTGGAAGAGATGAACAAGGTGATATCCAAAAATGGATTGAAACTAAAATTTCTTACCTTGTAGTATAGTGGTTCGATTTTTATGAGGTATGAGGGGGAAAATGTTGAATTTTTTTCTAAGTATGGAAGATGAAAGTAAGAAGAAGAGTAGAGAGAAGTTGGGAGTTTTTAGAGAGAAGGAGGAGAAGGCTTTGAGTATTAGAATGTGTTGATGAGAATGAAATGAAAATTTTGTGCAAAAATTGCCATAATGGCCGTGTAGTATGAGAGAGAGGGAGAGGAAATTTTGATCAAATTGTGTCTTGTAATTTGTCTCTTGCATGGAGACAAAAATGCAAGTCAAAGTGTGGGTCAATTTGAATTTGAGAGGAATAAGAAGAATGTTTGTTAAGTGGGAATAAGTTGGGGAAAATAGTAATAAAGAATTGGTGTATAAGATGATGTGTATAATGTTTGAATTAATGATATAATTATACACAAGATGACTAATATATGGTGTATGTGTACAAGAGTTGGATGATATTTTTATCCCAAAATCCATCATGGCCAGTCCACTATGAGGGTAAAATGGTAATTCCATATATTTTTTTTTTTTGTCCCAATTTTGATGATAATAGATGAAATATATCAATCTCCAAAATAATTAGTGATTTCCTTGATCACTTGTAAGTCTCATGATCACTTAATCTAAATCAACATCTTAATTCTATAAGGTAAAAGTCTCTAAAATAAATAGTCTCTTAAAATTCTAAGGTGACTAATAAATACAAAAATAGTAATAATGATCAATCAAGTGATCATAAATGAGGAATAGAATTAATGATGATCATGATCACAATTGATTAAATAAAATGAAATAAAATACAAAATGTATATATTATTATTAATTACCCGTCAAAATGACGCGATAAAATAGTCGATCAAAAGCTTAAACAACAATAAGGTTCAACTAATAGCTTCGGAAAAATCGGGGCTTCACATCCTCCCCTCCTTAAAAGAATTTGGTCCCCAAATTCTCTTCAGAATAGTTCGGGATATTGATTCCTTATGTCATCTTCCATTTCCCACGCCGCGTCTTCGTCTCGGTTGTGGTTTTGCCACACCACTTTAACCATCGGAATTTCTCTCTTACGCAATTGTCGTGTCTGGCCGATCGATGATCCCGATTGGCCTCTCGGTGTAGGATAGATTTTCCATTAGAGGAGGAGTATCTCGAGTGATGATATGCTCGGGATCTGGTTGATACTTCTTCGATCCTCGACACGTGGAATACATCGTGCATTCCCGCATATGGTCTTTGCCGGTAACTCGAGTCCGTAGGCTAACTTCCCGATCCTCTGTAAAATCTTGTAAGGTCCGACATATCTCGGACTCAATTTGCCTCCTTTCTTGGATTGATCAATCCTTTCCGTGGTGAGAGTCTAAGAAATACTTCATCACCGACTTCAAATTCTAAATCCTTTCTTCTCTTGTCCGCGTAACTCTTTTGGCGACTACGAGCCGTGCGAATCCGCTCCTTGATCGCCTTGACCTTCTCCATGGCCTCCCGAACTAAGTCGACCTTTGGAATCGAGGGCGACTTTCGTTTTCTCTTTCGGAGTCCATTGGTCATCAATCTCCCAAAGGCGGTGGGGATCTACATTTCCGCCCATACAATGCCTCATAGGTGCCATCCCAATCGTGGCTTGATAACCGTTATTGTAGGCGAACTCGGGTAATGGTAAGTGCGAATCCCAACTTCCTTGAAAGTCCAGGTGTGCGGGCTCGCAACATATCTTCAAGGGTTTGAATTGTTCGCTCGGATCGGCCCATCGGTTTGTGGATGTCTTCTTGTCTTTGAAACTTAGTGAGGTACCTAATTCCTCGTGTAAGCACTTCCAAAATCTGGAGACAAACCTCGGGTCTCTCACGGATACTATATCGACCGGTACTCCATGCAAATCGAATGATTTCTGGATATAAATCATGCAAGTTTCTCGCAAGCTATCGGTTTTCTTGATGGGTAAAAAGTGTGCGATTTCGTGAGTCGGTCTACAACTACCCGGATAGCGTCCTGGCCTCTTCTCGGTCCTTGGTAGATCCGTCCGAAGTCCATTGTTATATGTTCCCATTTCCACTCGGTAATTCTCAATTGTAGTAAACCGGATGGTCGTTGGTGTTCTCGCTTTTACTCGTTGACAAGTCAAACATCTCGCAACGAACTCCGCTTACCTGGTTCTTCGGTTTACCCACCAATAACTTCGTTTCAAATCTTTATACATCTTGTTTCCTCCAGGATGTATAGTGTATTTTGAACGGTGTGCCTCTGTTAGGATTTTATTCCTAACTGTTCATCATTTGGTACACACACTCGATTCCGAACCCGATAACTCCATCTTCAGTCACCGAGAATTCGATTTTTCTCCTTTAAGTATCTTCTCCTTCGCTTTTGAAGGTGTGCATCTTTATCTTGTGCTTCTTTGATCTCACTCAAGAAATTGGGTATAATCGAAATGTTAGCACATGAAATCGAGTATTGGTTCTCGTCGATTCCAATTGCTCGGCTCCTTTAATGATTCCCACTCTCGAATCATAAGTCCGCTAAGCTCGCTTTTCTGCTTAGAGCGTGGCTACGACGTTAGCTTTCCGGGATGGTATTGAATATCAAAGTGATAGTCCTCAATCAACTCCATCCATCTCCGTTGCCTCGAGTTGAGATCTTTGCGGGAGAATAGATACTTCAAGCTCTTATGATCCGTGAAAACCGTAAATGTTGCTCCGTAGAGATAGTGTCTCCATTTCTTCAATGCGAAAACTATCGCCGCCAATTCCAGGTCATGCGTTGGGTAATTGGCCTCATACGACTTGAGCTTTCGTGATGCATAAGCGATAACCTTTCCTTCCTGCATGAGTAATGCTCCTAGTCCTTCTTTTGATGCATCACTTGTAGGCGACAAAGTTTTCTGTCCCTTTGGAAGGGCTAAGACTGAGCCGTAGTAAGTCGTTTCTTGACTCTTGAAACTCGTCTCGCACTTGTCGTTCCACTCAAACTTGACTTGCTTCCGGTTAGTCGAGTGAGTGGTCCGGCTATCTTAGAGAAGTCCTGGATAAATCTTCGATAATATCCGGCTAGTCCTAGAAACTTCGATTTCCGTTCTGCAGTCGGGTTGTTTCCATTCAACCACCGTATGCAGCCTTCAAGGATCTACCGCAATCCCGGTCTGGGATACTATATGTCCCAAGAATGCGACTTCACTAAGCCAAAATTCGCACTTGCTGAATTTAGCATATAGCTTATGCTCGTAGTGTCTCTAAAAACGATTTTCAGTGACGTTCGTGCTCTTCTCTAGACTTAGAGTATACAAGTATGTCATCAATGAATATCACTACGAATTGATCCAAATAAGGTTGGAAGACTCGATGCATCGTGGTCCATAAATGCTGCTTTGGTGCATTCGCCGGACGAAGGCATTACTACAAACTCGTAGTGTCCATATCGGGTTTGAAATGCGCTTTTGGAAATGTCTCCTTCATGGATTTTCAGTTGGTAATATCCTTGTTGTAAATCAAACTTGAGTACACCGTTGCTCCCCAAGTTGATCAAATAGTTCGTCTATCCTCGGGAGGGGATATTTGTTCTTGATGGTCACACTATTAAGTCCACGATAATCTATACATAATCTTAATGTGCCATCCTTCTTTTTGACGAACAAAGACAGTGCTCCCCACGGAGACGTGCTCGGTCGGATAAATCCCACATCCATCGCTTTTTGTAATTGCGTTTTCAACTCTTGTAACTCAAGAGGAGCCATTCTATACGGTGTTCGCAATCGGGGCGGTCCCCGGCAACACCGATGGTGAACTCGACTTCCCTATCCGGAGGGGACAAAGGTGAGTTCTTGTGGAAATACGTCCGTATATCCGATACTATAGGTACTTGGTTGATTTGTATCTCAACCTTGGGTTTGTTAATTACAAACGCCAAATACCCCGAGCCCCTCTAGTGATCGCCCTTCTCGCTTTCATTGCTTTGAAATGATTGGGGCAATCTTAACTCGTGCCCTTCCCGAAATCTCCACTTCGGGTTTTCTCGGTTCACATAGCTTAATGGACTTGTTATGGCAATCCATTTGTGCATGGTGTGCGATAACCATTCATTCCCAATATTACGTCGTATTCGGATATAGGTAATAAGATCAAATCGGCAGAAAGTTTATCTCAAAGAATCTTAACTTCGCATGCATTATAGATAATATCATTATCCTCGCACCCATAGGAGTTGACACTTCTAAGCATATAGGCATATGTTCCATGCATGCATGCAGTTTGTGTACAAAATGCGGTGCAACAAATGAATGCGTTGATCCAGGGTCGAACAATATTTTAGCGTAGTGGTTAGATACTAGAAGCGTACCTTCCACCACGTTTGTTGCCTCCGGAGCCTCCTGTCCGGCTAGTGCAAATGCTCGAGCGGGCATCCTTGCCCGATTACCCTGGCCGTTTCCCGGCTTCTGTGGTTGCGTTGGTTTGGATCGGTCATTGTACTTCGGGCAATCTTGCAGCTGGTGCTGATTACTGCCACAGCGCAAACACCTTCCTTGTTTACGCCAAAGCTTGTCGGCGGCGATGTCCCGGTTTACGGCAATGCGATTCATTCCCGACCCGCTTTCCTTGTCTTGGTCTCTTTCCTTTGTCTGTCCATTAACCGGTCCCTTCAAAACTTAGCGGGCGGTTTAGATGGTTGTCCCACAGGTGGCCTCTTAAAACTGCTTCGATGGCCTACTCTGCTGAATCTGTCCCAATACGGTTGATCCCGACTCAATGCGGAGAGCTCGCTTTCTGCTATGGTGAGTAGGTTGCCGGTTCAACAATCGGCAAGAATCGCTTTCTCAAGTTCCGTTTTCAATCCTCGAGTGAACTTGTAAAGCTTATCCTCTTGATCGATTGTCCCCAGAGCATACTTGGACAATCGGTGAAATTGAACTCATCGAGCCACACAATCAGTTCCCTTGCCTCAATCTATGAAATTCATCCCTACGTGCTTCCTTCACGACACTGGGGATATCTCATTGAACTCAGCCAAGAAATTTCCCCATGTTCGATTACTCGGTCCTGTTCCCATCTCCTTTCAATCGCCCTCCACCGCCTCTAGCCGATTCCAGGCGAAATACAAATGAGTGTGACTCTCTGCTCGGTCGGAGTATTGAAGAGCATTGAAGATATTTTCCAACTTCTCTATCCATTCTTCCGCTTTCACATCGTCCGGCTCTCCCAAGAAGGTTGGTGGGTCGAACCGCAGGAATCGCTCCAATGTGCGATCGTTCGCCTCTCGGGCGGGTTCGGGAGCACGGGGTTGAGGCTCTGCCTGTTGCCTCATAAACACCAGTATTTGCTGTAATGCTTGTGCAGTCAGATTGTCTCCTGCAGCAGGTGGAGGAGGTGGTGGTAATTCCGGAGAGGGTACCCGGTCCCTGGGTACATCGTCGTCTCCTCGTGGAATGCGACGAGGTCTCCCACGTCCTCGATGTTCTGCCATTCTGTATCTTGGAGCGTTAGTTGCGATTTGCGAGTAAATGAATACAATAATTATTCGCGTAAAGTGAATGATATCGCAGGGAAAGTAACATCAACACAAGACACTGAATAAATGGCAAAAGGCATATCCATTAATATAAAATTGAATACACCCAAAGTACATCAGCAGAATACTAAGTCAGATACATGGAATCAAAATACATCCGAATCTAGTACAATAATGAAAGGTACAACACTGGATTACACAACTACAACAACAAAAGTACAATAGAAAATCGCTGGCTAATCGGTGAGATCGCCATCATCATCGCTCGCACTATGTCTAGGATCGGAGATCGGGTCGGGTTGAGGCGGCGCCTCAACCTGCAGCCAATCCACAAAGTCCAACCACCGCTCAAATCCCCGAGCTCATCGAGTGGAGCAGCCTCCGCTCTCCAATGTCGACCGGATCCTCCTCGGGATCCTCCTCGGGATCCTCCTCGGGATCCTCCTCGGGGTCCTCCTCGGGATCCTCCTCGGGATCGGTGCAGTTCCGCCTCGGGCGGTGGCAATGGGCGAGCATTAGCCGCTAAAGCGCCTCTAGTGCAGCGTCCCTCCGAGTTAGGGCTGTGTAAGGTCCTCAATGACTGTCATCTCGCTTGATGAGGGTCTCATCCAAGCGATCGCGATCTACGGGATAGGCGGGCATCAATCTCCCATTTCTCGCGACCGCCGCCGTCCTCTTCATTTTCTCCCGCATGTTATCCAGCGTTCCTCGATACTTTGTATTTGGTCCTCCGCTCTTATGGTGTTATCGCGGTCCTTGATGACAAAGTGGGTCGATTCGTTCTTCTCATCTTGGCTTATCGCCAAGCGGCGAGTCGTCTGCATTGCGTTGCCGCTCCCGGGCTAGTTCTGCGGGTCGTCGTGCGTTCGCTTTCCCGGTGCCAATGAATCATCGGTGCCGTAATATTCCGCTCAAAGACGGGCATGGAATACATCCCACCACGTAGGCGGCGTCGGCTCCATCCCGATAAAACAACTAAGGCGGATCGATCCACGGGTAGAGGAGAGATAAGAAAGAATAAGGAAGAACGAGTAAGGAAATCGTCAAAAATCAACTAAGTCAAGACAAGTATGATTAAGAATCTCAAAGTATGCATTCTAACTTAGTTCAAATATCAATAAGGCGGTTCTATGCCAATTTGAAATCGATTTCACACTTAATGAGTCAAGTCGCGATTACCCAAAACACACGACCGGGGTCCTATCACGGGTCGCTTCGGTGTAAGTTTCCATCTTACTAGCCGAGCTCGATACCACTCTTCTTTATCACGCCCCAAACGGGACGCGACGAACGATTCACAACTTAAATACAAATGGACTAACAATCCAGGACAAATACCAATGAGAACCCAATAAAACAGAGTCTAAATAGCAAAATAAATAAATAATGATACAAGTTATCACTTAAAGTCTACATCCCATCACCGAATTACAATCCGAAATTCAACAAGGTAGTAACTTAACGTCAAAGGGTCATACGCCCTCAATTACAAACCCGAATTGATTAGGATACAAAAGTCCAACAAAAACATAATAAGAAAAGAGTCCGATCAACAACAAGATACGATAAATCCAACAAAGGGCGTAGTATAAGGTCTCAATCCGAGAGCCGGTTCAAGATCTCCAAATAAATCCTCATCTAAGGTTAGAAAACAGTGATGAGACAAAAATCTCGATGGATGGGGTGATCGTAATGCGAGTGTGGCGTAATAGTTAATGTGAGAAAACAAATATATTAAAACGCATGAGTATGATGCATGGTTTCACACATTCACAAGCGTCATGATAAATTATTTAAATAATAATTTTTTTATACGATTTAAGAAAACATTCATGGTCACACTGAGCACTATGATACATCGAAGACAGGTAGGATTGCGTGCGGAAGTGTAACGCCAATCCTATGCAAGGCAATTAATGGTTGCGTACGGACTTGTAGCGCCAACCAATGCAAAACAGGTAGCGGTTGCGTGCGGGAATGTAACGCCAACCAAAACGGGACGATAACTCCAATCGTGTGGATCGGGCAGCGATTCCTTCGTTCTACCTTGTAACTCCCGGTCAAGATGGTCCAAGACCGGCACCTTATCGCTCCGTAGGCAAAGACAAAATCCCATGAGAGCCGGCGAGGCTCGGATCGTCATAATCATGATTATACCTCGATTACGACCCGCTTCCCTTGGACAAACTCCGTCCCTCGCCATGGATTAGGGCGATGGGGCGGAAGAGTGGAATAGCGGCCGAGCTGCCGGTTCCATCCCCGACGTATCCATTCCGATCGTGGAGCTCGACACACCAAGTTGACTCGAGCGAGAAAGTAATTACAATTACAAAAACACAGTGCAAAAATCGATTATTGATTCAGGGAAGCGATTTAGGAAATATTTTAAAATGCGAGTGGCAATTATGGCATTGGTGGAGTTTTTGGATGAAGATGATTATCGGGAGGATAAACAACCTTCGATATCTTGAAAGATTGGGTGGAACATAAGTCCTGTTATAGAATCAATTAGCAAGGCGAGGAAGTCGCTCCGCGATCGGGTATTAATCGTCAAATTGATCCGATAAGTTAGGGGTTTTGGGAAAGTAAAATATTTAAATTAAATCTCCAAGTCAGAGAGTCCAGGGCGATTTTAGTAAAAGAGAATATAATTTGAGTGAGGTCCTTTATAAAAGGAAAATTGTAATTTAGCCCCGTTTAAAAAAACTAACACTTTTGGGGTTAAAAATTGAATAATTAAATATCCCGACCTTGAAAAATTATGAGGTAAGTTCCTAAATTCTCCAAATTGTCCAGAGATTCAGGTTTTTAAAGTTTTATGGTCGAGTTTTTATAAAAATTTCACATTGGCCCCAAATTTGTAAAAATTGTCAATTTGGACCTTAAGTTTTAAAAATTCGAACTCACAAACCGAAGGGCTTTTAATGTGATTCCAGTTGGAAAATGTCACTAAGGTTGGTAGGATATTGGGACAAAAGCAGTTTTTAAAAGCAATATGTGTAGGTCCTTCAACTTTTGAAAATATCATTTTTGTCCCATTTTAAAATAATTGCCTTTAAGGCTTTTAGGGGTCCAATTGTTATGAAATTTGAACCTTGGGTCCAAAATACAATTAAGTTATAGTTAAGTTAGTATTCCCAGGTGCATGGGCTGCATAAGTCCTGGAATTTTCATTTGGGTCCTCAAGTTTAATATTTTTCACATTAGTCCCTCAAATTTAGAAAAATTGTTTTTCAAGTCCTAACCACTTGGATTTTTGGAATACCTTTAAAATATGTGATTCCCAGTAACTTAAAAGTAAAAATTTCAATTCATAAAGTTTAGGTCTAGTACAGTTTTTAAAATTGCAAAGTAGCCCTTAAACTTTCAAAATCTTACAATCTAGTCCTTGGGCTTTTAAAGGTTGATTTTATTTATCTTAAAACTCTTAAAACATTATTAAAATGTCCAAAAGTCATTTTTGAACCTGAGTACAGTCCCAAATTTCGAAATTTGCAGAGGGGTCCTTTAACTTTTATTTTCTTGCAATTTAGTCCACCAACTTTCTATTTTTGCATTTTTAAGTCCAAAATTGAAATTTAATCAATTATGCTCGACTTTTCCAGGTTATAAGTCATCCAAAACATAGATTTTAAAGATCATACACATGCATGTCCAATACATACAAGAATTCATCAATTAAAGCATTAAAGTGTACATGCATGCACCTAAAATTCAATAAATAGTAAATTTGAGCAACTCTTGAGAATTTTCATGATTTGATATATAAAATTGGCATGCAATACATAGATTATATATATATCTCAAGGCTCATGATCAAATTTTCTACATGCATTTTAATAAAACACCTAAAAGTTGGAAAAATAATTTTCCACCCACCTTAATTTTGGAAATTGTGAAATAAAAGGATAATTTCACAATTTTTGGATGAGGCTTCTTAGGTCAGCCCCTAAGTCAAGAAAATATCAAAATTTGGAGTTAGAAAAATGAGAGAAAAATTAAGGAGAAAAGAAGGAAATAAGGAAATGAAAAGGACTACACTTTACCTTGTGTAGTAGATGTTTGGAGACTAGTTGAAGCTCAAAATTGGAAATTTGGCTCAACTCCAAAATCTCCTAAGGTCAGCCCCTATTTCTCAAAAATGAAAAGGGGTGTTAAAATTTGAAAAAAAATAGGAAGAGTAGGAAGAAGGGGTCTAGTACACAATTCTTACCTTGTAGTCAAATTTTCTCTACTATATTCTTCTTCAAGCTTGAGGTCCTTCTTCAAATGTTGTCAAGCTCTAACCTTCAAAGTCTTCTAAATGTACCTCCAAAACCAAATTTAAACTTAAGTTAAGAAGGTGGAAGAGATGAACAAGGTGATATCCAAAAATGGATTGAAACTAAAATTTCTTACCTTGTAGTATAGTGGTTCGATTTTTATGAGGTATGAGGGGGAAAATGTTGAATTTTTTTCTAAGTATGGAAGAAGAAAGTAAGAAGAAGAGTAGAGAGAAGTTGGGAGTTTTTAGAGAGAAGGAGGAGAAGGCTTTGAGTATTAGAATGTGTTGATGAGAATGAAATGAAAATTTTGTGCAAAAATTGCCATAATGGCCGTGTAGTATGAGAGAGAGGAGAGAAATTTTGATCAAATTGTGTCTTGTAATTTGTCTCTTGCATGGAGACAAAAATGCAAGTCAAAGTGTGGGTCAATTTGAATTTGAGAGGAATAAGAAGAATGTTTGTTAAGTGGGAATAAGTTGGGGAAAATAGTAATAAAGAATTGGTGTATAAGATGATGTGTATAATGTTTGAATTAATGATATAATTATACACAAGATGACTAATATATGGTGTATGTGTACAAGAGTTGGATGATATTTTTATCCCAAAATCCATCATGGCCGTCCCACTATGAGGTAAAATGGTAATTCCATATATTTTTTTTTTGTCCCAATTTTGATGATAATAGATGAAATATATCAATCTCCAAAATAATTAGTGATTTCCTTGATCACTTGTAAGTCTCATGATCACTTAATCTAAATCAACATCTTAATTCTATAAGGTAAAAGTCTCTAAAATAAATAGTCTCTTAAAATTCTAAGGTGACTAATAAATACAAAAATAGTAATAATGATCAATCAAGTGATCATAAATGAGGAATAGAATTAATGATGATCATGATCACAAGTGATTAAATAAAATGAAATAAAATACAAAATGTATATATTATTATTAATTACCCGTCAAAATGACGCGATAAAATAGTCGATCAAAAGCTTAAACAACAATAAGGTTCAACTAATAGCTTCGGAAAAATCGGGGCTTCACATCTATTTATTTAGTTCCTCCTTTCATATAATATATTATATAATACAATATATGCATAGAATGAATGTCTAGGTAAATGATGCTATGATATGAGATGCAATAAATGCAAGGCAGTATATTATATGTAAATATATAATAATCCCCCACTAATTTACATATAATAAAAATAAATGCAACTTGTTTTACATAGTGAATACCCATGAAGTGGACGAGCTTTTAACTTTATGGTTGAATATGTAACACTAGGGAGACATATTCTCCTATGTATGATTCATGCTCCTTTTGTTCTTGGCAACACCTTTGTAATGGGCCTTGTGCTGAATCCTGGTTTTCACAAGTACTCTAGGATTTTACCAATTAATCCATAAGAAGCAGCCTCTCACTTTTCTACTTGTATAGGTAGACTTATCAAGAATGTCCAAGACTCATTCTACAAATGCTATATTTCAATTAAGGATTGTAAATCCAACTTACTCTTGTTATGATAAATTAAGTGAATAGATCAGATATGAGACTTTCGAAATAGTGACACCCTCACTATTTTTAAGATATGCACTTGAAATGTATCCAAGTTTCCATTTCACCAAAATCTAATATTGAATTGCCTTTTTAACTCTCATACATAAGGTGACAAATGTGTGTCCTGTACCTTAAGATTTAGTTCGTTTCAATCAAGACATTATTATAATCGGTAAGAGTCTCATATCTCTCATGATCTTTGTGATCCTTTCATCAAATAAATATTTTTTTGTTTATGGATTAACTTACATATAACTCGTAGGGAGATACTCAAGTACAATCTTTCTTTTCTAATCATATTTCTGATATGATTATATGTCATAGCAGTATGTTTGCTATAGATTAATATTCTCTCGTGTTCATATTGTAAATCGCAACTTGACTATTATAATACAAAATAATCGTACCCTGTTTAGGATCTATACAAGGACTCTTTCTAAGAAATCTTCCAAACCACACAAGGTATTTACTCGCAATGTTTAGTAAACATTGTTATGTACTCATTTCCACAAAAGATAAGAAACACAAATTTGTCTTTTAGAAGTCCCAACGATTATGACACCACCAATAATGAACAACCAACCACTAGTTGATTAAGAATCAATCATATTAGTTGCTCAATTTGCATCATATAACACTTTCAAGACTAACTTTAGTAAAACCACAATTTTATACTTGCTACTCTTAAAAATAAATAAGTTGAACAATGTTATGCACCATCTTTAGTTTAATCTTATTTAGAAATAAAGTCTACAAAACTGAGGCTCAAAATATAATTTTAATTAAATCCAAAAATTCAAATTTAGACTTAAAAATAAAATTAACCAAAAAGTTTAACTTAAGCCCAAATAAGAATTATATACAAGAAACACCACATGATGTTTTAAACACACAGTCCCTGACAAATTGTTATCAGTAAAGAAGGCACAAAGGAATTTTAAATCCAGAAAATCCCCAAAAAATAAAGCTAGTTTCAACAAGACTCATAATTTCTGAAATTTATGCATTAGCCCCAAATTTCCAATTTTTTACCAAAAAGCCATCTATTCAGTATGGCAACCCGTCATATTATCACTCATTTTTCTATCCAATCAGTCTCCGATAAAGACCAACAAACACCGCCAGTCTTCATCGCAGCCCATCACCGGTGAATAGTGAAGGCAGACAACAACCACCATGATGGTTTTGCATGGCTGCAAAGAGACACAACAAAAAGGTCTTTGCATTCGCAAAGGCAACCTTAATTCCTTTGCGACCAGCCATCGGTCACTGCCTATCCAAACCGCAGGTCGTCATCATAGACCCGTCCCTGTCAGACTGCTGCCCTGGCTTTGTGATGGTACGGCGCGGGGACAAAGAAGGGCGACAATTGGGTTTCAATCGGAATTTTGATTTTCCAGATTTTTTTCTTTTTTTTAACAATCAAAAGAACCTTTAAAAATCCATAAAAAATTATGAAAAATAAAGAAAAATTCTCACTCAGATATAATCTCATACTCCTTTGTTAACCAACAAAAACAGATTTTTTTTTCTTTTAACACTCCTGATTTTAATCTATCATACCAAGAATAGAACATCAAAAGCAAAGAAAATGAACCTGTAAAGTTAAGAGTGTGCAATTTGATTCCAAGCAGAACTCATTTTGGTGAATTGTGCAATCATGTTTGAAAAGGTCGATTAATACAACTTTGAAGAAGAGATTGTTCTCCTCGCCATTTATCAGTGCCTTCCCGATTCTTGTACCTGGGAATTGGTTTGTTTTATCTTTCCTTTCGCCGCACATGCCCAATCATTTTCCGTTGCCTCCACCAACTTTTGTTTTCAGGCTTCCACAACAACAAACTCCATTTTAAGATTCTTAATACCTTAAAATTGTTGTATATATTTCTCGAATAGTGGGTAATGGAGTATACTTATGAAAACAAAAATCGAGATTTTGTATAGGCTACCCATCTTAAAGACATTTTCTTTAAGGTATTAATTCCTCACACTATGGTATAAATAGTTCTCAATATAAGGTTACACTCCTTAGAATTTTTCAAGAGCATAAATCACAAGTTGTAGTTAAAAAAAATAATAGTAGAAAGTGGAAAAGAATTATAACTCGTAGAAAAATTAAGGATTGATTTTTTCATCACTTTTCATCACATCCATCACATCATTTTTAGAAGTATTTATAGACTTCCAAAGGTTGCAATCAAAAGTTGTATCTGTGAAGCCCCTCGATTTTCAATCTTGTGCAAGCGTGTAACCGACGTCATTAGACGACTTTGTATATTCGCGACTACTATTAATGCGTTATTTTGACGGATCACTATTAATATTATTTTCACAGCATATTATCATTTTATTTATATGATCTACTACTTGTTTAATTATTGGTCATTTTATTTTTGTTTTTGAATTCTATGTTTATTAATCACTTAATTGATCATTTTTGCTACTACTTGAGTAGTTAGTAGACACCTTAGAATTTTAGGAGACCTATTTCACTAAGTGATTTATATCCTATAGAAATAAGAAATCGATTTAGAATAAGTGATTGTGAGACTCATAAGTGATTATGGGAATCACTATTAATTTTGGGAATTGATATTTTACACCAATTATCATCATTTTTGTGACAAAAAAAATAGAAATACCACACACAAGACTTATATTGGACGGCCAACATGGATAAATGGGTATAAAAATTCATCTCCATTCTCAAACACCTACACCACATTACACAAAACCAATACCAAATATCATACACAAATTTTAAATTCATTTTTCACCCACAAATTCTCACTCACACCAACATTCCCCTCAAACCCAACCATTCTTCCACTCACTAATCAACCCCATAATTTGATCATCCCCTTGTCTCCCATGCAAACAACAATCCACAATACTTAACAAAAATCCTCCTCCCCCCTCTCATTGTACACGGCCACTAGGTAAGTATAGGAGAGCAAATTCATTTTCCTCATTCTTCATCTTTCAATCTCTCTCAAAAATCTCCCAACTCTCTCTCTCTATACTCCCAAAATTCTTCTTCTAACACTTGGCCAAAACAATACAAGAATCCCTCCCATTTTCTCCGAAAAATTCGAACCCCATTGCACAAGGTAAGAAAATCTCTTCTTTCATCTTCAGTGTATTCCTTAAAATCTTCAAGCCTATCTCCTTCCTTTACTAACTTGATGAATTTTTTCTATTTTGAGGTATACTTAGAAGCTCTCGTCTTGAAGGACTTAAGGAAAACAAGATTTGATCATTAGCTCGAAAAGGACCTTCAAGCCATTTGTAGAAACAAGACAACAAGGTACAAATTGAGGTTTATTACTACCTTTTTCCTTTCCTCTTTTGATTTTTAAATTTAACACCAAATATGGTTTTAGTGTGGAAATAGGGGCTGAACTTGGGAGTTTGAATCAAAGGTGTTTAGGTGTAAAGAAATTTTCCCATTTTAGGCTCAATTTGCAAAAACTACAGAAGGTAAGTGTAGATTTCTTTACTCTTACTCTATTCTCTTCATTCTTACCTCAAATCCTTCAAATCCTAACTCCAAATTCTTTAAAATTTGACACTTAGGGCTCCCTTAAGGTGTTGAGGCCAAAATTCCAAGAGTAGAAAGGAAAGTGTCATTTCTAGACTCACCTACAAAACTGCTAAAGGTGGGTGGAAAATCCTTTATAAAAACTCAAACGATCTTGTAAAAATTTCATGTAGTAATTTGAAACTTGCATGATTTATATAAATATGTATATCATGTGTATTTCAAGTATATATGTCCAACAATTTCATAAAAATATGCTTAATTTTTCAATTTTGCAAAAATATTTGCATGCATGTACAAATCTATGAATTTCTTCATGATTTGTTAAATGATATGTTAATACATGCCTATGTACTTTATTTCATGTTTTATTTGCTTCATATTCTGTAAAACTTGAATATATATGAAAAATTGCACTATTGGATCTTATAAGGAAAATTGGCAAAATTGGAGGATTAAATTGCAAGATTCTAAAAAGTGTGAGGCGCCTATGTAAATTTTCAAAAATGGGACTGTACTACGTTGAAAATATGACATTTCAAGATAATAATAAAATTTTAAAGGTTTTGCGATAATAAAAAACAACCTTTGAAAGCATAAGGACCTAATTGAGGAATTTTGAAGTTTAAGGGCTAAAAATGAGATTTTTCAAACTGTACAAGGACTCTTCTGTAAAATTCGAAATTTTCAACTTGTGTTAACTGAAAAACTTATACTTATAGTAAATTCCGAAAATCAAATTGTTTTGAGTAAAGAAAACCAATTTTTGAAAATTTGAGTACTAATATGTAAAATGCCAAACTCAAAGGCCAAAAATAAAATTTCGGGATTAATACCCATGTACCTTGTTGGGAAATTTATTTTAGATTTTGATGAATGCCATGTAAAACTTAAACTAGAAAGTTGGCACCCCATTTTCATTGTAATTTTCATTTTAATTGATAGGGTTGGGAAAGCTAAGTCGAGTCAGCTAAGCCTGGAAATACAAGAAGTCAACTGAAGACTGAAGTGAAGACTCCGCTGTGGAACAACTGAGTATGGCCAAGAAGGTAGATCAAGAACTTGATCAAGATGTATCATCTCAAGCAATTTGTGTGAAGTGTCGATCTAAGTCATCTCAAGAAGCCAAGTCACAAGTTGAAAGTGACGATTGAGTCTTCAAATGATTGAAGCGAGACTCAAGTCACCTGGGAATTAGGCGGCGACCAAAAAAGTCAATCGAAAGGAATCCGTTTACCCGAAGTCAAGAATATTACTTAAATAGGTAATAATTCCATGCTGCCAGGTCTTAAAGTGCTCGTCCCAGAAGCGTGCAAAAGGAATAAACCAATGGGAAGCACTGTGCACCTCGTGTCAGAACCTAAAAAGCTGAATATTCATTTAATACGAGGAAAGGTCTACATCTCAAGATTGAAGACCAAGAAAAGACAAGCCAACGAACACAAGTGTCTTTTGAAAATCAGCCTATCTCTTCAAGGGGCAAAATTTTGATAGTTCACTATAAAAGGCTGAGGAAACACATTGAGAAAAGGTTACCTGAACCACGAACAAGCAAGCAATATTCAAACTGTAACCTGCAAATATTCTCAAAAATATTCAAGCAAATCCTCAAGCCTGAAACTAGATGGAAATCAATCCAACACAAAGCTGTGAAGGAAAAACTACTTCAAACTGTTGAAGATCAAACTTTTAAAGTTTCAAAAGGGGTCTACTTTCCAAGGAGGATTGTAGGAAGGTTCAAGGTCAAACCAGTCTCAAGTTATTGGAGGGCTTCGTGATCAAATCCAAGAAGCTTGAGAAAGTGAGCTGAAGTAGCAAGACAGCTACCCTGTGAGAAACTGAGTCGGAAGAGAAGCCAGCTGTGTGACCAAGGCATCTCTAGACTGAGTCCAAGGAGCAAGTCAATTGTGTGATCAAGACTTGTCTCTAGACTGATAACCACTTTGTGAACCGATCATTACTCAGTGGATTCCTCTAGGAGTTGGAGAAGAGAGGATTAGAAGAATTACCCCATCTTCAAACCTCTATAAAAATCATTTGTGTCATTTACATTTCAACACTTTTATTTTTGCATACATACTTATATCTGCTGATAATTTGCTATCCAATTGATTAAAAAAAAACTTAGTGCTAAAATCAAGTGTTAAAACAAGTTTAAATCAAACTCAAGGGTGTTAAGTCTTCCGCTGAAAAACTCAACACAACCAAGTTAAGGTTTAGGCTAAACAGTTGAGTTATTCTATCAACATCATTGAGTCTCTGATTGAGTCTCTTGAGTGGCCAACTTAGTTGTCCCTCAAGGACTTAGATTAACTAACTTAGTTGTCCCTCAAGGACTAAAATTAAAAAGTTGGTAATGTTTATTCAACCCCCCCTTCTAAACCTTACTTACACACCTTGGGACCTACATACCTAGAAAAATCACTTAATTTTATAATATTGTGAACCCATGGATCAAATTTTATAACAAATAGACCCCATATAAGCCTAAGGGCAAAAACTCAGAATTTGGACTAGAAATGGAATTTTCAAAAGTCAAGAGACTTAAACTAAGACTCTTTAAAAACTACTTTTGTCCCATTAATCCTCTGTTATAAGTGATATTTTAAAATTAGAATCACATTCAAATCCCTTCCGTTTTGTGAGGTCAAAATATTTTAAGTTCGGGGCCAAAAAAGACAACCAAATCGGAATTTCTCAAAACCTCAACCCCAAAATCTTTGAAAAACAGATTCTTTGAACAATATGGACAATTTAGGAACTGACCTTATATTTTTCTGAGGTCTAGACCAAAACGTATTCGATTTTAAACTCGATAAATACTAGTTTTTCCAAAACGGGGATACTTATAAAAATTTCTTTTGTCAGGGACCTCAAATTAATTATTTACCATGTTACAACCCTGGAATTTACTGACTTATATATTTAATTATAAAATTTTAGTTTTCTTAAAAATTCTCGTACCTTAACAGACTCCTTACCAAAGTTTACGCATTACGCGTGGCGATTTCCTCACCTTATAACTATTTGAACTTTCAACAATGTTAAAATCTCCCGGATTATATACCGAATCCATCAAATCAATCGAAGCACAGTTATCCTCCCAATAATTAGATTCATTTTATATACTTACACCATCAATACAAATAAATGCTCGCGTATGTAATTTTCACGTACTTACAATTGTATTGCTTTTGCATAACTTGCATATTGTATTTGACTGCCTTTTTGACATATTATAACTCTGTGAACCTACATGCTTGAGTCAACTTGGTGTATCGAGCTCACAGTCAAATCGGACCAGTGAGGTAATAAAACCGGGCAGCTTGACTACTATTCCATTTACCGGCCCCATTGTCCTAATCACACCACTGGAGGACGGAGTGTCCAACGGGAGAAGTGGGTCATAGACTTGAGGTATAATCAAGATTATGGCAATCCGGGCCTAATTAGCCCCACTGTGGATTTGTCGTGTCTAGGAGCGATAAGGTGCCTGGGCCTTGTGCCATCTAGCTCGGGGAGTTAGAAAGAAAAACGGAAGGAATGACGGTCTGATCCACACAATTCTGTAGTTACTCGGACCGCATTGCTTGTTTAGGTTGGCGATACAATTCCATACGCAACCACTACTTGACTCGCTCGAATACCATTCATGGTGCCTGAATGTTCACGAACAAGCTTTTCAACAAGTTATATAAGACTATATTATTTTGAATATCACGCTGCTTGAAATCGTGTGTGACGCACACATCATCAACCATGCATTCTTCATATAATTGTTTTCCTGTATTTATATAAGCCACACTTACACACGAACACCCATCCACTGAGAATTTTTGTCTCACCACAGCCTTTTCAAATGACCAGATGGTGACTGTCCACATGCCGAGGACATGGACGAGGAAGATCAGATCATGGAGTGATTCATATCCGTCCCCCATCCCGACTTTTGAAGATTTCCTATATTTCTAGTTTTATGTTGGAATCTTTTATTTTAAGCATGTAACCTAAGAGCGTAGGACCCTTGAACAATGTTAAGTTTTTATTTGGGTTGTAATTTTGGAACTATTTCGTTATGTTGTCGGACTGTAACTATTTCGAGTGACTCACTATTTAGGTATTAACGTGTTATAAATTCTTTTGTTGACTTGATTTATTTGGCTTATCAACTGGTTTAAGTTATTGATCACGTCATGGTCCCGTTTGGGGCGTGACTTTTAGTGGTATCAGAGCTTGACTAGTAAGATGGAAACTTACATTGGTTGTGTTAGGTAGTACCGCTATTGACTAATCTAAGATAGAATCGATCTAAATGACCTTAGACCAGTAAGTCCAAGCGCTACGATAATCTAGAGGGGGTGAATAGATTATCTCCATCTTTTCGATTTTACCCTCTTTTTCGAACCGAATGCTCAAAGACAATAATAAAGGTGAGGAATATAAACAACACACGTCGATTTAAAGAGGTTCAACCCACCTAGGGCCTAATCCTCTACCACCCCAGTATATCCGGGATGGATTTCAAAAAGAAAAAAGATTTTATTAATTACCAAACTTAATACAACACCAACTTACAACAACACCTTGAAGAGCACCACACTCTTCTTCAACACCACCTTTGAGATTACCACAATCTCTTCTTGAAGATTACCACAATCTTCAAACGGCACCTTGTGAAGATTACCACAATCTTCACCCTTGCAGAGCACCACACTCTTCAACACCTCAACAAGAAGATTACCACAATCTTTTTACACCTAACACCTAGTTCACCCAAGTGTGTTCTTACCACAAGAACACTCACAAGGATATCTTGTGTTTGAATGATGACCACAAATTCAAGATTACAACTCGATAGTTGATAATACAATAGAGTGCAAGTGTAATCAAGAATAGCCTAGACCTCAAGGATGTGAAAGTGAAAAGCTAGGCAAAATTACAACAAGAATAATAACAATGAATAACAAATATTTTCTTGAAGTGTATCTTGTTGTGTTGTATCTCAATGGTTGTGTTGGTTGCTCCAAAACTTCCTCTATTTATAGGAGATGATTGATCAAGCATAGGCTCCTCTTGGGGATTAAAAATCTACAGAAAAATACAATTAAAATCAAGAATATAGCTGTTAGAAATCAATCCCACAATTTAAGGAAATATGTCTGCTGTCAAACGGTCATATTTTTGTCAAAAAATGCACCGGCGACGTCGCAAAATAAAAGTTTGAAACGTAACACGTGAAATTACACAGTCGACAAAGTCGACATAGGCTTCGGCGGTTGACCCCTGTCTCAACCGGTCCCCTAAGTGTTTTGTTGAGAGAAAATTGTTCTGCTTTGGAAAGAACGTTCGTGCACCGGTCGACCGAGGCGGCCGTCGATCGAACGGTCGACGCCAGAAGCGCACCGGGTCGACCGACCGTTTTTCACTTTTGTCTCATTATTTTGTTCCAAAATCATCTTCGTGCACGGTTTCCCTATAGAGGCGACCGTCGACCTCGAGGCAAAAATGTTGTCCAATTTTTATCGAAAATGAAACTCAAGAAATACTCCGAAAATATGTTAAAATATTTTAAACCAATCGGGAGTATTTAGACAACATTTAGGAACCTTGTTTAGAAGTGAAAATTTATAAACATAAAATCATTAGAAGTGTTGTCCAATTTTATCTAAAGTAAAACTTGAAGAAATACTCCGAAAAATATTAAAATCATTTTAAATCATTTAGGAGTATTTGGACAACAATTAAAAACATTGTTTTGGTGTAAAAATAAAATCATCAAAATTAAGATAAAAACATATATCAAACAATCTCCCCCTTTTTGATGATTACAAACCAAAACAATTTTTACGCAAAATAGGAGAACAATTTTAGAAATGATTTTCCGGTAAAAACATTTAACCGCTTTGGAAGCAACCAAAATTACCAAAGTACATAAGCAACCAATAGGAGTAAATATATTCAATAATAAGCATAAGCTCCCCCTATCAACAAGCATATCAAGAATAATGTAAAAGCAATTATCCATAAGCTAAAAGCTTAGCTTTTACATTTTGTTCAAGAGCTTATAAGCTCCCCCTGTCATAAAACATCATTAGAAACATATATACATCCATACTACAACCAATGGACTAAGAATCATACACAACTTATGGCTTTAGGAAGCCATAGCTTATAGCTTCTATTTGTTAAGCTTATCTTAGCTTCTTTGAGCTAAAGAGCTTATAACCTGTTTCTCCCCCTTTGGAATCATCAAAAAGAATGTTAGCACGATAAATACATCATATATTCATATCAAAGTGCGCAAAAACCGATGTATCGAGCTATTTTGAACATTGAAGCTTTTAAACCAAATAGGAGGAAGAGTCGAATTATACGACTTGTAGAAGTTTATGAAAAACTCATTTGATAAGCAAAACATGATCTCTATAAATATATAAGACTTTTGAAATCGAGAGAATCATGTAAGTGATGAATTTTTCATTGAAAAATTTTATCGAACACTTGGCGGGCGTCAAAAATTGGAAAAGATATATATAGCCCTTGTAAATAAAATCAAGCCAAGTTTTTCATCACCAAATGCAATTTTAATAAATATCATTCACCAACAATCAATAAGCTCATCACAAACATATATAATTTGCATCAAGAAATAGACATTTAAACCAAGTTTTCAAGGGTTCAACCCAATTGAGCTAAAGAGAGTGAAATTCTTACCATTCGATCGGTAAAGACGAGCAATGATGATGATAGTCGAGCTAGGTAGTCCCCAAAATATGTAATTCATGCATCAAAACTCATTTGAAGTGAATTGTGTGTGAAATTTGCAAAGGGGACGAAAAATGAACCAAAAAGCAAAAAAATACTAAGTCTGGATAACAGAACCATTTTAACTGAAAAATCAGCAGGGGCGATCGGTTGAAGGGCTGGGCGACCAGTCGGAGGCTAGGGCGACCGGTCGGCCTCAGCTCCTTCAGCCCACTGCTTCTTTCTGTTTTGCAAATTCCGAAGTTTTATCCAAAAATCCGATTTTTCGCCCCTTAGTTTTAAAGACGTGCAAAATGCATACGTAGACCTCATTCAATATACATTATGTCATAATCAAGCTCGAAATGAGGTAAAATACTCAAGAAGATTAACGATCAAAAAGTCCGCGAGTTATCCTTGAGACGGACTTTAACACATCTCAAGTTTTTGTTAAAAATCGCAATCCCTTAAAAAATATATCGAATCTCAATATGTTTAGTTCGATTATGACGAA
Organism: Rehmannia glutinosa; assembly: GCA_016081115.2. Classification (NCBI taxonomy): domain Eukaryota; kingdom Viridiplantae; phylum Streptophyta; class Magnoliopsida; order Lamiales; family Orobanchaceae; genus Rehmannia; species Rehmannia glutinosa. The sequence continues at coordinate 44,678,411 of CM071924.1, forward strand.
CCAAATTTTGAATACGAATAACCGTATAATAGATACCGAACTTGTTATCCCGAAAAAATAAGAACGTTTTAAAGCTTTGGATACAACAAGTCATAAGAAGAAGTGTCTTTCAAATATTTGAAAATTTCTTTTAATGGCACTTTAATGAGATTCGTTGGGATAGTTTTTGAAGTCGAGCATATAGACATAAGGCATATGGAATGTTGAGTCTATAGGAATAATACAAGAAAACATACCTCGAATTTGTTTGTCGACCGACATGCCTTTCTCAACCTTTGTCAATCTTTAGCTATAGAGGTTGAGATAGTTCTTCTTTCTTCAATGCCTAACTCCTTCAAGAGTTCTTTTGAAATATAACCATCTTCTTGGCATTGAATAATTTGAAGTCCTAGCAATAAATTGAGCTCCCCCATCATGCTCATCTCGAGTTCACCTAGTATCAACTTAGAAAAATATCTTGCACAAATATTCATTAGTAGCACCAAAAATATTCTCATAAATATGCACAAGTTTAAACAATCTTGCCCTTTTTCACAAACAAAGAGAGTAGTATCAACTTTACCTCTTGTAAACTCATTTAGCAAAAATAGCTAAGTCATACCATACACGGGTACTTGTTTTAAACCATACAAGGCCTTAAAAACAATCATTTGGCCTAGAAAAATTTTAAACCCCGAGGTTGTTTTATATAGACTCCATCTAGAATAAAACCATTTAGAAATTTGGATTCAACATCCATTTGGTAAAGCTTGAAATTTTCTTAAAACAAGAATGGGCAAGTAAAATGCAAATAGCTACAAAATGTGCTATGAGTGCAAATGTTACACCAAAATCAATTACCTCGAATTGAAAATACCTTCGAGCTACTAACCTCGCCTTAGTATGACCAATGTTGACTTGGTCATCGAGTTTGTTCCGGAATACCCTTTTTGTCTTCTTCATCACAATCATCATAGGGCATCCAATTGATCTAAGGTGTTCATAATAGAACATTTACATCCAAATATTTTGAGGTAACTAATATTTGGAGTACTTCATTTCTCATCTACACAACTTGACAATCATCAATCACAAAATATCTTGCAAGAAAAAATAGCCCAAGTGTAAAAACATGCCTCAATCATCAATCACAAAATATCTTGCATAAGAGCATAGTAGAAATAGACACTATATATATAGACCATGAAGCAAGAAACACATATTATGCATTTAGAAGATCATCAAGAGTCTAATAACTGATGCAAGTTCAAATAAGCTTAAGAACGCTACAAAAGGTCTCTTTTCAAATTTGAAAATCCGATAGCATATAATTGAGACCTCATTTAAAAGAAGTATTTGAATAAGAGTTGACGAAGCAAATATGTGCAATCAAATATCAAATAGTGCCTTTCAAAAAATCTAAAAATCCTCTTAATGGCGCTTGTATGAAATACTATGAAAAACAAGCACATAGGCACATGGCAATACATATATCGAGTTTATAAGAGTAAGAATAATACAAGTAAACGTACCTCGATAATTTATGCATTTCTTGACAAATAATGACGTAAATGGCCATTTGTGAAAATATGTAAATCCTACACAATTCTTAAAACAAATCTAGCACAACTCATAATGATAAAAGTGTAGGCTAAGAGATATCACAAGTAAGCAAATGCCATAAGAATCCATAAGAGATGATAACACACTTTAGTCTTACAAAAATGCACAAGAGTTTTAAAAACAACATGTAAGGTCTCCTTTTTCAAAAAGGTTTTAAAAATACAAATAAGTTTTGAAGACCTTAATTTAAAATTAAATACATGAAAAACTCATTTTGCAATTAAGACACAAATAAAGATATGCAAAAAAAAAATGCATATTTAACTAGGGAGATACGGGTTACCAATTACGCCATTTCCATGGGTTGTGCCGTTCCCATTGTTGATGATATCTTCCCCTTGAGAAGTCACTTTGTTGATGATGACTTCTTTGATTACTCCATTTCCAAGATTTGTTGCCTTCCCATTGTTGAAAGTCTCTTATTCTTTGAAAATCATCTTGTTGATGATATCTTTGCCATTTCCAAGGATTGTGTTCTTCCCATTTTTGATTATATCCTCTTCTTGGAAGTTGGCTTTGTCGAAAATAGTTTCTCCTTCTTTGATCAAATGAAACGGTCATTTGATGTCTTCTTGGCGGTATAAATTTTCTTCGATCATTATTTCGCCGGGTACCTAATATGACATTGTTTTGTGGTACCCTCATGTGTTTAGGTCCTTTGGGATTAGTCTTGAGACTTTTAGGTCTCCAACGATAATTAGAGCTATTTCTAGCCCGACAAGTATTTACCGTATGACCTTTTTTACCGCAATAAAAGCATGTGTAGGTCCCAAGGGGTGTGAGTGTAAGGTTTAGAAGGGGGGGTTGAATAAACCTTACCAACTTTTCACTTTTGGTCCTTTTTAAAATTCAGAGTTGACACTATACACAGAAACTCCTTGGTGGACAACCAATTTAGTTAATCGGTAGAGTTAGTCACTCAATGCACTGACTCGAGCCGTTGATAGAATAACTCAATTTAAGACCGAATTAGCTCAACTGTGATTTGTTTTCATTGGAAGACTTAACACCCTTAAGTTTGATTTAGTTATGATTTAATACTTGGTTTTAGTACTTAGAGATTATCAGTTGGATAGCAAATATGTCACAGAATTAAACAAATAAGATGCAGAATTAAAGTCTTTGAAATGTAAATAACATGATAAGTTTTATAGAGGTTCGAAGATGGGGTAATTCTTCTACTCTCTCTTCTCCAACTCCTCGGAGGAATCCACTAAGTATTGATCGATATCGAGTGGTAACAGTCCGGATACAAGTCTTGATCACACAAACCGACTTGATCCTTTGGGACTCGGTCTAGAGATGCCTTGGTCACTCGGTGGCTTCTCGTCCGACTCGACTTCTTCTTCAGGCAGGCCTTTTGCTACTACACTCACTTACTCAAGCTCTTAGGATTTGATCATGAAGCCCTCGAAAAACGCGAGACTGTTCGACCTTGAACCTTCCTACAATCCTTCGCGGAATGTAGACCCCTTTTCTTCTAAAGTTTCCTCTTCAACCGATTGAATCTATCTTTCCTTCACAGTGAGTGTTGGATTGATTTTCTTCGTAGTGTAGGCTTGAGGATTAAACTTGAATGATTTTGAGAATATTTTGATTACGATTCGAGATGTTAGCTTGAATGTTTTTGGTTCGGGTAATCAACGCTATCTTGAGTCATCCTCGGCATTTTATAGTGATCTTTCAAAAATTTGCCCGTTGAAGAGATAGGCTTATTTTTGAAAGTCACTTGTGGTCGTTGGCTTGTCTTGTTGCATCCTTGAATTGCCACTTCCTCGTATGAATTATTCTTGACTTTTCGAGCGCCGACACGGTGTAGTGCTTCCCATTGGTTTATTCCTTGCACGCTTCTCGGATCGAGCACTCCGAGAAAGGTAGCATGGAGATATTACTTGTTTAAGTAATTCTCTTGATTTTCATTACAACGGATCTCTTTCGATTATCTCGACTTGATTGCATTTCCTTGCTTTCCCAGGTGACTTAGATCGACTTCCAATCATTAAATGACTCTTCGGTCACTTCAACTAGAGACTTGACTATCTTGAGTTGACTTGAATGATGCTTTACTCAACAGCATCTCAAATGCACCTTCATCGAGTTCCGTCTTCTCTTCTTTTGCCAAACTCAAATTGTCTCGCGGCGAGTCTTCCTACTAGTCTCCAATTGTCTTCTTGCATGTTTGGGCATAGTGACTTAACTCACCTTGACCACCTATTTATTACAATGCGCTTTACAACAAAAATGGGGTGCCAACTTCCTATTCTAAGTTTTACATGGCATTCATCAAAATCTAAACAATAAATTTCCCAACAATTTCCCCCTTTTTGATGATGCCAAAACTTAAAACATTCAAAATGTAAATAGCAAAGATACATACAAATAGTGCATTCACAGAGAATGTATGCGTAGAATCAATCCTTTTATTGATCATAACATTCTTGTTCTTTTACACAACTGTTTACAAGGTGTATCAAAGCAAACATTTATGTCTACGCAAAAATAGAGAATTCTGATTTATTACGAGAAGACTTACATAGTATGTATTTACATAGTAAAATACATGAAGGGGTGGGCAACACTTCATCTCCTTCACGCCTCCTTCTTTCATCTTCTTCTTCTGTCATCTTCTCGGTCTTCTTCTCTTTTTCTCATCTTCACCGCCTTCTTCTTTCTTTTCATATGCCTTCCTGCAGCTTCATCTCTTCTTAATCTCTCTTGTCTCTCTCCCATAGCCGAGTTTGTCTTTTATTTTCTTCTTCGATTCTTTTCACATACTCGATTGTTTTTAGCCACTTGCGATTGGCTACTTGGTCAAGACCAGCCCGAGATCCCTCCTTTCTTGCCTGGATCTATGTACTCAATGTTTTTGGGCGAGAGCCTGGAGTCTCAAACCTCTTCATCCACCACGCTTCTTCCTCTACCTGCAGGCGTGTATTGTCTTGGGGTCTTCTTTTTCCAAACAGTGACCCCGGCGGAGTGACCAAGAGTTCTTCGCTTAGGTAGTCTAGCTGTCGGCTTCTTCACATAACGTGAGACCCTTTTCCCGATCAAGATAGTCCCGTGCTTGAGCCATAGACATGTTTGCGAAGTATCCTTCGGGATGCGGCGTTTTAAATTCATCAACGATCTTGGCTCGGTCCCCGACATCCGAGATGGCATAAGTGTCTCTCTCTCGGAATGTCTCCATGTTGTTTCAAGATGTCCATAACTCGGGCATTCAACCTTCCTTCCACTTGCTCCATCCCCGCTTCAATCGTCTTTCTCTTTTCACCATAGATGCGTGAGTGTTGGAGTGGCGAGTCACTGGGAGTTTGTCTTGCGATAATATCACCGTGACAAGACCTTGTTGGGGGTTTGTGCAATCATTAAGGTCACATCTCTCGATCCTTCCCCCTCAACAGACTTTCCTTTCTTTTCCTTGACACTTCCTCAACTGTCTTTCCCTTCACACCTGCTCCCTCCTTCTCAACTTCGGATCTCTTTAGCGCTTTAAGGTATTTCTCTTCCCCCTTTTTGGCATCATCAAAGGAGAGAGGAACCCTGAAACATACTAGCAAGCGGAAGTCGAGTCTGGCGATAGCCGAGTTCTCGCTTGAGTCTGGTTGTGGTGTATCTTGCATGAAACTCGAGCGAGTAGCGTTGGATTCACTTTAAGCAACTTCATCTCGGCCATAAGAAGGCTGAATTTTCTATCCATGTTTTCTTCCATACGTAGGAGCTAATTCTTATTTTGCTCACGCAGCAGCCTTTATCTCAGCAGTGTGAGATTCATGCATGTGCTCAATATGTTCTCTCAATTTCGTCTTTGCATCAGCAGTAAGGTTGGCATCTCTGTTATCCAGTCTCATGTCCATCGAGGCCTGGTGCCTCTCCATCCGTTCAATTTCGCAAATAATGCTTTGAACACCTCCCGAACTTCGCTTGTTCCCTGTTGCGGTGATGGCCAAGCAAGATCAAAATCATAAGCGATTGGAATGATGGTATCGATGGAATGACGGGATCTCAGTGCGTGAAGCGCAAGATCATTTCTAACTCTTCGGGAGGTCGGGTACCTCCGGAGAAGGAAATGATTCTACAAAGGAATCATCACGGGCAATCGGGATTTGTTCAATGATGAGTGGTGCACGTGAAGTTCCCTTTGAGTCGAACCCGTTGCGGCTTGGGAGCCTGCGCATGGACTCTATTGCGTGGGGTTTGTTGTGAAGTTGACCCGACTCAGCGAGCCTCAATATCTCAACAGCCGTCGGTCTCGGTGGTTTCTTCAATTGAGTTGGCTGGTCCTCGGCTTTATCGAGCGTCATCGGACGATGATGAGATTTCCATGGATGGCTCATCATCAAAGTTGAAAGTTTGACGAGTAGTCTTGAGGTCGACTTGCTCGTGGTTGGAACATCCTCGGTTGAGTCTTTCGGATTATCACGAGGGATGACTCGGCTTCACCGCCGCTTCTTCCGATCCTTAAAGGTTACATCAGATTATCCGGGAGTCGTGAAGTGCGCTAATCTCCTTTTCGGATGGATCAATGATATCGGGAGGGATGTTCTCTACTTGACTTCTTTACCCTTTCTCAACCTCCCATTGGCCTTCATTACCTCCTGCAGTCTCAACTGCAATGAGAGGCACCTGACATCCCTTTCGACAGTGTCAATCTGTCTTAGGGTCTTCTGTGGTGGCATCCATTGGAGTCTCAACCCCATGGATTACACTTTCATCGCCTGCAGTGTTAACTCCCAGTGTTCCTTCCTCAGGCCGTGCCTCGATTGCATCAGCAGTGTGTCATTAGCCTTCGAGCGATTGGCACCTCACCGAGACAGTCTCAATCGTCTGAGAGCTTCGTTGATGGAAACTTGTTGTGTGTTTTGTGTTTGTACTTTCTCCACTTCGCCTCCTAGATTTGTTGTGGAGTCATCTGCAAACATCCTCCGACCTTGCTGCAGTGGAGAGGAGTTTCCCCACCATTTGCGCACCACCGAGTGACTTGGAATGGGGTCACTTGTCTCCAAACTTCCTAATGTTTCTCCGAGTGTTCAGCGGTTGGGGCAGGTGGTAAGACACCTTCATTAGGGGTTGGCTCGACTGGGTCCCCACTAACCTAGTTTCATCGCCAGTTCCTTTAATTCCTTCTTCCGAGTGAGTCAGGAAGTGGTGGCAAAGAACAATCGGGCAATATGTTTGCACCACTCCCATTGGGTCCAACTCACCGGTGTGTTTTGGAGGACTCTCCTGGTCCCTCCATCATTCTTTGCTCATGAAGAATTGCGGATTCGTGCATTGCTTCTTTGCATTTGCAACTCTTCTCGCGGCGGCGCAGGGTCCGATCCTCATCACTATCTCGATAAGACGTCAAGGAGATGATGTGTGTGTTCTGCGGGTGCTGTGATAGGGGAAATGCCGGCCTTCTCACGCACCTCGCCTTCCTCTCGCCTGTCTCTCCTTCTCCTTGTCCTTGAAGATCTGCAAGATATCTCATGCGCTTTTCTTCATCCAATGCTTGGACCACAAAGGGTCACTCCAAGAAAGTTCATCGATTTCCTCTTCTTCTTCGATAAACTCGTGGCCATTGGAATTGTTCCCTGGATCGACTCAATTTCCACCTCCTCCACTCTCGCAGACGATTTTGGATGTCCGGATAAAGTGAGGATAGGATCATCACATCATCATCTCTTTCTTAACTTCTTGTTGTCCCTCATTCTCGGGGATAGAAGGTAGCAAGCTTTGGTGCTCCATTCTTTCACCAAATCATTGCGGGAGGGGATACGATTCATCAACAAGCGAGTTAGATTTCTCCTACTTCTTGTGTCTCACTGCTCGAACTACAACTGGTCTTGGTCTTGATTTGCCTCTGATTGATCGCCTTCAAGACTTGTTTTCATCAATAATATCCGAGACTCTACTTCTCCACCGATCTCCGGTGCTCTCTGTTTCAAATTGAGTGGTGACTCAAATTTTTTCATGTTCGGATTGCTTGATGATTCTTCTTCGTCTCTTAGTTCGTACCGCAGGATTTACCGGAGAGAGTATCTTCCGAGTCCTGGCGGTGGGGGCTGTGTTTTCTTCTCGAGGAGCAGCCGTCTTGGCTTATCGCTTCTTCTCTCTTTTTGACGACCGGAGAAGGTATTTGAGATTCCTTCTCGGCCGCTTCTTCTGGGGGCGAGACACGGCTGCGGGGCAGGCGACTGCGGCGCAGGGAGCAGATTTGTTTTTCTTAGGCTAGGGGCGCAGCGGTTCTCTTAGCATTTGCGGGCGCTTTCTTCTTTGGTGGAGAGGAATCACCAGTATCTTGAGGTGGTGATTCCCCTCACTTGTATCGCTCTCTTGGCGTGGGCTCTCTTTTGTGCGCCAGAGAGGTTTGATCTCGAACATCCTCTTGTTTACATGGAATGCCTTTCCATGTCGAAGAGGACTCTTTCACCTCCATCACCGCCAATCACTGTGGCCATATCCCGAGGATCCTCCAAATGCACCATTCTCCTTGAAGGATTTGTTCCCTACATTCTCGCGGAGTCCGCTTTGAGACAAACTCAAATTTGTTTACTTGTTTTTCTTCAATGATCGCAGCCATTACGATCGGTTTTGCTTTAGACATTTGGTCAAAGTTGCCAAATTTGATGTCTATGCATTTGGCAACTATGTCCAACAGGTTTGTGGTAGTCCTCCTTCAACAGCCCCTTTTTGGTCAGTGTAGACTATCTTTTTCAAAGATAGTCGGTCTTGGCTACTTCCTTCCAAGCAAAGCCAAGTCACGTCGGCTTCATTGATTTCTAGTGCTCCTTCCGCCGGTAGTGAGCGGTGTTCTCGCAGATCCTTGGCGAGATGATGAACTCCTTCCCGTGAACAGAGGATTTAATCCACTCATCGTAAATCTCGGCGTTCATGTAGAATCGTGCGACCTCTTCCACATAGGTCATCGAGAACTCCATCGTCGAAATGGTTTCGGCTGGACATTTCGAGCTTTTCGGCGATTTTCTTTATGAGGGCATCATCGGACCCTGTTTGACCATTCCTCAAATCCACAAAGAGACCCGTGTGGATTTGCTTCCCTAACTTGAGCGAAATCACAAGTTGATGCCATTTTTCAAGATTTCACGAAAAGAAACTTAGAAGTTGATTTGAATATTGATAGGGTTTTGAGAAGAGTTTTGCCTTTGCTTCCTTTCGAGATAGAAATGAAACATTTTGGTAATATGTGAGAGAAAATGTGACGAAAATGGTTTAAGTATGGTTTTAAAGGGCGTGCGGGTGGTTTTTGAAATGTGATCGAAATCAACGGCTTAGATTTTGCACGCCGATTAGCATTTAATGTCTCGAATTTAATGCGGCAAATTTATATCCAATCATAAGCTTGGTATGCGACTTTTTGCTGTACATATCATCATTATCTTTGACGTCATTCTTAAAAACATTCCCGCTTAGTAAAAACGATCGTGTTTTTGTCACTTTGCTCATAAATGACTCAGCTTATCCCTTAGCCGATTTAACTCTCTTGGTCGCAGATTCTCTCGGTGACTCACTTGTCGACTAATTCATATAGCTGTCTTTCCGACATGGTGATTCATTTAGGCGATTTTGAGAATTCAGTCATTTTTTCTTTTTGTGTTTCATTTCTTTTCTTTGAGTCTTAAGTGTCGGCTCAGCTCAATTAACCCTAACTCATGCTTGAGTTCTTCAAATCTTGACTCACATAATGGTTTTGTGAATATGTCACCAACTGTTTATCAGTTGAAATATATTCAAGATGATGTCCTTCTTTTCAACATGATCTCTTATGAAGTGATATCTGACATCGATATGCTTTTGTTCTTGAGTGCAACACAGATTTCGAGTGATTGCAATTGCACTTGTGTTATCACACATGATTGGAATTTCCTTTTCTTCAACTTCATAGTCTCTCACTTTGCCTCATCCATCGGATTTGGGCACAACAGTTGCCGCCAGCAGCTATGTATTCTCGCTTGGTAGAGGTGGCTATTGAATTTTGCTTTTTGCTAAACCAGGAAATTAGCCTATTTCCAAGCATTTGACATGTGCCTGAAGTGCTCTTCCTGTCAACTCGCATCCAGCATAGTCGAGTCTGAATAGCCAATTAGCTTGAATCCACCTTCCTTTGGATACCATAAGCCAACTTCTTGGCTTCCTTTCAAATATCTCAAAATCCTCTTAGTTGCGATCATATGGCTCTCTTTTGGAGCAGATTGAAATCTCGCACATACACCTACAAAGAAAAGTGATGTCGGCACGCTGGCTTTTTGTGAGATAAAGCAATGATCCAATAAGTGCTCGTATCTTGTTTGATCTACTGAGCTTGCCATCTGCATCCATGTCCATTTTAACTGATGTATTCATTGGTATTTTCCTAGAAGACTTCTCCTCCATACCAAATTTCTTCATTAAATCTCTGGTGTATTTTGTTTGACTTATGAAGGTTCCATCCTTCACTGTTTTTACTTGGAGTCCAAGGAAGAATGTCGACTCTCCCATCATGCTCATTTCAAATTTGCTTTGCATGAGGTTTGAAAATTTTTCACATAGCTCTTTGTTTGTGGATCCAAAAATGATGTCATCCACATATATTTGGACAAGCAAAGTATGCTCTTCTTGTCTTGAATTCTGAAAAGTGTTCTATCTACTTTTCCTTTTGTGAATCCATTCTCGTTAGGAATTGTGACAAAGTATCATACCATGCTCACGGGTGCCTGTTTCAATCCATACGAGCTTTCTTGAGTTTGTATACCTTATCTCCAATAGTCTTACGCTCAAATCCTGGAGGTTGTTCAACATACACTTCTTCTTCCAATAAACCATTTAGGAATGCACTTTTGACATCCATCGATATACAATAAAATTCTTGTGAGTGCATAGGCAAGAAACATCCTTATAGCTTCCAATCTTGCTACGAGAGCAAATGTTTCATCAAAATCTATTCCTTCTTCTTGGCAATATCCTTTGGCTACTAGTCTTGCTTTGTTTCTTACCACATAACCCTCCTCATTCATCTTGTTTCGAACACCCATTTAGTACCAATAACATTTTGATGGGTGGGTCTTTGAACTAATTCCCATACTTTATTTCTTTCAAACTCGATTGACTCTTCTTGCATAGCTTGAATCCAATGTGTGTCATCCAATGCTTGTAACACATCTTTAGGCTCTATTTGTGAGATAAAGCATGTGAACATAGCTTCTTGTTGAGTTCGATCTTGTTTTGACACCTTCTCTTATATTTCCAATGACAAGTTCTCGTGGATGGTCTTTCACCATCTTACATCGAAGTTGAAGTAAGTTAGCCGGATTCGATCGTCTAGCAAATTGTGTTTGCTTTGATCGGCTCTCTCGCAATCACTTAGCCGCAAATTTTCCGGCATTTTATGAGACTCGGCTATCTCATCTTCATCCGAGTTTATAATTCCGCATTCAACTTCAAAGATAGGGACTTTTCTCGTATGGTTAGATGATTGACTTATCACCGACTCTTCAATGTCTTCTCCATTTACATTTGGCTCATCGAATACCACATGAATGGATTCCTCTGCAACCATAGTCCTTTTGTTGAGTACTCAGTAGGCTTTGCTTTGGTGAGTATCCCAAGAAGATACCTTCATCGGCTTTAGCATCGAAAGCCTTTAGATTGTCTTTGCCATTGTTATGGATGAAGCATTTACATCCAAATATTCTAAAATATGCAACATTTGGTTTTCTCCCTGTCCAAATCTCATAGGGAGTCTTTGTCACCGCTCTATTTATCATACATCTATTTTGAGTGTAGCAAGTCGTGTTGAATGCTTCACCAAACTCTCTTTGGTACCCTGCTTGCCTAACATGGTCCTTCTTTGCTTCTTTGAGTGTTCTATTCCTTCTTTCTCGCAACTCCATTCTACATTGTGGAGTCCTTGCTGCAGATAATTCATGACCAATGCCATTTTCAATACAATATTGAGTTATTATACCATTGACAAACTCGGTTCCTGCAATCGTCGATCTTATTTTGATAATGGTTTGGCTCTTCTCATTTTGAATCCTCTTCATCACCGTGTGGTAGTTTTACGAGAGTTTCTTTCTTCTTACACATGAATATTGTCCATGTATATCTTGAGTAGTCATCTACTACCACCAAGGTATATTTCTTCCCACTTATGCTAGCTGGTTCAATGGACCAAATAGATCCATATGTAGCATGTGCATATCCTTGTTGAAGATGGGCATGTCTTTTCTTTGAATGATAATTTGATCTGTTTTCCCTTCTGGCATGCGTCACATATACTCTCCTTCTCGTATACTGAGTCCGGAAGACCTTCCACAAGATTATTCGCAAGCTTGTTAAGTGTTTTGAAATTTAGGTGACTCAGCTTTTTGTGCCACACGGAACTTGATTCAATTTGTGCTCTTTGCTAATAGACAGGTGATGGGTGTTGCGGTTGACCAATCTACTACATACATGTTCTTTTGTCTGCATCCTTGCAACACAACTTCATTTGATTCAATATCCTTGATTTGGCATATACCCATGTTAAATCCAACATTATAGCCCTTGTCACGCGAGTTGGGTGATGCTTAGCAAGTTGAAGTTGAGTCTTTCAACATATGCAACATCCGTGATTTCTAATCCGCTTCTTGATGGATCCAATGCCTCTTATTTCTCCTGGAGCTTCATTTCCTCCAAATATGACTTTTGCTCCTTTAACTTCCTTGAATTTTGACAGATTTTTCTTGTTTCTGTCATATGTCCCGAATGACCACTATCCATGTACCAGGTTCCTTGGCACTTAGTCATTCCTTGAACCCGCAATCAAGGAAATTAAGTTTTAGGTACCCATACTTGTCAGGTCCCGAGGGGTTAGTATTGTAAAATGATCCAACCAGCCTATAGCCAAATGATCGCTCTAAGGGGTTGCCATCTATCGATGCCATAATCATATTTAATTTTGGCAAATTGCTTGGGGATTCTAGGTTCATACAAATTTGTCTCTTTTGTCAGATGCTGTATATGTGTTTTAGCAATTGCCTTCTTTGGGTAATTGTGGTGTCTCGAGTGTAGTGCCTAGGTGCATATGTGTGCTTGATGAAAGGTCTTATACTTTTGGAATGGCCTTTCTTTGAGTTCTAGGCCTTTGTCATTTGGGCTTATATTCCATAAGTCTATCTTTGATAGTTCACATCGTTCAATCAACTTGGCTTGGATATTTTCTACCATTCCCATCATATGTGTTTCTTTTATAGAACTTTTGGGGTTTTTGGTAGCTCTGTTTCTTCTTTCTGAGTAATTCTGTTTGGAGTTCTTTGAGAACTTGGTTGAATTTCTTCTCACTGTCCTCTCAACGCACCCAACCGGTTGTTTTCCTTTTCCTTTATAACCAAGGCCAGTTTGCTTGTAATTGTGATTTGGAGTGAATGTGTGTGCACCATTTGGAGTTTTGGATTTTGAGACATGACTTCATTGCTTGAAGATCCTTTTTCCAAAATTACTTTTGGAGTTTGACATAGCACAGAGAATTAAATCCTAAGCTTTGTCTTGTCTCCACATTCTCTTTGACTCATAATAAGATCATCCAATGATTTAGATGCCTTAGACAATGAGGCAATCACATTTTTGAGGTCATTCTCCCTCTTTTCTATGGCAGCTATTTATTACTATTAGCTTGGCATTTTCGGCCTTTAAACTTTTATTCTCATCGCCTACTTGACTTAGAGTACTCGGCTCCTTAGTCACCGTGAGTTTTGCTCTTGAGTAGGCTGTTTTCCTCATTTAGTAGTGTGTGTGAGGATTTAATGTGTTCAAAATCTTTCATCATTTTGCCTAATGAATCATAAAGATCGGTGGGTGATGAAGTGTGTGTGTCACAGTCACTATCACTAGAATGCGAGTTTGATGAGTTAGAGTGTACCTCATCTTCTTGGTCGAGTTGATCTTGTTCCTTGGCCATCAAATAGATCGGGCTTCTTCTTCGTAGTCACTTGAGTAGTCGCTTCACCACTCTCAATCACCATTGTGTCTCTTGACTTGTTTGTCTCGGCGATCTCTGCCAACATTGCCTTTTTTTTTCTTGTCTTCTTTCCCTCAAGACCTTTCTTTATTTTTCATTCTGTATTTGTTGACTACAGGATATGGACAATCAATGGCATAGTGACCTGGTTGCCTACGTTCCAGATAGATATTCAACCTTTTGATCGCTCTTTCCATTCTTGGATTGTCGGCCCTTTGATATTCACTTTTTGATGATCTGTTTCTCTTGGTTGGCCTATCTTCCCTTGACTTGGAGGAGTGAGTGTCTTCTCGAAGATTCGCCCTTGCCTCTCTTGTAGTTCTTATTGAAGAACTTGTTGAACCTTTTAACCATCGGGGCTATTTCTTCGGATCAATGACTTCTTTGACCTCGGCTCTCTTTCCATCCTTAACAATTAGAAGCACTGTTTTGGGTACATGTCTCTTCCTCGATCTTTTTCTTCTCCAAATTCGTAGGCTTTGAGATCCGAGAATAGTTCATGGTTGGAGGTCTTCGATAGGTCCATGGAATGTCTCGGTGCCATGACCTTCATTTCCCATTCAGGGCTGAGACTTTTTAGGATCTTCATACACATTTCCTTCTCGTGTATATTCCTTTCCAAGTGCGGATAGCTCGTTGGTGATTTCTCGTGAACCAAGCATCCAGTTGATCCAGGTTCTCTCCTGCGATCATTTTGAAATTCTCAAATTTTTGTACAAAGAATCGATAATTTATTTTCCTTGATTTGCTCACGAGCCTTCACAAATCAATGTTAGCTTGTCCTAGATTTCTTTAGCCGTTTTGCATGATTTGACTTTATTGAACATGGCTTTGTCCAAGGTTTTGTAAAGGATGTCCTTGGCTACATTGTCCAGGTTGTATCTTTTTCTGTCATCATTTGTCCATTCGATTCTTGATTTTTCAACCATAGGGGTCTAGGGCAACATCCTCTTCACCTTCACCGTAGCTCTTCTTATAGTTGTGTTCACTTTTAAGATTTGCGGTGGCCCATCGTCTATCACTATCCACATCTCATCATGTAATCTTTGATAGATGAGCACATACGAATTTTCCAATCATCAAATTCTTCAATTAAACATAGGGATGCGTGTCAAATTTGCTTCCATGATAATAACTTTTAATGATAAAAGGAGTTTTGAAAGCTTAAGTACTAAAACAGACTTTGAATAGTTTGGAGATCTAGTTCAGTAACCAGTGCGGAAGGCTCAATGAACCAACCGCTCTGATACCACTTGTAGGTCCCAAGGGGTGTGAGTGTAAGGTTTAGAAGGGGGGGGGTTGAATAAACCTTACCAACTTTTCACTTTTGGTCCTTTTTAAAATTCGAGTTGACACTATACACAATTGTGTCCTTGGTGACAGACCAATTTAGTTAATCAAGTAGAGTTAGTCACTCAACGGACTGATTCGAGCTTGATAGAATAACTCACATTAAGACCGAATTAGCTCAACGTGTGGTTTGTTTTCATTGGAAGACTTGACACCCTTAAGTTTGATTTAGTTATGATTTAATACTTGGTTTTAGTACTTAGAGATTATCGCTTGGATAGCAAATATGTCGCAGAATTAAACAAATAAGATGCGAGAATTAAAGTGTTGAAATGTAAATAACACGATAAGTTTTATAGAGGTTCGAAGATGGGGTAATTCTTCTACTCATCTCTTCTCCAACTCCTGGAGGAATCCACTAAGTATTGATCAAGATATCGAGTGGTGGTAAATGATCCAGATACAAGTCTTGATCACACAAATGACTTGATCCTTTGGGACTCGGTCTGAGATGCCTTGGTCACTCACCAAGGCTTCTCGTCCGACTCGGCTTCTTCACGTAGGCTTTGCGCTTTGCTACTACAGCTCACTTGCTCAAGCTCTTAGGATTTGATCACGAAGCCCTCCAAAAACTCGAGACTGGTTTGACCTTGAACCTTCCTACAATCCTTCGCGGAATGTAGACCCCTTTTCTTCTAAAGTTTCCTCTTCAACTCGATTGAATCTATCTTTCCTTCACAGTGAGTGTTGGATTGATTTTCTTCGTAGTGTAGGCTTGAGGATTAAACTTGAATGATTTTGAGAATATTTTGATTATAGTTCAGATGTTAGCTTGAATGTTTTTGGTTCAGGTAATCAACTCTATCTTCAGAGTCATCCCTCAGCCTTTTATAGTGATCTTTCAAAAATTTGCCCGTTGAAGAGATAGGCTTATTTTTGAAAGTCACTTGTGGTCGTTGGCTTGTCTTGTTGCGATCCTTGGAATTGCCACTTCCTCGTATGAATTATTCTTCAGCTTTTCAGAGCGCTGACACGGTGTAGTGCTTCCCATTGGTTTATTCCCCTTGCACGCTTCTGTGACTGAGCACTCCGAGAAAGGTAGCATGGAGATATTACTTGTTTAAGTAATTCTCTTGATTTCTACGTGCAACGGATCTCTTTCGATTATCTCGACTTGACCGCATTTCCTTGCTTTCCCCAGGTGACTTAGAGTCGCCTTCCAATCATTAAATGACTCTTCTATCACTTCAACTAGAGACTTGACTATCTTGAGTTGACTTGATGATGCTTTACTCACCGCATCTCACCGCACCTTCATCAATTCCGTCTTCTCTTCTTTTTCCAAACTCACTGTCTCGCGTGAGTCTTCCTACTAGTCTCCGGTTGTCTTATTGCATGTTTGGGCATAGGCGACTTAACTCACGGACTTGACCCTTATTTATTACAATGCGGTTTACAACAAAAATGGGGTGCCAACTTCCTATTCTAAGTTTTACATGGCATTCATCAAAATCTAAACAATAAATTTCCCAACAAAGATGTAATAATTCTAGGAGCATAATGACCAACATGCTTAGAGACTTGATTCTTTTTCATATGATTGACAACATTAAGCTTATGATCAAGTTCTAGTTTCGAATTATCACAACAATCAACAATTTCATCGGCAGACTCAAGTCGGATTTAGATAAATCCTTTTTCATGCAATTAATATCCTCAACAAGAGTACTATTTTCTTTTTCAAGGTTTCTAACCTTGTCAAGTGTGGTGGTGTGAGCGCATGATAGTGATTCATAGGAGGTAAATAAACTATCCTTATCGTTTTTCAAAACATTGAATTCCTTTTTCAAATTTTTGTATTTAACGAGTAAGCTTTGGAATTCATTTTGAAGTTCATCATAATCATTTTGCAAATCTTTATAATCATTTTGTATGACAATATCATAAGAAGTAGAGGTTTAAGACATACCTCGTTTTCTTCTTTGATGCCCATAAAACAATACTCAACTTCTTCATAGTTGGAAGTTGTAAGAAGCTTGTTCCTTAGGTTTGATCTTGAATCCCTTTGAGAAGTAGATGCTTTTGTTTGACTCCTTTCATTTGCAAATACTCCATAGATGGCTTCTAATTTTTGCCATACTTCATGTGCCGATCGAATTCCTACAATATGTTCATATTCTAAATTAGTAAATGAACAATACAAACTATTTAGAGCTTTACCGTTTAAGGAGATGATTTTCTTCTCTTCATCATTGAACTCTTTGAAGCCTTTGGAGGTGTGTGGTGTATTCTTTGTTGAAATAGATTCTCCATTGATGACGGTGTTCCAAATATCGAACCCGCAACTTTGTAAATAGCATTCCATTCTTTCTTTCCAAAATATAAATTTTTGGGAATCAAATAGAGGTGGCTTGGTGGCGGAGGTGCCGGATAGATAAGCTTCGTTCGTAGCCGACGATCGTTTCTCTTCACTCGCGATGTGAAACGAGCTTGCCAAAGAGTTTGGCTCTGATACCACTTGTAATTCCAAGCGGCTACGATAATCTAGAAGGGGGTGAATAGATTATCTCCATCTTTTCGATTTTACCCTCTTTTTCGAACCGAATTCTCAAAGACAATAATAAAGGTGCGGAATGTAAACAACACACGTCGATTTAAAGAGGTTCAACCCACCTGGGGCCTAATCCTCTACCACCCCAGTATATCCGGGATGGATTTCAAAAAGAAAAAAGATTTTATTAATTACCAAAATTAATACAACACCAACTTACAACAACACCTTGAAGAGCACCACACTCTTCTTCAACACCACCTTTGAGATTACCACAATCTCTTCTTGAAGATTACCACAATCTTCAAACGGCACCTTGTGAAGATTACCACAATCTTCACCCTTGAAGATCACCACACTCTTCAACACCTCAACAAGAAGATTACCACAATCTTCTTACACCTAACACCAAGTTCACCCAAGTGTGTTCTTACCACAAGAACACTCACAAGGATATCTTCTGTTTGAATGATGACCACAAATTCAAGATTACAACTCGATAATTGATAATACAATAGAGTGCAAGTGTAATCAAGAATAGCCTAGACCTCAAGGATATGAAAGTGAAAAGCTAGGCAAAATTACAACAAGAATAATAACAATGAAGAACAAATATTTTCTTGAAGTGTATCTTGTTGTGTTGTATCTCAATGGTTGTGTTGGTTGCTCCAAAACTTCCTCTATTTATAGGAGATGATTGATCAAGCATAGGCTCCTCTTGGGGATTGAAAATCTACAGAATAATACAATTAAAATCAAGAATATAGCTGTTAGAAATCAATCCCACAATTTAAGGAAATATGCCTGCTGTCAAACGGTCATATTTTTGCTGTCAAAGCACAGGGCGACCGGTCGCACAGAAATAAAAGTTTGAAACGTAATGCAGTGAAATTACACAGGGCGACCGGTCGACATAGGCTTCGACCGGTCGACCCCTGTCTCAACCGGTCCCCCTAAGTGTTTTGTTGAGAGAAAATTGTTCTGCTTTTGGAAGAACGTTCGAATGCAGTCGACCGACCTTGGCGACCGTCGACCGACCGTCGACACCGAGAGCGGCACGGCCGACCTGACCATTTTTCACTTTTGTCTCATTATTTTGTTCCAAAATCATCTTCGATGTAGTCGGTTGCCCTATAGAAGCGGCCCGGTCGACCTCTAGATGTAAATGTTGTCCAATTTTTTATCGAAAATGAAACTCAAGAAATACTCCGAAAATATGTTAAAAACATTTTAAACCAATCGGGAGTACTTAGACAACATTTAGGAACCTTGTTTAGAAGTGGAAATTTGTAAACATAAAATCATTAGAAGTGTTGTCCAATTTTATCTAAAGTAAAACTTGAAGAAATACTCCGAAAAATATTAAAATCATTTTAAATCATTTAGGAGTATTTGGACAACAATTAAAAACATTGTTTTGGTGTAAAAATAAAATCATCAAAATTAAGATAAAAACATATATCAAACAAGACCCTCGATATTAAGTTCGATGATGAATCATGAGAATCATATCACTAACGTTTAGACTAAGTTAAGAATTTTATAATAATTGGAGACACCGAATTAATAGTTGTTTTTACTTAGTCGATTCCAGATTAGTTATACTTATCCTTCACTATCTTTCCACTTATACTTGTTTGACAAAGACTAGTTGCGTTTTAACCAGGAATGGATCCCGAAATCCTGACATGGCCCATGGTGTGGGAGGTGCGTGCTGAGAGAGACTATTTCGAGGAGATGGTGATCTATTGGCATAAATAATTTTTAGGGGTTAACTCCAAGCTGCAATTGGAACGTAACCACACACGTGACTTGGAGAGCCTGTTAGCACAACACCAGGAAGAAAAGAACGCCTTAGTCTACGAAGTTGGAGACCACGAAAGAATCATTCGCACCCGGGAGGATCAAATCCGGGTACTCCAAGAACGCATCGACAGCATGCGCCAGGGGACGCAACGCGCCAGTGACAGCAAACTTCAGTGGGAAACGGAGACCTATCTGCTAAGGGATAAAGTCGACTGCTATGAACAAGCCCCACTCAAGCATAGTGTGAACTTCTTTCTGGACAACGTTCTCATCGTCAAATTCATTGTCTCTTAAGGTGACACTCAAACTCATTCCCTTTTTCAAAAAAATATTTGCATATTTTTCAACATAATGACCATATCCAGAACAAGCCCTACATTTAATAGAATCAAGAGTTTTGTTATCAAACTTTTTTCTGATTTTCAATTGAGGGACGATAAAATAGGGACACTAGGAATATCCATGCTAACAAACACACAGGATCAACACTTTTGTGTCGTCAAGTGTCGGCTCTAGATGTCAATTGAAAGAATTGTAGCATGTAAATATTCCAAAAGTTTTCAGAGTATAGATGATAGATGTGATCACATTCTCAACCACATGTAGCAAAATAAAATAAAAAAGGAACAAGACATAAGATGTAAACATTTATCTACAAGCAAACTAGCTTGTAGATGTCCCAATATGGCGAAACTTTCCACTAGTAAAACTTTTTCATTCCGTATACAATGAATACTAAAATCAACTAGTAGAAAATCAGTCACGCCCCAAAACGGAAGCCGTGACACTAAATTTCAAAACTTATACCGATTTACCAAGCTGGCCTAATAATCCTTCATATAAATCAACAAGATGAAAAATCCCAATTAGGCATAATTAAGGGAATAACTATGTCGAGCATGGTTGCGTGAATCCAAAAGAAAATATCATAAAACATCATAATCTTACCTCAGGGTCCTATACCCTGCTATTACATCAAATAAATTCAGAGTCTAAAAACATTACAATTTAACATCTAAGGTCTTATCAAATCCCAATTACAATAATGAAACTAGACTACGTCTTGGAAGTCGTTGCCACCAACGTCCTGATACGATGCTTTATTTTCTAGTTCATAAAGGAGATGAGGTTAGACAAATATTCTCAGTGGGTGGGTGCCAGTGTGCGAGTGTGGCTCACATTTATGCAAGGAAAATGGTTTCATGGAAATCAACGCATTAGAGTGCACATGACTTTATCTCGTTATTTGTATTAAGATTTCCATTAAACATTAAGTTAGATTAGTTCAGAATTAGTTAAGCATTATTAATGTTTTCTTAATTTACTTCTCGTTTTAATTTGGATAAGGCCGTAGCCAGTATCCCACTTCACTTGGATAGGACCGTAGCCATTATCCCACTTTAATTTGGATCGTAGCCAGTATCCTACTTCACTTGGATAGGGCCGTAGCCAGTATCCCACTTTCATTTGGCTAGGGCCGTAACTAGTATCCCACTTTACTTGGATAGGGCCGTAGTAGTATCCAACTTTAAGTTTTCACTTTACTTTTCACTTCCGCTTTGTAATCAGTTCCACTTAAATTTCACTTCCAATTTCATTTCAAAATTACACTTTTAAATTTCAATTTAAATTCCACTTAAAATTTCACTTCACTTTAAATATCACTTTAAGTTTCACTTAAACTTTAACTTCAAAATTTATTTTAAATTTCACTTTAAATTTCACTTAACTCTTCACTTCAAAATTTCACTTTTAATTTCACTTTAAGTTTGACTTAAATTTCCACTTTACATTTCACTTCAATTACACTTTAAATTTAAAATTTCACTTCATTTTACACTCAAAACTTCACTTTAAGATTTCACTTCAAATTGCACTTCAAATTTTATAAGTTTGGTCGTTTGAGAAAATTGATAAAAATCGATCTGCAAAGTCCGGGTGATCTTGGTCACACAATGTCTGTCATTTATTTTAAAACTTGCGGTCTAGTTATTGGATGGATAATCTACCCAGTTTTGATTTTTGGTTAGGTGCATTATGCTCAAGCTCAATATTTTTGTTAGATAATTATGAAAATTACATCGTAAATTTTTATAAGAAATCTGAGTTTGAAATATCAATATCAAGGTCTGTAGTAAGTTTAAAAAAAATTAAACTCATTTTCAATAAGGAGAATAATTCCTTACCAGGTTCTAAATTTCGATAAGTTTCAATTCCAAACTCGGAAAAGGGTAAGGTTAGTTTCAAAACTTTCCAAAATTTCCAGAGGGTTATATTTTTCAGAGACACAAGAAATATTTATAAAATTGATAGATTTTCCTCTAGTTTCCAAATTTTGTGGTTTTTGGTTTGATATTTTAAAATTAGGTAACTCTTAAACTGAAAGGGTTTTGAGGTGATTCCAATTTTCAAATACTTATTAGAACAAGAATAACTTGTGGTTAAAATAGTTTTGTAAAATCCGCAAGTTAGGTACTTTATTTTTGAAAATTACAATTTTGGCCCAAAAGTGATTTTTGACATTAAAGGCTCGTTTCAAGTCGGAAGAAATTCAACAAGGTTAGAAGATGAAGGCATATAATTGAAATTTTAAGTAGGAAAATGGAGTTGGAAGAAGTAATTTTTTTCCGACCTTGTTTCTTGTAGTTTTCGGCCCCTTTGAGAAGAATGGGAGAGATTTTTTTTTTTTTGTGTGTTAGAGTTCAAGTGTGAAAATGAGAGAAATTTGGGGAGTTTGAATAGATGAAAGTAAAATTTGATTCCCATAATGCCCTATTGGCCGAAAGTGTGGATGTGTAGGGGATTATTTTTTGTTTTGGTAGTTTTATTATTGTAATGTGAATTGTTGCGAGGTAAGTGGTGTAGTAGGATAAAATAGAATTGATTACCTCCCCAAAAATGCTATGGCCGAAAACATCATGTAGGAGGAATTTTTTTTTTGTGTGTTTTCTTTCCTTTTGTTAAAGTTAGGAATAATAAATGGATAGGTGTATAATATATAGTAGGTATGAAATAGGTGTGTATTAAATACTAATGTATGTATAAAAAAATTATGGAAGTTGGTTGGTGAGGATGTATTGTAGTATAAGGTAAAGTATTTGTATAAGAATTGAATTGTATTTCTACACCAAAATAACCTTCTTGGTCGTCCCCTATAAATATTGTACTATGATATTTTATTTTTCTTTTTGTTCCAAAATTGATGATAATTAGTGTATAATATAAATCCCAAATTGATAATAAGTCCCACAATCACTTATGAGTCCCATAATCACTTATTCTAAAATAAAGTTTTTAATTCTATCGGATATATATGGCACTTACTGAAATAAGTCTCCTAAATTTTAAGGGGTCCAATATTACTCAAGTCCTAAATGATTAAAACTTAAGGAGGAAATATGATAGGTCTACTCAAAATAACGAAGGAGTAATCGACGTTGGAAGAAATAATTAAATGAGTGCCACATTTCATTTATAATAGGTATTGAGACACTTAGCCAAATAATCCATCACTATACAACATCATATCTTATGTTGATAAACGTTGGGGCCTCATATTCTCCCCTCCCTAAAAGAATTTGGTCGCCAAATTCCTCCTAAAATAGTTCTCGGTATTGTCTTAGCATGTCTTCTTCCATTTCCCAAGTGGCAATCAGTCGTGCACTTGCCACACTACCTTTACCAATGGGATCTCTCTTCTTCTCAGCTAGCGCACTTGTCTATCAATGATTCGTAGCGGTTTCTCGGTGTAAGACAAACTACCTATTATGGGAGGGATTTTCTCTGTGATAATGTGCTCCAGGTGGTGGTACTTCCTTAATCTAGAGACGTGGAACATGTCATGATACCAGCTATAGGAAGCGGAAGTTGTAATTGATAAGCCGGTTTCCCGACTCTCTTAAATATCTTTTACGTCCCAATGTATCTCGGGCTCAATTTTCCTCCATTCTTTGGGTGGATTAATCTCTTTCGTGGTGAAAGTCTGAGGAACACTTCATCTCCAACCTCAAATTCCAAATTCTATCTCCTCTTGTCCACATAGTTCTTCTGTAGACTCTGAGCGGTACACGGATTCACTCCTTGATTATTCTAACTTTTTCCATGGACTCCTCGACTATGTCGACCTTCGGAATCATTGGTGACTTTTGTTTCTCTTTCGCCATTGATCATCGATCTCCCAATGTAGTGGTGATTTGCACTTCCGTCCATATAGTGCCTCATAAGGCACTATTCCAATTGTGGCCTAATAGTTTTTGTTGTAAGAAAATTCGGCCAGTGGTAAATGAGAGTCCCAACTTCCTTGGAAATCTAGCGTACAAGCCCCTAACATGTCTTCGAGAGTTTGGATCGTCCATTCTGATTGTCCGTCAATTTGTGGGTGCACTGTTGTACTAAACTCAACGAGGTTCCTAGTTCCTCATTGGGTCTCTGTCTGAAATAATATCAACCGGTACTCCGTGTAGTTGTAAGATCTCTTGGATATACACCTGTGTTAGATTTTGTAAATTGTCCATCTTTTTGATTGGTAAGAAATGGACTGACTTCGTGAGTTTGTCCACTAAAACACATATGTTATCGTGCCCTCCTTTGGTTCTGGGAAAATCTGTTACGAAATCCATAGTGATATATTCCCATTTCCATTCAAGAAATTGTAATGGTTATTGTAACCCTGATGGCCGTTGGTGTTCAGAATTGACTTGTTGGCATGTCAGACATCTTTCCACATACTCGGCTACTTGATTCTTCATGGTTACCCACCAAAAGTGTTGTTAAATCTTTGTACATCTTATTACTGCCGGGGTGTATGGTGTATTTAAAACGATGTGCTTCGCTTAAAATCTTATTCTTCAATTCCTAATTTTTGGCATGCACACCCGGTTCTTAAACCTCAAGATTTTGTTTTTTTCTATGGAGATATCTGGGGCAATCTCCCATCAAAACCTTTTCCATAAGATCTTTGATCTTTGGGTCTCCCTCCCGTGCCATTTTAATCTCGTCCAGCAACTCAGGTCTCACTGAGATATTAGTGCAAAATATTTTAGTGTCCGTTCTCATCGGATTCCATATGCTCAACTCTTCTAGGGATTTCTATTCCCTAATCATCAGTCTGGCGACGCTAGCCTTCCTACTCAAGGCATCTGCCACTACATTGGCCTTCCCAGGGTGGTATTGAATATCGAAGTTATAATCTTCGATTAGTTCCATCCACCTTCTCTGTCTCAAATTGAGATCCTTCTGGGAGAATAATTTTTTCGAACTCGTATGATCTGTGAAAATAGTGAGCTTCGCCCCGTATAAGTACTGTCGCCACTTCTTCAATGCGAACACTATTGTTGTCAATTCTAGCTCATGCGTCGTGTAATTGGCCTCATATGGTTTAAGCTTATGTGCTGCTCGGGAGGGCCAACACAGGAGTGATCGTGAGTCGGTTCTTTAGTTCTTGAAAACCGGTCTCACACTCATCACTCCATTCGAACTTGACTTACTTCAGTGTCAATTGTGAGAGTGGTTTAGCAATCTTGGAGAAATCCTTGATAAATCTTCGATAATATCCTGCCAATCCCAAAAAGATTCTGATCTTGGTCACTGTTTCTGATCGTTTCCACTCAACAACTATTTGCACCTTTGAGGTGTCTACGGCGATCCCATCACCAGGCACTATATGTCCCAGAAATGTGACTTCCTTAAGCCATAATTTGCACTTGCTAAATTTGGCATATAACTTGCATTCTCGTAGTGCTTCCAACATGATTAAAATAACGTCCATGATCCTCTCTCGACTTGGAGTACACGAGTATGTCATCATTGCAAATCACTATAAACTAATTCCAGTAAGGTCAGAAGACTCGGTGCATTAGGTTCACGAATGTTGTGGGGGGTATTCATCAATCCGAATGGCTTCACTACAAACTCGTCGTGACAATACCTAGTTTGGAAAGATGTCTTAGGTATGTGTTCTCCCTTAATCTTCTACTGATAGCATCCTTGTTGTAGATTGAATTTGAGTACACCATGGCTCCCCTGGAGTTGGTCGAATAGTTCATCATCCTCGGGAAGGGTACTTATTGTTGATGGTCACACTGTTAAGATCACGATAGTCTATGCATGAGATGTGTATAATATACATGTGTTAGGAATTTTATTGTTTAGATTTTGATGAATGCCATGTAAAACTTAGAATAGAAAGTTGGCTCCCAATTCTTGCTTTGAAACGTATTGTAACAATTAGAGCCGCCAAGCCGAGTTAAGTCGCTATGCTCCAACTTGCAAGAAGACAAGCTCAAGGCTTGAAGGAAAACTCTGCTGTGAGAGACAAGTGAGTACAACAAAGAAGAAAGCAGACAGAACTCGATCAAGAAGCGGTGAGATGCACCAGTGAAACATCACCAAGTCAACTCAAGAGAAGCCAAGTCTCAAGATGAAGTGACGGAAGAGTCATCCAATGATTGGAAGTCGACTCTAAGTCACCTGGGAAAGCGAGGAAATGCGATCAAGTCGAGATAATCGAAAAGGAACCGTTGCCGCGAGAAATCAAGAGATTTACTTAAACAAGTAATATCTCCATACTACCTTTCTTGGAGTGCTCGGTCCCCGGAAGCGTGCAAAGAAATGAACCAATGGGAAGCACTACACCGTGTCGAACTCAAAAGGTGATAAAACATTTCATACGAGGAAATGGCAATTCCAAGAAGTGCAAACCAACGATCGCAAAGTGATTTTCAAAAATGAGCCTATCTCTTCAACGGGCAAATTTTTGAAAGTTCACTATAAAAGGCCGAGAAGTCGATTGAGAAAAGATGATGCGTGGATGACACACACATGAGATATACAAGCTTATCAAAATTGAAATATTCTCAATCCTCAAGCCTACATCTCAAGTACATCAATCCAACACTTACCTCGTGAAGGAAAGAGAACTTCAATCGCTTGAAGAGGAAAATATCGAAAACAAGGGGTCTACATTCCAAGAAGGATTGTAGAAAGGTTCAAGGTGAACCAAGTCTTAAGCTTTTGGAGGGCTTCGTGATCAAATCCAAAGTGCTTGAGCAAGTGAGTCAGTAGTAGCAAGGCAAACGCCTGTGAAGAAGGCCGAGTCGCATCTGAGAAGCCACCGAGTGATCAAGGCGTCTCCCGGAGATCGAGTCCCAAAGGATCAAGTCGGCCGTTGTGATCAAGACTTGTATCCGGATCATACCACTTTGTAAACTGATCATTACTTAGTGGATTCCTCCGGAGTTGGAGAAGAGAGGAGTAGAAGAATTACCCCATCTTCAAACCTCTATAAAAACTTTCTTGTGTCATTTACATTTCAAAGATTTAAATTTCTCGCACTTTTAATTGCTTGTATCTCACGATAAATTTGCTATCCATTTGATAATCTATAAGTACTAAATCAAGTCAGAAAAACTTGCTTAATCCAACTTAAGGGTGTTAAGTCTTCCAAGTGAAAACAAAACCACACCGAGTCAAATTATAGCCAACAAATGAGTTACTCTATTAATGTGCTTTCACCGAGTGTTTGAGAGATTAACTCTCTTGAGGACTAATTCGATCGGTCCATCAAGGACACAATTGTAGAGAACTCAGAGATTTAAAAGGCCTAAATCGAAAATTTGGTAAGGTTTATTCAACCCCCTTCTAAACCTTACACTTACACCCCTTGGGACCTACAAGTGGTATCGGAGCGGTTGGTTCATTGAACCCTCCGCACCGTTCTTGAACTAGATCTCCAAACTTTTCAAAAAGTCCGCTTTAGTACTTAATCTTTCAAAACTCTTTTCTATCATTAAAAGTTATTATCATGGAAGCAAATCTAACACGCATTCCTATGTTCACTATTGAAGAATTTGATGATTGGAAAATTCGTATGCGAGCTCATCTATCACATTACATGATGAGATGTGGATAGTGATAGAAGATGGGCCTCTGCAAATATTAAAGGTGAACACAAATGCATTTAAGAGTTACAAACCAAGGGGAAGAAGATCGACACCGGACCGGTCATGGTTGAAAAACCAAGAACCGAGTGGACAAATGATGACAAAAAGATACAACCTGACAATGTAGCCAAGGACATTCTTTACAAAACCTTGGATAAAGCCATGTTCAACAAAGTCAAATCTTGCAAAACGGCTAAGGAAATGGGACAAGTTGACTTTGATTTGTGAAGGTTCGAGCAAATCAAAGAAAACAAATTATCGATGGTCGTGTCTGAAGTTTGAGAACTTTAAAATGATCTCGGGAGAAAACTTGGATCAACTGGATGCTCGATTTACGAAATCACAAATGAGTTGTCTACACTTGGAAAGGAATATACACGAAGAAATGTGTATGAAGATCCCGAAAAGTCTTCCACTGAATGGGAGATGAAGGTCATGGCATCGAGACATTCCATGGACCTATCAAAGACATCCAACCATGAGTTATTCTCGGACCTCAAAGCCTATGAGTTTGAGCCGAGAAGGAAAGACCAGGAAGAGACAGTTGTACCCAAAACAAATTTGCTCTAGTTGTCAAAGATGGAAGGAGAGTCAAGTCAAAGAGGCAATTGACCCGAAGAAATAGCCCTAATGGTTAAAAGATTTAACAAGTTCTTTAACAAGAACTACAAGAGAGGAAAGGGTGAATCCTCCGAGAAGACACTCGGCTCCCTCCAAATCAAGAGATGATAGGCCAACCAAGAGAATGATCATCAACAAGTTGAGTATCAAAGGGTGACAACTCAAGAATAGAAAGAGTTGATCAAAAGGCTGAATATCTATGTTGGAATTGTAGACAACCAGGTCACTATGCCATTGGGATGCTCATATCCTGTAGTCAACAAGTACGAAACGAAGAAGAAAGAAAAAAGTCTTGAGAGAAAGAAGACAAGAAAAGAAAAAGCAATGATGGTTGCAGAGATCTAGCGAGACAAACCAAGTCAAAAGAGACAACTCGAGAAGCGGTGAAGGTGACTATTCAAGTGACTCACGAAGAAGAAGCTTTGATATGCTTAATGGCCAAAGAACAAGATCAAGAAGATGAGGTACAATCTAACTCAACAAGCTCGTACACACTAGTGATAGTGATGTGACACACACACTTCATCACCCACTGATCTTTATGACTCATTAGGCAAAATGATGAAAGATTTTGAGCACATTAAAACCTCACACACACTATTGAATGAGGAAAACAGCCTACTCAAAAATCAAAACTCAAAGTGACTAAGGAGCCGAGTACTCTAAGTCAAATAGGCCGATGAGAATAAAAGTTTAAAGGCTGAAAATGCTAAATTAATAGCAGAAATTGCTGCTATAGAAAAGAGGGAGAATGACCTCAAAAATGTTATTGCCTCATTCACTAAGGCATCTAAATCTTTGGATGATCTTATTATGAGTCAAAGAGAATGTGGAGACAAGACAGGCTTAGGATTTAATTCCTTTGTGCCATGTCAAACCTCAAGAGTAACTTTGGAAAAAGGATCTTCAAGTCATGAAGAGTCTGAAAAATCCAAAACTCTAAATGATGCACACACTTTCAATCCAAAGCACAATGCTAAGCAAACTGGCCTTGGTTACAAAGGAAAAGGAAAACAACCGATTGAGAGTCTTTGAAAGGGCATGAGAAAGAGATTCACCCGAGTCCCTCAAATGAGACTCCAAACAAAAATACTCAAAAGAAGAAGCGAGCTACCAAAAATCCCAGAAAACTCATAAAAGAAATACACATGATGGGAATGGTAGAAAATATCCAAGCCAAGTGATCGAACAATGTGAACTATCGGCTGAGACTTATGGAATACAAGCCCAAATGGCAAAGGCCTAGAACTCAACAAAGGCCATTCCAAAAGCATAAGAGCTTTCATCAGCACACATATGCACCTAGGCACTACACTCAAAGACACCACAATTACCCAAGAAAGGCAATTGCTAAAACACATATGCAGGGCATACAGACAAAAGAGACAATTTGTATGAACCTGGACTCCCCAAGCAATTTGCCAGGATTGATTATGATTATGGCACCGATAGATGGCAACCTCTTAGAGTCGAATCATTTGGCTATAGGTTGGTTGGATCATCTTATAATTCTAACCCCTCAGGACCTGGACAAGAATGGGTACCTAAAACTTAATTTCCTTGATTGCGAGTTCAAGGAACAGTGAGTGCCAAGGAACCTGGTACATGGATAGTGGTTGTTCCGGACACATGACAGAAATAAGAGAAATCTGTCAAAATTCAAGGAAGTCAAAGGAGCAAAAGTCATATTTGGAGGAAATGAAGCTCCTGGTGAAATAAGAGGCATTGGATCCATCAAAAGGAATGGTTTAGAAATCACGGATGTTGCATATGTTGAAGGACTAAACTTCAATTTACTAAGCATCGATCAACTCTGCGACAAAGGGCTACAATGTTGGATTCAACATGGGAATATGCCAAATCAAAAATGTTGAATCTAATGAAGTTGTCTTTGCAAGGATGTAGACAAAAAAATATGTATGTAGTGGATTGGTCAACCGCAACACCCAAAGACTGCTCTTACTAGCAAAGAGCACACCAATCAAGTTGGCTGTGGCACAAAAAAGTTTGTCACCCGAACTTCAAAACAATTAATAAGCTAGCAAGAAGTCATCTTGTAGAAGGACTTCCCGACTCGATATACAAGAAGGAAAGTATATGTGATGCATGTCGGAAGGAAAACAAATCAAGTCGTCATTTCAAAGAAAAGACATGCCCATCCTCAACAAGAATATTGCATCCGCTTCATATGGATCTATTTGGCCCAGTGGAACCAAAGAAGCATAAGTGGAAAGAAATACACCTTGGTGGTAGTAGATGACTACTCAAAATATACATGGACAATATTCATGTGCAAGAAGAAAGAAACTCTACAAAAGCTACCACAAAACGATGAAGAGAATACAAAATGAGAAGAGTCAAACCATTATCAAAATAAGATCGGATAGAGGAACCGAGTTTGTCAATGGAATAATAACTCAATCTTGTATTGAGAATGGTATTGGTCATGAACTATCACCGCAAGGACTCCACAAACAGAATGGAGTTGCGAGAAAGAAGGAAACAGAACCCTCAAGGAAGCGAAGGACCATGTTAGCCGGGGCTACCAAAAAGATTTTGGGCTCAAGCAATCAACACACTTGCTACACCCAAAACAGATGTATGATAAATAGGCGGTGACAAAGACTCCCTATGAGATCCGGATCGGAAGAAAACCAAATGTTGCATATTTCAGGATATTTGGATGTAAATGCTTCATTCACAATAATGGCAAAGACAACCTAAAGGCTTTTGATGCTAAAGTGATGAGGTATCTTCTTAGGATACTCAAATTTGAAAGCAAAGCCTACGAATACTCAACAAAAGAACTATGGTTACTGAGGAAGAATCCATTCATGTAGTATTCGATGAGCCAAACATAAATGGAGAAGACATTGAAGAGTCACCGATAAGTTTGAAACATCCAACCTTACGAGAAGAGTCCCTATCTTCAAGCCGAAACAGAATTATCAATTCGGAAGAAGATGAGATAGTCAATCTCAAAAGCAATGGAAAATCTGCGGTGAGTGATCACGAGAGAGCGACCACAAAGAACACAACCGCAAGTCGATCAATCCAGCTAACCTACTTCAACCTGACGTAAGATGGCCGAGAGACCATCCACCAAATCTTGTCATTGGAGACATGAGAGAAGGTGTCAAGACAAGATCCGAACTCAACAAGAAGCAATGTTCACATGCTTCATCTCGCAGATAGAGCCCAAAGATGTGTCACAAGCATTGGATGACACACATTGGATTCAAGCTATGCAAGAAGAGTGAATCAGTTTGAGAGAAATAAAGTATGGGAATTAGTACAAAGACCCATACATCAAAATGTTATTGGAACCAAATGGGTATTCAAAATAAGATGAACGAGGAAGGTTACTGTGGTAAGAAACAAAGCAAGATTGGTAGCCAAAGGATATTGCCAAGAAGAAGGAATAGATTTTGATGAAACATTTGCTCCCGTAGCAAGATTGGAAGCTATAAGGATGTTTCTTGCCTATGCACTCACAAAAACTTCATTGTATATCAATGGATGTAAAAAGTGCATTCCTAAATGGATTATTGGACGAAGAAGTGTATGTTGAACAACCTCCAGGATTTGAGCAGAAGACTCTTGGAGACAAAGTGTACAAACTCAAGAAAGCCCCGTATGGATTGAAACAGGGCACCCGAGCATGGTATGATACCTGTCACAATTCCTAATCGAAAATGGATTCACTAAAGGAAAAGTAGATAGAACACTCTTGAAATTCAAGACAAGAAGAGTATCTTTGCTTGTTCAAATATATGTGGATGACATCATTTTTGGATCCACTAACAAAGAGTCATGTGTGAAAAATTCTCAAACCTCATGCAAAGTAAATTTGAAATGAGCATGATGGGAGAGCCGACATTCTTCCTTGACTTCAAGTGAAACAATGAAGGATGGAACCTTCATAAGCCAAACAAAATACACCGAGATTTAATGAAGAGATTTGGTATGGAGGAGAAGTCTTCGTAAAAATACCAATGAACACATCACCAAATGGACATGGATGCGGATGGCAAGCCAGTAGATCAAACAAGATACTGAGCACTTATTGGATCATCGCTCTATCTCACAAATAGCAGCCGGACATCACCTTTGTAGGTGTATGTGCAAGATTTCAATCGCTCCAAAAGAGAGCCATATGATCAGCTAAGAGAATATTGAGATACTTAAAAGGAAATCAAGAAGTAGGGCTATGGTATCCAAAGGAAGGTGGATTCAAGCTAATTGGCTATTCGACTCGACTATCTTTGGATGCAGAGTGGACAGAAAAATACTTCGAGGCACATGTCAAATGCTTGGAAACAGACTAATTTCCCTGGTTTAGCAAGAAACAAAACTCAATAGCCACTTCTACAAATTGAGGCGAGAATACATAGTCTGGGCAAATTGTTGTGCCCAAGTCCTATGGATGAGACAAAGAATTGAGAGATTATGAAGTTGAAGAAAAAGAAATTCCAATCATGTGTGATAACACAAGTGCAATTGCAATCACTCAAAATCCTGTGTTGCACTCAAGAACAAAACATATAGATGTCGATATCATTTCATAAGAGATCATGTTGAAAAGAAGGACATTATCTTGGAATATATCTCAACCGACAAACAACTAGCCGACATCTTCACAAAACCATTATGTGAGTCAAGATTTGAAGAACTCAAACATGAGTTGGGGCTAATTGAGCTAAGCCGAGACACGAAGAATCAAAGAAAAGAAATGGAACAGAAAGAAGGTGAAAAAGAGTCGAAAACAAAAATTAGTTCAAGAATCACCAGATCGGAAAAGTCGACTATACCAAGTCAGCTAATAGCCGAGTCACTAAGAGAAATGTGAGAAGCGAGTTAAATCGGCTAAGAGATAAGCTGAATAACTTATGAGCAAAGAGACAAAAACGCAATGTTTTTGACTAAGCGAATGTTTTAAGAGACACGTCGACATAATGATGATGTGTACGACATAAAGCCGCACACAAAGCCTATGATTGGATATAAATGCTGCCGCATTAAATACGAGACATGAACTCTCAATATGCGTCGAAATCCAAGCCGTTGATTTCGATCACGATTCAAAACCGTCCGCACGCCCTTTCATAAACCATATTTAAACCATTTTTCGTCCGTTTCTCTCTCACACTTCTAAAAACTGTTCAATCTCTCTCTCAAAAAAGCAAAGGCAAATACTCTCGAAACCCTATCAATCTTCAAATCAAATTTACTCGAACTTTTCTTGAAATTATTCTCGAGAAATGGCACCAACGTATAACTTTACCAAGTTGGGAAAACAAATCCACACCGGTTCGACCGTGGATTTCGACGGAATGGTGAAGCAGGGTCCGACGACACCCTGGTGAAGAAAATCGCAGAGAAGTTAGAAACGCCGGGATCAAAACCGTTTCTAACACCGAGTATCCTATGACCTATGTGGAGGAGGTCGCACAATTCTACGTGAATGCCGAGATTCACGATGAAGGAATCAAGTCATCTGCTTCACGGAAGCGGTGACTATCACGCCAAGGATTTGGTCAATATTGCTCACTACCAAAGCAGAGGGAGCATCCAAATCAAAGAGGCTGATGTAAACTTGGTCAAGCATGGAAAGAAATAGCCAAGTCCGACGTTCTTGATAAAATAATATACACAAAGAAAACAAGAGATCTACTGAAGGAGGACTATCACAAATTGTTGGATATCGTTGCCAAGTGTATCGACATCAAATTTGGCGACTTTGACCAATCACAAAGGCAAAATTGATTGTGATGGCTGCAATAATCGAAGAAAAGAAGATAAACTGGGCTGAGTTTATCTACAAAGCAGATCTGCCCGAACGTGGGAACAAGTCCTTCAAAGAAGATGGGTCATTTGGAGGATCTTCGGGATATGGCCTGGTGATTGGCCGGCTATTGGAGGTGAAAGGAGTACCTCTTAGACATGGGAAGGCCTTCCATGTTAACAAGAGGATGTTGAGCTAATCTCTCTGGTGCTCGAAGCGTCGTACGCCAAGAGAGCGACACCAAAGGGGGGAATCACCACCCAAGACACAGCTTCTCTCCAACCAAGAAGAAAGCTGCCCTGCTGCAGCTACCAAAAAGTCTCTTGCCCCAAAGAAAGAAAACCAAACAAGCACTGCCCCTGCAGCAGAGTCACACCCCTGGCAGCCGTGTCACCCGCCCCTGCGTGCGGTCGAGAAGGACTCACAAATTCCTTCTCTCGATCGTCAAAAGGAGGAGATCGACAAGCCTAGACGGCCGCTCCTCGAAACAAACACAAGCACCCCGGCCGCCCAAGACTCGAGAGGACACCGCCTCTCGAACTGAAATTCCCCTGGTACAAACCAGAGACGAAGAAGACTCGTCAAACAGACCGAACAAGAGAAACCAAATGAGTCACTACTCAGCCTAGCACAGATATCTGGAGACTCAAGAAGTAGAGTCTCCAGGATGTAATTGATGAAACAGCCAAGTCTGCTGAAAGGTGATCACAGAGGCAACTCAAGACACACACCGTAGTTCATACAAAAAACTCAAGAAGAAGAACCAGCCCAAGCAGATAGTGATGTAATGATCCTATCTCCACCTTACCCGCATATCCAAAATCGTGCGTGAGTGGAGAAAATGGAAGTC
The DNA here is from genome assembly GCA_016081115.2 of Rehmannia glutinosa. Taxonomy (NCBI): domain Eukaryota; kingdom Viridiplantae; phylum Streptophyta; class Magnoliopsida; order Lamiales; family Orobanchaceae; genus Rehmannia; species Rehmannia glutinosa. Next base: position 44,712,833 of record CM071924.1, read on the forward strand.
GAAAGCAGTCAAGGAACAGTTCAACGGCCTGAATTCATAGAAGAAGAAGAGGAACTGCTGAATTTCCTCGATTATCTCTTGTGCTCCCAGCTCTAGATGAAGACAACCGCATGGATATTCTCGCAGATCTACAAGGACAAGGAGAGAGAAAAAGCAAGTCAAGAAGCCGAAGCACGCGAAAAGGCAAGTACCGCCCTATCTCCTCTCGACACAACACTTCCATCCTCTCCTTGATGTCTTCTCTGCGAAGTGATGAGGAACTCCGAGAATGCTTTGCCCACGTAAGAATTGCGAATGCAAAGAAGCATTGCATGAATCAAGAATCCTTCACGAGCAAAGACGATGGAGGGACCAGGAGAGTCCTCCGAACACACCGAAATCGACCCAATGGGAGTGGTTCAAAATAAATGATATTCTGCCGCTACCACTTCCCAACTAACTCGGAAGAAGGCAATAAGGGAATTGGCGATGAACCGGGCTAGTGGGGACCCCAAATGAGCCAACCCCTATTGAAGGTGTGCCACCACCGCCCCAACGGAACCATCAATTGCAACAAATGAGTTTGGAGACGAGTAACCCCACTCCAAGTCACTCACCGGTGCGCCACCGAGGGGGAAACTCCTCCACTGCAGCAAGGTCGGAGGATGCTTTGCAGATGACTCCACAAAGAATGTAGGAGGCGAAGCAAAAGACACTCCAACACAAGAAGAACAGCAAGTTGCCACCAACGAAGCTCGCATTGAGAGATCGTCTCACTGAGGTGCCAACAACTCTGGCTAATAATGACGCTGCCGATGCGAAAAGCACGAGGAAGGAATGTACCCGGGAGTTAACACTGGGCGATGAAAGAGCAATCCATGGGGTTGAGACTCAAATGGATGCCATCAGAAGACCCTAAGACACCGACACTTTGTCGAAAGGGAAGGCAAGGCCTCGCAGCGAAGAGAGACTGGCCGGAGGAAATGAAGGCCCACGGGAGGTTGAGACTTCCCGGGTAACACACCAAGTAGAGAACATCCCTCCCGCAACCATCGATCCATCCGAGAAGGAGATCGCGCACTTCATGATTCCCAGGACAACCCGATGTCACCTTTCCGGGATCGGAAGGCGAAGAAGAAAGAAGCTGAGTCAACCCCCATGACAAATCCAAAAGATTCACCGGATGTTCCAGGCACGAGCAAGTCCCGATCCCAAGACTACTCGTCGGACCTTTAATTTTGATGATGAGCCACCAATGGAAATCTCATCATCGTCCGATGACGCTCGATAAGGCCGAGGAACAGTCTACTCAAAAGGAGAAATCACCGAGACCAACGGTTTAAGACACTCGCCCGCAAGCCCATCATGCACCACAAAACCCAACAACCAGCGATCACTGCTCCGGCTCCTCAAGCTACAATGGATCGATTCCCAAAAGAACTTCACGCCCACCGCTTATCATCGAACAAATCCCGGATGGCGGTGATGAATCCTTTGTGGAATCTTTCCCTTTCTCACTGGAGATACCGAGAACTCCACGAAGAGTCGAAAAATGAGCAAGCACGCTATCACGCCCACTCCTGTTTTTCACTCGGGCACCATTGTTCCAGTGACTTTATTTCGACACATGGCCATCACCGCAAGAATCACCAAGTACGAGAAGTGTTCAAGGCACTCTTTGCTCAAGTTGAAAAGATGGAGAGGCATCGAGCCTCCTTGGATATGCGCCCGACAACAGAGATGCCAACCATGGTGACTTGAGAGGCATCACAAAGTAAGGGAATGGTGGCAACAAAGAAAGAATCAATGCGTGTGGAGAATGTGAGATACTTGGACAATTATTCAAAAAGTCGCTGGTGTGGAGAGTGAAAATGTTGATGCGAAAACAAAGTCATGCGGGAACACATTGAACATATGCACGAAGCTCACACCGCCGAGATCAAGGCTGCTGCGTGAGCGTGGAGCGTAATGCAAATGATATACAGCTGCGTTTGGAAGAACACATGACAAGAAAATTCAGCCTTCTCATGGCCGAGATGAAGCGATTTCAGAGAATCCAACGCTACTTCGATCAATTCCGTGCAAGATACAACGCAGTTGACTTGAAGCAAAATTCAACCATCGGGAGACTTTCGACTTCATGCTTGCCAAGATGTTCCCTGGGGTTCCTCTATCCTTTGATGATGCCAAAAGGGGGAAGAGGAATACCTTAAAGCAAAGAAAATCAAGCCGAGAAGAAAGGAGCGGTGACAAGGGAACAACTGAGAAAGGAAAATCACCGAGGAAATTTTGAAATCAAGAAAGGAAAATCTCACGAGGGGGAAGGATCAAATAATATGACCTTGATGATTGCACAAACCCCCAACAGGGTCCTGTCACGGTGACATTATAAGCGAAAAACTCCCGTGACTCGCCACTCCAACACTCTGTGTATCTATAGTGAGAAGAGAAAAGAAATTGAAGCGAGGGATGAAGGAGGTGGAAGGAAGAATGGATGCCAGGGTGATGAACATTTTGAAAGAACACGGAGGCATTCCGGTTGTCGAGACACGTATGCCATTTCGGATGTCGGGACAGAGCCAAGATCGGTTGACGAATTCAAAACGCTCGAATCAAGGTTATTTTGCAAATATGTCCTTAGCTCAAGCTTGGGATCTCAGATCTTGGGAAAAGGGTCTCACATTATGTGAAGAAGGCGAGGCAGACACAGACAACCGGCGATCCTCTGGCTTTGGTCACTCCGCCGGCACTCACCGGAAAGAAGAAGATCCCGATGCGGCAAGATACGCCCGCAGGTAGGTAGAGGAAGAAGCGGCGGTGGAGGAAGAAGCTTGCACCTAGGCCTCGCCCAAGAATATTGAATACGTAGATCCAGGAAAGAAAGGAGGGATCTCTTTTGGCCGGGGTTGACCATGTGGCGAACTTGCAAGTGGCCAAAACCAACGCCGAGTATGCAAGAAGGATAGAAGAAGAAAACAAGAGACAAACTCAGCTATGGCGGGAGACAGGAAAAGAATAAGGAGAGATGAAGAAGCCCAGAAGGCGTATGAGAAGAAAAAAAGAAGGCAAGGTTTGATGACGAGAAGAAGAGAAGAAGAGAAGAAGATGTCGATCAAGATGAAAGAAGGAGACAATGAAGGAGATGAAGTGTTGTTTGTCAACCCTTCGTGTATTTTATATGTAAATACATACAATGTAAGTCTTCGTAATAATGCTATAAATATTTTTGAGACAATTACATACTCGATACACCTTGTAAACATTGTGTTAAGTACAAGAATGATATGATCAATAAAAAGATTGATTATGCGCATACATTCTATGTCAATACACTATCTCGTATGTATCTTTGTTATTTGCATCTTTGTATGATTTAAGTTTTGGCATCATCAAAAAGGGGGAAATTGTTAGGAATTTTATTGTTTAGATTTTGATGAATGCCATGTAAAACTTAGAATAGAAAGTTGGCTCCCAATTCTTGCTTTGAAACGTATTGTAACAATTAGAGCCGCCAAGCCGAGTTAAGTCACTATGCTCCAACTTGCAAGAAGACAAATCAAGGCTTGAAGGAAAACTCTCACGTGAGACAATGAGTACAACAAAGAAGAAGCGGACAGAACTCGATCAAGAAGAAGCGGTGAGATGCAATGAGTGAAACATCACCAAGTCAACTCAAGAGAAGCCAAGTCTCAAGATGAAGTGACGGAAGAGTCATCCATGATTGGAAGTGACTCTAAGTCACCTGGGAAAGCGAGGAAATGCAATGTCGAGATAATCGAAAAGGAACCGTTGCCGTAAATCAAGAGATTTACTTAAACAAGTAATATCTCCATACTACCTTTCTTGGAGTGCTCATCCCGTCGGAAGCGTGCAAAGAAATGAACCAATGGGAAGCACTACACCGTGTCGAACTCTGAAAAGGTGATAAAACATTTCATACGAGGAAATGGCAATTCCAAGAAGTGCAAACCAACGATCGCAAAGTGATTTTCAAAAATGAGCCTATCTCTTCAACGGGCAAATTTTTGAAAGTTCACTATAAAAGGCCGAGAAGTCGATTGAGAAAAGATGATGCGTGGATGACACACACATGAGATATACAAGCTTATCAAAATTGAAATATTCTCAATCCTCAAGCCTACATCTCAAGTACATCAATCCAACACTTACCTGTGAAGGAAAGAGAACTTCAATCGAGTTGAAGAGGAAAATATCGAAAACAAGGGGTCTACATTCCAAGAAGGATTGTAGAAAGGTTCAAGGTGAACCAAGTCTTAAGCTTTTGGAGGGCTTCGTGATCAAATCCAAAGTGCTTGAGCAAGTGAGTCAGTAGTAGCAAGGCGCAAACGCCCTGTGAAGAAGAAGCCGAGTCGCATTTGAGAAGCCACCGAGTGATCAAGGCGTCTCGGATGAGTCCCAAAGGATCAAGTCGGCTGTTGTGATCAAGACTTGTATCGGACTGTATACCACTTTGTAAACTGATCATTACTTAGTGGATTCCTCCAGGAGTTGGAGAAGAGAGGAGTAGAAGAATTACCCCATCTTGAACCTCTATAAAAACTTTATCGTGTCATTTACATTTCAAGATTTAAATTTACTCGCACTTTTAATTGCTTGTATCTGTTGATAAATTTGCTATCCATTTGATAATCTATAAGTACTAAATCAAGTCAAAAAACTTGCTTAATCCAACTTAAGGGTGTTAAGTCTTCCGAAAACAAAACCACAAAATGAGTCAAATTATAGCCAACAATGAGTTACTCTATTAACAAACTCACGAGTCATTGAGAGATTAACTCTACCGAGGACTAATTCGATTTGTCATCAAGGACACAAATGTAGAACTCAGAGATTTAAAAGGCCTAAATCGAAAATTTGGTAAGGTTTATTCAACCCCCCTTTCTAAACCTTACACTTACACCCCTTGGGACCTACAACATGCATTTTGGGGATTAAAATGATATATATTTGATGCATTTGCGCGCATATTTAGTATGTTTTTGCTTGGTTTCCTTAAAAGGGCATGATACTGCGTATTCTTGTAATTTTTACAGAAAACGGAGCTTAAAACGAAGAAATATCAGTTGGAATGCCCGGTTAAGATTGATGAATGCAAAGAGAAGATCAAAACAATGAAGAAAATGGACAAAAACACTTCACACGGACGTGTGAAAATGCCGGTGTGGAATGACACAACCATGTGAAGTGGGGAAAAATAGGGGACGGAACCAGGCCCGCACGACCAGACCATGTGAACTCACACAACCGTGTAGGAAAGGGCAACACATCACATCACCAGACTGTGTGAACTCACACAACCGTAAGGGAAAGGGCTATGCAACAAACCACACGGCCGTGTGGTGCCACACGGGTAGGCCATGTGGGACTTTTCCAGATGCGTTTCTCGGAGTTCTTTTCCCGTTCCAACTCTACAAGTGATCTCTCCAAGCATCTATAAAAGGGACCCAAGGCTTTCACGAAATAACATCACTTCATACACAACACAACACATCAAATCAAGAACACAAGATTTGAAGTCTTCTGAGAGAGGAGGGCTAGGTCGCGAAGAACACCACAAGGCCTTTCTCATCTACGGGATCACAAGAGCTTCGAAGGCTTAGCATGGGAATCCATCTTGATAAGAAGGGGTTTTTGTTTCTATGTCTAGATCTCTTGTCTGTGCTTAAACGATGTCAAAATGTTGATTTCGAATTTGTCTATGAATTTGTTATCAATGTTTGGCTAATCTTTCGGATCTTAGGGGCATAATCAAAACTGTGGATTCATGTTAAATCTTGATTAATTGTTTTCTTAATTGATTCATGCGTTCTATTTTATGAATTCGAGTGCTTATTCTTAATTGCTTTTTATCTGATCAATAATTAACATATCATATTTGTTAGTGCGAGATTCAGGAGATGAGTTCGAACAAAGACGAAAATTGAATTCAGACATAAACGGGTGTAACGTGTCGGGAGACCTACAACTGTTTGTGGGGAGTCATTCAATTCATAGATCTTTTGGGAGTCAATAATAGTTGTAACATATCAGGAGATCTACAATTGTTATTAATCTACTATTTATTTATTACCCGGGATGGGAAATAGACTATTTTAGGAATTAAACTCATAGAATTGCATGAATTGGTTTTGAAATTTTAATTGGATTTAATATTAAAGATTCATGTTGAGATTATGTGCCTAAGGTTGCTCCTGTAGTTGTTGAAAATACTTTTGGGGTTCGCAAATTTATTTATTTTTCTTTTTAATTTTCGATTTTTACTAAACCATTGATATTTAGTCGCTTCAATAAAATTGGAATGCGATGTTATTATAGCCTAAGTGTTTCATATATCAATCCCTGAGGAATACAACATTGCTTGTCATTATTCTATAAACTACACTGTACACTTGCAGTTGTATGGTCCAATATTTTTGGCGAAAATGCATAGTCTCAGTGTCCATCCTTATAATTAATCCATACTTAATAACTGAAAATTGAATCATGGTCGACCAAATTAACTAACAACTAATTCAAATATCGGACGAGTATCTAAATCACAATAGTAGTCTGAATAATATCAGAAAGTCATTATCCAATCTTAGTGAACAATAAACATCATAACTTAGAAAATACTTAGAGGTAACATCTAATCGAGATCCTATAATAGTCACATCCTTAATGTATCTTATCCGTAATACCCAAACCACAAGTCAAATTTCCTTACTTAAGCTTGTACAAGTAATTGGGAATGAATAACACAATGGCACTATCATCGATAATCATACTTAGTGAGTCCCATACTATCATTTTCCAAAGTAATATCATTAGGTATCTAGATCCCATAATATGTCACATAACCAAATCATATACAATCAAGAGATAACCTTATATCCTTCAAGCCTCATTATATTGGGCATTATAACCTTCTAATCATGAAATTTCTAAATCACCTAACATCCAAACCGAGGAATATCCGGATATTTTAACATTATGACAACCCAAAAGAGTTCAAATAGTCATCCAATATTCAACTTTGTCATCTAGTATTGATACCCAATCCAAGGCATAAGAACCTATTCTGGGTCAGCTCGGTGTAAGTTTCCTTCTTATAAACTTAGCTCTGATACCATAACTGTCATGCCCCAAAATGGAAGCCATGACACGGAATTACAAAACGTATACCCATTTACCAAGCCGGCCTAATAATCCATCATTATAAAGATAAAATCCCAATTAGGCATAATTAAGGGAATAACTATGTCATAGTATGGTTGCAACGGAATCAAAAAAAAATACCATACAACATCATAATCGTACATCAGGTTCCTACGCCCTGCTATTACATCAAATAAGTTTAGAGTCTAAAAACGTTATAATTTAACATCTAACGTCTCATAAAATCCTAATTACAATAATGAAACTAGTCTACATCTTGGAAGTTGTCGCCACCAATGTCCTGATACGATACTTCATCTTCTGCTTGATAAAAGAGGTAGGGTGAGACAAAAATTCTCAGTGGGTGGGTGCCTATGTGCGAGTGTGGCATTTATGCAAGGAAAATGGTTTCATGGAAATCAATGCATAAGAGTTCACATGACTTTATCTCGTTATTTATATTAAGATTTCCATTAACCATTAAGTTAGATTGGTTCAGAATTAGTTAAGTATTATTAGTGTTTTCTTAATTTACTTCCCACATTAATTTGGATAAGGCCGTAGTCGATTCAACTTCACTTGGATAGAGCTGTAGCCAGTATCCCACTTTGATTTGGATAGGGCCTTAGCCAGTATCTCACTTCATTTGGAAAAGGCCGTAGCCATTATCCAACTTTAATTTGAATAGGGCCATAGCCAGTATCCCACTTTACTTGGATAGGGCCTTAGCCAGTATCCCACTTTAATTTGGATAAGGCCGTAGCCGATATCCCACTTCACTTGGATAGTTCCGTGAGCCGCATCCCACTTTAATTTGGATATGGTCGTAGCTAGTATCCCACTTCACTTGGATAGGGCCGTAGCTAGTATCCCACTTTAATTTGGATAGAGCCGTAGCCAATATCCTACTTCACTTGGATAGGGTCGTAGCCAATATCCCAATTTAAAGTTTTACTTTACTTTTCACTTGCACTTCGTTTTCAGTTCCACTTAAATTTCACTTCCAATTTCAAAATTTCACTTTTAAATTTCACTTTAAATTCCACTTAAAATTTCACTTCACTTTAAATTTCACTTTAAGTTTCACTTAGAATTTCACTTCAAAATTTCACTTTAAGTTTTACTTAACTCTTCACTTCAATATTTCACTTTAAATTTCACTTAAATTTTCACTTTACATTGCACTTCAATTTACACTTAAAACTTCACTTTAAGATTTCACTTCAAATTACACTTTGAATTTTATAAGTTTGCTCGTTCAAGAGAATTGATAAAAATCAGTTAGCAAGTTCGGGGTGATCTTGGTCACACAATGTCTGGCATTTATTTTAAAACTCGAGGTCTAGTTATCGGGTGGATAATCTAGCCGGATTCGATATTTGGTTTGGTACATTATGCTCAAGCTCGATATTTTTGTTAGATAATTATGAAAATTATATCTTAGATTTTTATAAGAAAGCTGAGTTTGAAATATCAATATCAATGTCCTTAGTAAGTTCAAAAAATAAAAAAGTCATTTTTACTAAGGAGAATAATTCCTTATCGGGTTCTAAAATTCGATAAGATTCAATTTCGGACTTGGAAAAGGGTAAGGTCAGTTTCAAAATTTTCCTAAATTTCCAGAGGGTTATATTTTTAGAGACTCGGGACAGATTTATAAAATTTGCAGATTTATCCTCTAGTTTCCAAATTTTGTGGTTTTTGGCTTGATATTTTAAAATTAGGAAACTCTTAAACTGGAAAGGGTTTTGAGGTGATTCCAATTTTCAAATACTTCTTAGGACAGTAATAAGTTGTGGTTAAAATAGTTTTGGAAAATGTGTCCAAAAGTGATTTTTTTGACGTTAAATGCTCGTTTAAGCAAGAAACATCCTAATTGCTTCCAATCTTGCAACAGGTGCAAAGGTTTCATCAAAATCTATGCCCTCCTCTAGGCATTACCCTTTGGCTACCAATCTTGCTTTGTTTCTTACTACAGATCCTTCCTCATTCATCTTGTTACTAAATACCCACTTAGTACCAAGTACATTTTGGTGGGTAGGTCTTTGAACTAATTCTTAAACTTTGTTTCTTTCAAACTGATTCAGCTCTTCCCGCGTAGCTAGAATCCAATGTGTGTCATCTAATACTTGTGACACATCCTTGGCTCCATTTGGGAATGAAATAAGTGAACATAGCTTCATGTTGAGTCCTGGATATATCTGGTTCTTACTCCTTCTCTAACATCTCCAATGATAAGCTCTGGAGGATGGTTTCTCAGCCATCTCACATTTGGTTGGAGTAAGTCTGCTAGATTCAGTCGTCTTGCAACTAAGTTGTCTTGAACAACTTCCTCATCATCATTCGGAAGCAGACTTTCCAGCTGTGTCTGAGATTCAACTATCTCATCTTTATCGGGGTTGAGTCTTCTTATATCCCGCCAACATAGGGACTCTTCGAGCAGTTGGTTGATTCATCTTGTGAGCTAACTCATCTATGTCTTCTCCATGGACATTAGGTTCATCAAAAACCACATGGATAGACTCTTCTTTCACCATAGTCCTCTTGTTTAGCACTCTAAAAGCTTTACTCTCAACTGAGTATCCCGAATAGATACATTCATCAACTTTAGCATCAAAAGCTTTCAAATTGTCCTTGCCATTGTTGTGAATGAACCATTTACATCCAAATATATGAAAATATCCAGCATTTGGCTTCCTCACTGTCCAAATTTCATAAGGGGTTTTGGACAGCTGCCTGTTTATCATACACCTATTCTTAGTGTAGCAAGCAGTATTAATGGCTTCAACCCAAAATCTCTTAGGCAGTCCAGCTTTAGCTAACATGGTCCTTGCAGCTTCCTTGAGAGTTTTGTTCCCTCTTTCAGGCACTCCATTCTACTATGGAGTTCTTGCAGCTAATAACTCATGAGCAATACCATTTTCTATGCAATACTGAGTTATAATCCCATTGACAAACTCAGTTCCTCTGTCAGACCTAATCTTGATAATGATTTGACTCTTCTCATTTTGAACTCTTCTCATCAGCTGAAGGAGCTTCTGCAAGGTTTTCTTCTTTTTACACATAAACATTGTCCACGTGTATCTTGAAAAATCATCTACCACCACTAAGGTATATTTCTTTCCACTAATGTTGGCTGGTTCAATAGGACCAAACAAATCCATATGCAATAAGTGCAATATCCTGGTTGAAGAAGGACTTGGCTTGTCCTTGAAAGAAGACTTTATTTGCTTTCCCATCTGGCATGCATCATAAATGCTTTCCCTCTTGTATACTGAGTCAGGCAATCCTTCCACAAGATGACTCTTTGCAAGCTTGTTGATTGTCTTGAAATTCAGGTGACTCAGCTTTTTGTGCCACAACCAACTTGATTCGGTTGTACTCTTTGCTAACAGACATGTGCTTGGTGTAGCAGTTGACCAATCCACTATATACATGTTTTTCTGCCTTGATCCTTGTAGAAAAATTTCATTTGATTCAACATCCTTGATTTGGCAAACACCCATGTTGAATCCCATATTATAGCCCTTGTCACAGAGTTGGCTGATGCTTAGCAGATTGAAGTTGCGACCTTCAACACATGTTACATCTGTGATCTCTAGTCCATTCTTCTTGATGGATCCTGTGCCTTCGATCTCCCCTAGAGCTTCATTTCCTCCAAATATGCCTTTAGCACCTTTTATTTCCTTGAACTTTGAAAGATTTTTCTTGTTGCCTATCATATGTCTCGAACAACCACTATCCATGTACCAGGTTCCTTGGCACTCAACTGTTCTTTGAACTTGCAATCAAGGAAATTAGTTTTTAGTTACCCATACTTGCATGGGTCCTCAAGGTGATCCAACCAACCTATAGCCAAATAGTCTGACTCTAAGAGGTTTCCACCTATCAGTTCCATAATCATAATGAACATTTGCAAATTGCTTAGGGGCTTTAGGCTCATACAACTGTCTCTTTTGTCGGTATGCTTGTGTGTGAGCTTGTGCATTTGCTTTCTTGGGATAGTAACGAAAGTTTTGTGCATATTAGGCTTTGTACTTGGGTGCATATGTGTGCTAATTATAACTTCTTTGTCTTGGGAATGACCTATTTTGAGTCTGAGGTTTTTGCCACTTAAGCTTATATCCCTTTGGACTTGGCTGATATCTCATTTGATTGTTCCAATCAGCCTGGCTAGGATAATTTCTACCATTCCCATCATATGATTTTCTTTGTTGAAGTCTCTGGGGATTTTGGTAGCTCTGTTTGGATTTTATAGTGTATTTCCTGTTTGGAGTCTGCTGATGGACTCTTCTGAATTTTGTTTCAGCTGTCCTTTTAGCATACTCAGCTGGCTTTTTGTCTTTTCCATTGTATCCAAGGCCCATGGTTGTGATTATGTTTTTGAGTGGGTGTAGGTTCATATAGTGCTTTGGATTTTTGGACTGCCTCATTGCTTGCAGATCTTTTTTCCATAACCACTCTTGGAGTTTGGGCATGCACAAAGAAATTGAATCAAATGCCTGTCTTGTTTCCACTTTCTTTTTGGATCATTATAAGTTCATCCAATAATTTATATGCCTTAGGGAATGATGCAATCACATTTTTCAAATCTTTTTTCGTATTTTCTATTGCAGCTAAGTCTGCTTGGATCTTAGCTATCTCAGTCATCAACTCCTGTATTCTCAACAGCTATGTGACTTAGAGTACTTAGCTTCTTAGTTAGCTGTGAGTTTTGGCTTTTGGGCTGGCTGTTTTTCTCATTCAGAAGTGTGTGTGGGGTTTTTACGTGCTCAAAGTCTTTCATCATTTAGCCAATAGAATCATAAAGATCTTTGGGTGATGAAGTGTTTATGTCACTATCACTATCATCAGAATTAGAATGAGATGAGTTAGAGTGTACCTCATCTTCTTGTTCTTTGGCCATGAGACATATCAAAGCCTCTTCTTCTGTGTTATTGGAGTAGTCAGCTTCACTACTATCTGACTCTGCTGGTTCTTTACACTTGGTTGTGTCAGTAATCTCCACAGCCAACATATCTTTCTTCTTTTCTTGTTTTCTCTCTCTGAAGACCTTTCTTTCTTCTTGATTTCTATAAGTCTAGAAAGTCAAAATAAATCAAAACATAATCTTTTTATTTGGGAAAATATTTAGGCGTGTAAAATTAGACATTAACAAAAAGAATCGTGAGATTAAATAGATTAACAACATAATAGAAACCAAATGTCAATAGTGCTACAAATTTGCAACATAAATTACGGTGTCGAAATGAAAATAAACAAAAACAAATATCAATAAGTGACCTTCAACAGAATTAATAACCCCGTAATCTTTGCACATTTCACACTTTGATTTCGTTATATCATCTCAATATATGCAAATACTGCAACAGTTATGAGGAGAAAAATTTATAATGGATTGACTCAAGGTAGACACATATTGAGCACCTAGTTTAATTATTACATATGTGTACATTGATAAAGTAAGGTGGACACACATTGAACACCCAATTCTTGGCCTGCATGAGTGTCAAATATATATTTGTGTCATAAAACTTAATCATATTGCATTGTACTGTGTAATAATTTCATTTACTTAAAATGAAAAGGAGTTTGTATCATATTGTAAACAATGCAAATGTCACTTAATAAACCCAAATTTTAAACCTTTAAAAATTTCAAGATTTTTTTATAATTAGCCCAAATCGTAGGGAGTGTCTATAATTATCCCCTTAAATGAAAGGCATTAAATCAACATTTAGTTCTTTTACGAAAATTCTCATGACAAACAATGTAAAATTAAAATTGTTGACGTGCGTTTTGGTCAACAAGCAGAAATATGTAATAGATTTAACACGTGGAAATGAAAACGTGCGTAACGTATATTTATTTCTGGCTAATTATGCCTTTTTTGTATTTTGCCGAGCCGGAATATTGGGGTCGGTCTTTCTTATAATTTGTTACTATTTTTTTCTCTTTGTTTTTCTCCTTTTCAGACTCTTTATACCCCTTTGAGTAAGTGGGTTTACAATAGTCATCTTTGCACTAACTATTCATTAATTAATAAAATAGTCAAAACACGACACATGTCCCTCTATAGTTGTGCATGATAGCCAAAGTTTGCCACTTGTCGACTTCTCTTCATAATCCTCTGACATGTGGCAGTTTCTGATACCAATAAAGTGTTAAGTATGGGCATGTGTTTATTTTTACGGGCCGCTGCATCGCGCGTGCGTTTCATCTTGAAATTTGGGCTCGGGGCTCGTAGAGTCGTGTGTTGCGGTTGGGCTTGGTAGCGGCTCGGAGCGATTGGGCTCGGTAGCGGGCGAGCCTAATTCGTGACGTGTTGTCGTACATCATTGTTGACGCGTCACCCGCAGTCGCCTTTTCGGATATGTGTCGATCGATGACGTGGATTAATTTTTCACGGCTCGGCTCGGTATCATCAAAGGCCCCCAAGTTTGATTCCGAGAGAAGAATTTAAAGTCGGAGTTAAACTTTTAATGCTAATGATGAACAATTAATGGGGAAACGGATTTCTCAAAGGTTTTGTTCTTTCCTGGCACTGTCGCGTAGCAATTAATGCTTGAAACGGCGCATTAATTGGGTTGCCATAATGACAGACACGTGGCGTCTTGTGGTTGGACCAATCTTGCGCGCAGAAACGCGAAAAGGTACGCGATTCTGTCGGGGCGGCGTGGGGACGCGATGTTTTTTTTGACATGTTTGACGCTTTTAAGTTTTTAAAAGGCGTGTTTTTGAATAATCGTCGCGCCTATCGAGGAACCCTATCTATAAATACCTTCGTTTCCCTTCATCTTTCACTTTCGCAACCATTAACCTTTGAGCTAAAGCAAGTAGAACCGAAGCGAAATTTGAATTCGGCTTTCCAAGTTCGTAGACTTCAAACTTAGGTATTTTTCCAAATACTCTCCCTTTACCTATAAATGTCTTCTTTTGAGGATAGTAGAGTCGTAGTTATAGTGTAGAGGTTGAAATCGAAGATCCCCCTCCGAACCTTCTTTTTTTCTCACCAAAGACGGCCATCACCGCCTCATAGTCCGAGCGTCATTCGGATATCTTCTCCGACTCTTATCGAGGTGGAACGTCTTTAGAGCGGACGCACACTATTTTCGATCCAACGCCAAAGTGACAATTTTCGAGAGAAGGAACGGTGTATCGGCGGGCTGGTACAAGAGAGTTCGTGAAGAATCACCGAGTGTTGATTTTAGACAAGATACCCGTCGGAAGAAGAAAATATGGACCCATTGGAGCCGGAGCGTGATAACGTGAGCGGGTAGATGAACCATCCAGCGATTCAAGGCCGGGAGGCCGCTAGGGCCCATAGGCCATCGTAATGGCGACGGCCGGCACGGAGGAGGCCCTCATCTACGTGTCGAGCCTCGGTGGACGCCGAGTGATATAAACGATATCCCGAGCATGTTAATGATTCGGGAGGTGGATGAGTTCCGCGAGGTACCGTATTCCAAGTGGTATCGATTTTTGGGTACCGGACGGCACGGAAAAGTTCCCAAGACCCACCAAATGGGGTTGCATAGTTGTATTCGCCCCACCTTTTATACGGTTTGAGGTTTCCACCGCCGGCTTTCCTTACGCGGTGGTTTTGTAAGTGGGGCATGCATCCGCCCAGTGCACCCGATTTCTTGGGGCGGATCATCGGCCTCCCGGTGATGTTTCACCTGAAAAGTATCCTCGCCCCAAATTTAAGGAGATGAACGAGCTCTTCGTATGGCGGCGACTCCTTCATCTCGGGGCCACCGTCCGGTGGTATTATGTACAAACCCGACTGGGTACCCGGACGGTTTAGTAGAAGGTCTCCTTCTTCTCTCGAAGGAGTGGAAGGATAAATGGTTTTGGGTGGGCGGTGGCAAGCTCGCGTGGGAGATGGAGAGAGGGAGACCGTTCTTCATCCTCCATCAAATTTTGTTTTTGGTTATAGTAAGTCTTACCTTTTTCCTTCCTCTCGCTTTTTCTTTGTTTATTGTTTCCTTTCGTAATTGTCTTTTCTTTTCATCTTTATAGGGAACCGGCGTCGAGGGCCTCTGTCGGTCACCTTTGTTCGAAGGCTGGAAAACATCCAGGCTCGAGGCATAATGGATAGGCGGATTAAGAGGTTGGCTACCGAGGCCAACTTAGCCGCAGCTGGTTTGAGGCCTGCTTTGCCCGCCGACCCCGAGGACGAGGGGACGGCTCGGGGCACGAGGTGGGCCGAGCGGGAGGTAGAGGTTGAGAGAGAGCCTCAACCGAACCCTCCCGGCAATGAAGAAATGACGGCCTCATTCTCCCGGGGAGCAATGTGAGGATAGAACAAGCTACGCCGTCCCCTGCGACGGCCAGCCCCGAGGCGATCATCTCGCTGTAGGGCCAACACAGACTCCAGAGCCGCCGAGTGCGGCGGCTGTCCGAGGTAAACACTTATGTTTTTAACATTTCCTTTTGAAACATCTTTGTTTTCTTTTGATCTTCTGACGATGGTCGCTTTGTGCAGGGCGTGGCTTGGACTTGCGTGCACGTCTTCGCAGCGTGAGGAACACGGCCGCGCGCGCGGCGAACTCCGGGCACCGCCAATCAACCCGCCCGATGTGGAGGCGGCTCGGAGAAGATATCCGGGCGTAAACGCCTGCGACGGGTGCCGGGCGGTGCGGCCTCTCTCTTCGAGAGGAGAAGAGGAGGAATTGTGATGGAGGAGCCTGATCAAACCGAAGGGGTTGGTCGAACGGTACCCGAACAGCCTCCTGAAGAGGGAGGTCCACGGACTTTTTCGGATGACCTCGGCAGGGAAGGTCACTTCATCCCTCCAAGTCAAGTGAGGGATGAATATTGCGAGGGGATGATCGGACTACGCCCTCGATGGTTTGTGGAATTCGTTCGCCGTGTGCCACGCGCCGACAGACGAGCAAACGAGAGTTTTACCGGAGGCGAGGTGTCGGGCCGCGATGAGTGTTCCTCGTGCCTGGACAAAAGGTATCGAGCAATTGCTGCTCGAGACAAGCCAAGAACAAATTCAATATGCTATGGCCATGTCGGGGCGGATGATTGGGCTCTTATGGCATGCGGTTGGGGGGACTCGTGAGTGGAGAAAAAATATGCCGACCGGAAAGGCGGCACGGGGATCTGCGCAAGAGGCCTATGCTACCCTCAAAGGGGTACAAGAATCTTTTAAGACTCAAGCGGATGAGGCTACGGCTCGGGCCAACTCCGAGAGAGAGATCTGCTGCGAGGGCCGAGGCGAGCGAGATCGGGCCGCAAGGTGAAGAAGAGCTCGGGGTTAAGGTCGCCGAATCGAACGTCTTTGCCGCCACGCCCGGCCGAGGAAATGGAGAGGCGTCACGGCCGATGTACGCAGAGAGGTCAAGAAAACGCCCGCAAACCGAGGAAGTTCGTAGAGAGGCCGTTAAAGCTTACAAAAACTCCGAGGAGTATGCATTCATGTTAACTGTGGCCATGCGACCCGCCTTCCGAGAAATTCTTGATTTGATTAAGGGCGGGCGTCTTCGTCGCTTTGAGGAAGACCTGGCCCTCCTGGAAGCTGACCTCGATACCCTTCGGCCGAACTTTGCCGAGACTTCTAATGCGCAGGGCTCTCCTCCTCCGGACGTGGAAGAAGTTTGCTCTAGTGGTGCCGTCGAAATTCCGCCCCCTGCTCAGTCTTGATGCTTTTATAGGTACCCCTAGATAGGTAATTTGGCTTCGTGCCTCGAGATGTAATGGGCTCCGGCCTCCCTTATGTAAATATTTTTGAAGTAGAAATGAATTGTTATTTTCCTTACCTGTGTATGTGTTTCAAGCTTTTTGTGGATGCTCGGCTCTTTCCTTTTTGTGAGATTGTTGCCTGTCTTCTGTTTTCCTTTTATATTCCCAAGTATGGGGCTCGGTTTTCAGTATTTCTGAATAAGGGGATCTGCTCGCCTTAATTGATTCTTGTACTCGGTATATAAACCTGTCCTTTATTTTGTTTTTTGAAATTTTGTTTATGAACCGAGTCTTTATTGCGCTCGGCGCATAACTGAGTCCTTATTTTGTACTTGGTACGTGGCCAAGTCTTCACTTTATGCTCGGTGCGTAACCAAGTCTTGATTTCATTGCTTGGTGCATAACCAAGTCTTTATTTTAGTGCTCGGTGCGTAACCAAGTCTTTATTTTGTGCTCGGTGCGTAACCGAGTCTTTATATTGTGCTCGGTGCGTAACCAAGTCTTTATATTGTGCTCGGTGCGTAACCAAGTCTTTATTTCATTGCTTGGTGCGTAACCAAGTCTTTATTTTGTGCTCGGTGCGTAACCAAGTCTTTATTTTATGCTCGGTGCGTAACCGAGTCTTTATTTTGTGCTCGGTACGTAACCAAGTCTTGATCTCATTGCTTGGTGCATAACCAAGTCTTTATATTGTGCTCGGTGTGTAACCGAGTCTTTATTTTGTGCTCGGTGCGTAACCGAGTCTTTATATTGTGCTCGGTGCGTAACCAAGTCTTTATATTGTGCTCGGTGCGAATCGAGTCTTTAGCCGTGGTGAGTAAAAACTTTGTTTTCCTTTAGAGAGCTCACGAAATACCGGATGAAAGGATAATTCTTTGGAATCTATCTGATCATAGATCGAGATCTTTATTGATAATACCGCTTCAAGTATGCTACATTCCATGGATGCATAAATTTTTCTCCACTCAAATATTCTAACTGGTATGCCCCACCAGATAAGACGTGGCTGACCCGAAATGGGCCCTCCCAGGTTGGCTTCAATGGGCTCGGTTGAATGCCCGTTATCTTTTTCAATACAAGATCGCCGACCTGAAATCTTCTTTCCTTTACTTTCGAATTGTAGTACCTTTCACTCCTTTGTTTATACACTGCATTTTTCATCTCGCAGATCGCACCTTTTTTTCTTCGAAAGAGTCTAGTTCGGCTCGGAGCGCTGAGCCTCATTACGCCTTCTTCTTCAAAATTTGCAATTCTGAAGGTAGGGGCTCCAATCTCGACAGGAATCACCGCCTCAGCTCCATAAGCTAAAGAAAAAGGTGTTTCTCCAGTGGCTGCTCGATGTGTAGTTCTGTATGACCATAGTACGCCAGGTAGTTCCTCCGGCCAATTGCCTTTAGACTCCTCCAATCTCGCCTTCAGGGTATACTTGAGTATTTTATTAACGGCCTCAACTTGTCCGTTCGACTGGGGGTGATATGGAGTTGAGAAATGGTTTTTTATGCGGAAACCTTCACAAAAATTTCGGAACCTTCGGTTGTCGAACTGTTTCCCATTGTCTGTAACAATCGAATGTGGTATCCCAAATCTACAGATAATAGATTTCCATACAAAGCTCACAACCTTTTCTTCATCTATTTTTGCCAGAGGCTCCGCCTCAGCCCATTTTGTGAAATAATCCACCGCCACGATAGCATACTTGACGCCCCCTTTGCCAGTGGGTAGTGGTCCGATGAGGTCCATTCCCCATTTGGCAAACGGCCATGGGCTAAATACGAAGTAAGTTGTTCGTGGATGATATCCGACTGTGGTGCAAATCGCCGCACCTCTCCCATCTTTTGACGAGGTCGGTTGCGTCCTTTCTCGTGGGATGGCCGAGTATCCTTGCCGTATTAATTTATAGGCCAACGCGTTTGGCCCCAGCGTGGTTGCCGCATATTCCCTCATGAACCTCTCGAAGTGCATAATCTGCATCGATCTCGGAAAGCGTAGAAGTGGGATGGAGTACCCTCGTTTGTATAGGATGTCGTCTACTAGTGTAAACCGAGCCGCTTGAGTTCGTAGTGTTACGCCTCGGCTTTGTTTTCGGGTTGAACACCTTTCTCTAAATATTGGATGATTGGGGTCATCCAGTGCTGTTCGGCGGTTTCGGTTGTATATATTTTCTTTGCACCAAGTGACGGGGCGGCATTGTGTGACAAAGATGACATCCGTGATGACATCCGCCCCTGGATCGAGCCGAGCCGAGCTAAGGCATCCGCTTGCATGTTCTCGGCTCGGGGCACATGTAAGATTTTTGTCTTAAAGTGTGATAATCTTTTCTTGACCAAATCCAAATATTGTGCAATTTTTTGCTCTTTAAGCCGTACTTCGCCGTTAATTTGATGAACGACCAACCGAGAGTCACTTTGTGAACCAATAGTTGTTTTAGGCCCATAGAGGCTGCCATATCCAAGCTTGCTAGGAGCGCCTCATATTCGGCCGTTGTTGTTCGCGGGGAATCAAATCGTCTCGCCGAGCAAGAGAGAATTTTTCATTTGGATCGATTATCACGATTCCGCCCCGCTGCTCGGCCTGCGTGGAAGAGCCGTCAAACGAATAATTTCCATTCTTGGTCTTCCTTGACTTCCAATTGTATGGAAGACGTGAATTCGCCACAAAAATCGGCTAAAGCCTGTCCTTTTATTGCGACGTGGTTTGTATATAATGTCAAATTGGCTAAGTTCGACGGCCCACTTAATCATCCGACCGAAGTATCGGTCGGTGTAAACACTTGTTTCACCGGATAGTTCGTCAATACTATAATCTTGTGTTCTAAGAAATATGGATTTGGAGTTTCCGCGCGTGATTAATGAATAAGCCAACTTTTCCATCGGTGGGTACC
Source organism: Rehmannia glutinosa (assembly GCA_016081115.2). Classification (NCBI taxonomy): domain Eukaryota; kingdom Viridiplantae; phylum Streptophyta; class Magnoliopsida; order Lamiales; family Orobanchaceae; genus Rehmannia; species Rehmannia glutinosa. The sequence continues at coordinate 44,732,544 of CM071924.1, forward strand.
GGAGTTCGGCATCATGTAACGCTTTGACGTGTGTAATAAATCGGATGTTGAATAGAGCCATCTAGCCGATTAACACCGAGCGATGGCGTATTCGGATACCGCCAAGTACAAATACAAGTCCTCCTTGGGTCGGTTTTTGTAATATAGGGATTGAAGATAGGTGTTGTTTGAGGGATTCAAAGGCAATCGTGCTTGCTCGGTCCACTCGAAATTTTTGCTCTTCTTTATAATTTCAAAGAAAGGTTTGCACTTGTCTCGTGGGATCGAGAAACAAATCGGTTAAGGGCGGCCAATCGGCTGTTAGGCTTTGTACCTTTTTTACGAGTTTGGGGATTCTAGGTCGGTGATGGCTTTTATTTTGTCCAGGTTAGCTTCGATCCCCTTTGGTGACCATATACCCCAAAAATTTACCCGAACCGACCCCAAATGTGCACTTTCTCGGGTTTAACATCATCTTGTACTTTCTCAAAACAAAAAACATTTTATTAAGATCGTTTAGATGATCGGACATGTACAGTGATTTTACTAGCATGTCATCTACATAGACTTCCATAGTGTGACCTATCATTTTCTCAAACATCTTATTTACTAACCTTTGATAGGTCGCACCAGCATTCTTCAATCCGAAAGGCATCATCTTGTAACAGTGAATTCCTCGAGCAGAGAAAAATGAGGTATTTTCTTCATCTTCTGGGTGCATCCGTATTTGGTTGTAACCCGAGTATGCATCCATGAAGCTCATCAGCTCGTGTCCTGCCGTGGCATCTACCATGTAATCGATATTTGGCAATGGATAACTGTCCTTAGGGCATGCTTTGTTGAGGTCGGTAAAATCCACGCATAGGCGCCACTGGCCATTGCTTTTCTTTACCAAGACAGGATTGGCGACCCATCGAGGATAGAGGGCTTCCCGGATGAATTGATTGTCTAGTAGCTTGTTAACCTCGATTTCGAGTGCTGCCTGTCTATCAGGGCCGAGTTTGCGCCTTTTCTGGATGACTGGGCGGAACGTTAGATCAATATTGAGGCGGTGGCACGCATACTTGGGGTCAATTCCGGGCATGTCTGCATGAGTCCATGCGAAGACGTCAAGATTATTTCCCAAAAACTCAATCAACTCGCTTTGATATGGTTCTGGAAGATCATGACCAATACGTAGTTGGCGCCCCTCGCTTGGCCTACCGATATTGATTGTATCAACTTGTTCTACTGGTTCCGCTCGTTTTCTTTTCTTGCTTTGCCCCTCCTTGATTTGCAGGGGCAATTTGTCTTCAGCGGCCGGCTCGGTTATGATTGCCGGCTCGCCTTCTTCCATCATTGGCTTCTTCCCAGGTCGACGACCTGGATTATCCTCCTGAACGATCACCACTTTCTGCTCGGACTCCTCTTCGGGCAAGGGATTATCTTGTGTGATTCCACTGGTTTGCCCTTGTTCTGCCACGTTAATCTCCACCGGTCGGAGTTTAAGAGAGCACTCTCGTGACTCCCTTTGATTCCCTTTATGTATAGCTTCGCCATCAGATGTTGGGAATTTTATACAAAAATGATATATTGAAACGGCTGCCTTTATATGATAAAGCAATGGCCTCCCAATGATGGCATTGTACTCCGATCGGCATTGATTATTTTGAATGTTGTCATGACAAAATCCGTTTATGCAAACCTTGTCCCATTTGGATGGGCAAATCAACTTCTCCGAGCGGGACTATCATTCCTCCTCCAAACCCCGAGATCTTATCGTTACATGGACGGATATAACTATCATCCACGTTTAATCTTCAAATGCTCGGACATAAATGACTCGACGAATAGCTTCCTGTCAATTAAAATTCTGTGAACCGGAATACCCAAAATCGGTGCAATGATGACCGAGGTCGAAATGAGGATGGACCACCTGGTCGGCATCCGCATCCGAGAACACAAAGTGGCCGGTGGGTTGGCCTTCCTTGATTTCGGCCACCCGAACTTGTCTTTCGGCATTGGTTGCCTGTCTAACATCGGCTTTTCTTTTCCTGTTGGAGCGTCTATCCTCCATTGTGTTGGTATTGATCCGACTGACACTTGACATCATGAGGATTTCCCTCCCCGGTTTTCACCGGGGCGGCGGCAGGAGAGCTGGGTTGATTACGCGCTCCGGGTTGACGCCTTGAGCCAGTGCCGGTGGGGTTGGTAGTTCATGAACGTACCTTTTAAGGCCGCCCTGCCGAACAACCCGCATAATTTCCCTAATTAGATCTCGGCACTCGTCAGTATCGTGACCTATCGATTTATGATAGGCGCAGAATCGACGCGAATCTAATTTTGATGGCTCAATTTTCAGAGGCCGAGCCGGAGGCAACAAATTCAGACCCTGTACTTCACTCCATATGGCCGACGGAGTGTGGGTCAAAGTACTCCTTAGCGCGGCGACTTCGGCTCTCGCCTCTTGGCGAGCTCTAAATCCGGTGGTCGGGTTTTCCGAGAACGGCCGGAAACCTGACCCCGGCCCAACTACTGGTTCTTTCCTTCCGTCCTTTCTTACGCTCCCTTGTCGGTGCTCGGGGCGGTTACTTGCCATGGCTTCTTCCGCACAAATATGGCGTTCCGCGCGGATTAGAAATTCTTGATACGAGGTCGCCCCCGATTCGTGGATGGAGTAATTGAACCAAGTCTCGGGGGCTAGTCCAGCCATGGCTGCGATCAAAATGGCGTCATCCGACACCGGTTCCATCTCTCGAACTTGTTTATTAAACCGAGAAATATAACTCTTCAGGGGCTCGTCCTTCCCTTGTTTGATGTTTACGAGGGAGTCTTTAGCGCGGCTCGGACTTTGGACGTTAAGAAATGTGTCGTAAAGGCGGAGGCCGATCCCCCATGCTTGAATGGATCCCTGTGGCAGGGTCCTAAACCAACGGTGGGCTCGGTCGCCCAAAGTCAGGGGGTTTGCAGAGGATGGCATCGCTTGGACTGTATAGTTCCATCCATGCTAAGTACTTGTGAACGTGAGTGGTCGGGTCGGTTTCCCATTATAGAGACCGACACGGGGGATTTTCAACTTTGGCGGTAACGGGATCGCCAGGATTCCAGGGGAAAATGGCGACGGAACAACTGGCTGGCTCATTACTTGGGGCGGTCTTCGAAACTATTCGCCATCCGGACCGCCTTCCAATTCGTTTGACGATGACGCGTGGCGATGTATTTCTACATCCCGTTCTCCGCCATGAGCTAGGGCCTTGGACTTGATTGACCTGGCCCGATCCCGCTCCTCCGAAACCTGAGCCGAACTTATCGACGAGCCGGGAAAATGATCAACTCCCGGTCGTCCGGCGAATCATCGAGTGGGCACGACGATGTCGCGTTGGTTCCAGTGTGATTCTCGCTATACGACTTTGCTCCTCTCGTCTTCTCTCGCCGCTTCTCACACGACGGACATGTTGTTCATTACCCGAATCGCTTCTTGGGCTTCGTGATGAGGAAGCCCGGGAATTTGAGGATTAATGTTAACATTTAGTTGTGGGTTGAGTGGGTTAGTATTTGCAAGGAGTGGAGGGGGTGCTTGAGAGTTTGTGGTGGCGAGAGTTTGCGATATAAGTTGGTTCATTTGTTGTACGAAGGTTGGGTTGGCGATTAACTGAGCGAAAGGAATAAAGTAGTGCTCCCTGCCTTCCGTTTGGAGCATATTGTGGCCATTCGTAGTTTGGCCAGGTTGGTTGTTCAAATGTTGCTCTTCAGTCAAATGGGCATTTCTCGACAGTTGACTCATTTTTTCCCTTATCGAAAGGTTCAGTGTCAAATTTTACCTGGTTTTTGTTTCACTTGCTTTTGACTGGAACTCGGACTGGACCAATACGGGCCCTCCTTCTAGCGCCAATTTGTTGACGTGCGTTTTGGTCAACAAGCAGAAATATGTAATAGATTTAACACGTGGAAATGAAAACGTGCGTAACGTATATTTATTTCTGGCTAATTATGCCTTTTTTGTATTTTGCCGAGCCGGAATATTGGGGTCGGTCTTTCTTATAATTTGTTACTATTTTTTTTTCTCTTTGTTTTTCTCCTTTTCAGACTCTTTATACCCTTTGAGTAAGTGGGTTTACAATAGTCATCTTTGCACTAACTATTCATTAATTAATAAAATAGTCAAAACACGACACATGTCCTCTATAGTTGTGCATGATAGCCAAAGTTTGCCACTTGTCGACTTCTCTTCATAATCCTCGACATGTGGCGCTTTACGATACCAATAAAGTGTTAAGTATGGGCATGTGTTTATTTTTACGAAGGCGCGCGCGTGCGTTTCATCTTGAAATTTGGGCTCGGGGCTCGGTAGCCGTGTTTGCGGTTGGGCTCGGTAGCGGCTCGTAGCGATTGGGCTCGGTAGCGGGCGAGCCTAATTCGTGACGTGTTGTCGTACATCATTGTTGACGTCACCCGCAGGTCGCCTATTCGGATATGTGTCAGACTGATGACGTGGATTAATTTTTCACAGCTCGGCTCGGGTATCATCAAAAATATTAACAATATGAAAGTAAGTATCTCCTTCTGCAACATACCTACAAGATTAGCCAAAGTTACATCTATGTGTATATGCGTATAACAATATCCCGTTGAAAGTTTTTATTCCTCTTAGTGGTTTAAACTTTGAAGTAGCCTGAAGGATCCCCCAACAAGAAGCAAAAACTAAAAGCAAAAGAGGCAAACCAAATATCCTAACAATATAATTGTGTTAAACTTTATCACAAACAGTTGGTTTGCAAACAAAACAAGTTTGTGAAAATCAAGTTGCATCTTCTATATACTTTAACAAAAATAAACTGAATCATGATACATTGAGATTGAAGTCATGGACCTAACAACAAACCACACATTAGTTAATTACAAATCAAAATACGTTTTACCTTTTGAAAGTGCTTGAAAGGAAAAACAATCTTCTCGTGATTGGAGCCAGAGCGAAGATGATCACTGGTGATTTAAGGATTGAGCGAATTAGTCTATCGGAGGCTGGTGAAAGGACGACGATGTAAATGGAATGCTAAGTACCAACGAGAACTCGTGAAAGACTAAGGGTTGTTCGATTCCTGGAAGCTTGAATAATGAGATAAGTTGTTATTCCAAATAGTAAGGAGCAACTTAAGCAATAAGAAAATATTTGTATATATATATATATATACACACTAGTAAGGTGCACGTGCGTTGCACGTGGTGCACCTATTTTATTTTGTTTAATTTGAATATCATTTTTCTTGCAATGAAAATGCTTAAAAATTGTTTGTTGATTGTTTGTATTATTTTAAGCATTGAAATGCAGAGAACTAATAAGTAATATAAGTTTTAAAAAATGATATTCAAGAACTGATTTTGTATCAATGCATATCTTATTTTATTTTTCGAGTATATATCATTCTTTCTCATACTCAACTTTGAGGTTTTTTTACAAATTCATGTTGAATGTGTACTCTTCTAAGTTTGAGTATGATTGGTTGATTATGGGTGTCTTTTACCAATCAATATCTTAAAAATCGGTTTTATCTTTCAAATCAGGTTGGCTAAACATTAAGCTTTTCATTTACCAATCGTGCTTATTTTGTTAAGGCAACGCAAAAGTGAAATTAGGTTTTGTGATTTTTTGTTAAGGCGATGCAAACGGGTCAATGGTTGGTTTTAAGTTGAAGTACGATCACCACATTTCCGAATTCATATACGTTAAATAAATTTAGAAACATATATATAGAAAAGGTAATTAAATATATATTTGATACATCAGTTACAAAATTGAAGATTAGTAAACTATGTTTCTTTGATATATTAAATTAAACAAATAAAGTGTTTTAAATATATATAGAAATAGATTAAATGAATAAAAAATATTTAGTTTGATTAAGCACCTCCTTGATTGATGTAAGGTATTCATCGATGGAACATCCAACATACGCGATTTGCGCATCTTCGAACATTGTTACACATGCACTATCATTTCCTTGAACAATATTTAATACTAACCTAAATCTGCAATTAAATAAATAATTATTAGTTTATGATATATGTGCAAGTTATTTAAGCATTTGGTTCTATATATTACCTAGGTGTTGTTTCCATCTCTTCCTCGTTACACTTTTTGCATATCGTGTTATTGTCACAATTTTTGCATGAATCATAACATAAAGAAGATTTATTTAGAACTTTTTCAACAAACCCCTTAAAGCAATAATAGTTATTCTGTAACATAAAATAGTGATAAATAGAAAGAATTAAAATATTTAATATATTTAATATAACTTTTATGCTAAAAAGTACCTCACCTAGTGCATGTCGATTGTGTCTGATTTTGTTAAGGGTCACTTCTTTTATGTCTTTCATTCTCTTGCTCATGAATTATTTTTATGATTTGTATGATACCACTACTCCATATGATTGACTTCTTCACATGTCATCTTTATTTGAAGTATTGATGTCGCAGTAGTTTGCAATTGTAATTACTAATAAATATAACTATTTACTCCATAAATATGTTACCAAGTATGTTTTTGCAGTGAGCTTTGTGATTGCAATAATTGGTTTTTTCTTTGCAATTTGATGCAAAATAGTTCCTTTTTTGGTCAAATCTTCCCAAAGACATATTACTATGGGATGATATATGCATATATAGTTAACCAAATATAAATAAGCATTAATAAATGACATAAGAATAAAGAAACATAAGATTAAATGAATGGGAAGTGAAGAGACATAATTTTATATGCAATTATATTCTTTAAAATTATACTATTATTTCTCTTAAAGACTTTTGACGCCGCTTTTGAGTTTGTTGCAATTTTGCATTCTTTGAACATGATCAAAATTCCACAAATGTCTCGCAAAGGTAACTTGAAATTCAAGATATGGAATTAAAAATATAAGTTAATATATGGGATAAAATTTATAATTATCAATGAAGAAATAAAGGTGAAAGAAGATATATCAATTCCCTTATTTTTGTGAAGTTCATGATCTATGTCTTTGAACTTCGTAAAGTTGAAGTGTATATTTCCTTCTATACATTCAAAAGTATCACTCACAATGCTATATTTCTTAAGCACTAATTCCATTTTCAGGATTTGCACTGGGAAACAATGGGTTAGTTTTTTTAACATCTGCATTAGTGATCAAATATATTTTATTGACATCGAATCTTTCATAAAAATGATTGGTATCATCATTAAATATTATAATTCCAATTTGGATACCCTGCATGAATTAATAATTCTTGAATTAGTTTTTAAACTATCATAAGAGCACAAATATGTGTACTAAAAGCATTTAATTACTTCATCATCAACCATTATAATCTTTTGAATCCTTGTAGAGAAATTTTGGCGGCAATATGTTTCAGACCCCACTCGTAAAGCCTTCAACCGTGTGTGAAGGTTTTTTGATTTATCTGTAAATGTTGTACTGGTACTGTCGACATCATGAATTATATTCCTGCATTATATTAGTGTAAAATTTTTCTAGATAATACAATACGAAGTATAAAAAGTGGACAAATCAAATTCATATGGGAATAAGTTTTCTATGTACAATGATGTTATGGAGTGAAGATAGATTGATGAATAGGTAGGTAGTCTACCTATCACATGTTGATTCTATAGGTGGATTAATTCAAAAAAATATGTACTCTCATTTTGTGCAACATATGAATCTCGGTACCACAAGAAAAACAATTAAGCCGGTAAAATAGCTACATTTATGAAAAATTGTCGTGGAAGCCCGAAATAGCAGTTTTAATTTCCTATTTTTAGTAAATGTATATATTATAGAATAAGGTTGCAGTTTACTGATGGAGATGGTGTAGATCATAATAGCTCTCCTTGTGGTTTTACGATTCTGAATTCAAGTAAGACCTTAGTGGTTTTGTAGCAGTAAACATAGGAAATCAGGATAATGAAACGTGAGAGGAAGACAGGAAAAAGATTATGAGTCATAACTGATTTTAATTTTTACAAGGTTGTCAAAAACTAAAATTAATTTTGGAAGACATCATTGTTCTCTCTCAAATCACCTAATTAAGCTTAGTTGTTGAAGTCAGATGAATATATATATATATATATATATATACTATGTGCAAAATAGAGGATTCTCCATCATCAAGTGCTTGAACTTTGTAATATTTCTTTTGCAACAAATAAAGATTCATATTTGAAGTTTGTGGCACCTGACATCCTACGAAAGTTGTGTTCGTGTGTATGCATACACTTTTGTCACTCAACCTATACACAAAACATCATCTGTCGATATAGCAACTTTAAAAACCATGGTTACTTAGATATCACCAAGCAAATGAATCAACATCATGAAACATTTCTATAATTCTACTAACGTACAACACTAATAAAATGACCGAGCATATGACCAAAACAAACATACATGCCTGAAAAAATCATAAAAGGGTAATTTGAATTTTAAAAACAATAGATTTTTTTAAAAGAGAAATTAAATAAATATTCTGAAAATGATGTCATCTATCTAGAGTTACCTTTTATCTTTTGGACAACTAAGACTGTCTTCTTCCCTTGTCTACTTTGATTGTGTAAAGTAGAGTGTTTGAATAGATAGTTTATTATGTTTATGAAAAATAATTGGGACTTCTTTTCAACTTAAATAGATTGAGCTCTTATAAATTTGAAGTAAGGAATAATGAAAAAAAAACTTACATAAGTATTGGCGTAGTGGGGTGTTACATGCATCGAATGACTATAAAGTTTAAACTAATTGCATCTTAAATTGTGGTTATATATATATATATATATATTATATATAAAATATATTGACAAGACCTTTTCTAATTCTTAGTAAATGATTTATTGTTGAATTGTACTACTCATGTTTAGTATACAAGTAGTGGTGTATGCATATAACTGAAAAAGGATAAGAATTCTAGATGACTCTAAATGATGAGTGGTGTAGTTGGACGTTACACCACATAGAGATATAAATTTTAAAATAATTGCATCTTATTTTTCATTTACTCCTCGTCTTAAATCTTAGTAAATGGGTAATTATTGTATTGCATTACTCTAAATCATGTATTATGCAATAATCGAATGAGCTCTGATGAATACGCTAAGGTGCACCCCTGCTTTATTCATTGACGGGAAATTTGTCGGTTCGGTTAACATTGTGATGACTCTTCAGCTCAATGGTTCACTCAAAAAGATGTTGAAAGAAGCTGGAGCCTTATGGCTTTAGTAATTGTACTGATTTTCAACACTTCTTTTTTTTTTTTTTTTTTTGTAATTCTAGGCCTTTTTGTAGTTGAGGTTTTAATTTATACAAAGTAAATGATATTTGGAAGGCATAGATAGCTTTTGATGTACTCTCTTATTACATCAATTAGTGTTTATAAGCAAATATTGCATTTCCTCTGCTAACTATCTACAACTAGATTCTTGATAGATTAAAGGAGTGTTTGCAAATGCTTAAAAAAGTGATTCTCAGCTTTTAAAAATTACTTTTTAACGTTTGCAAATGACAACTATACCTTTTGATTTTGCTTCATTTAATAAAAAAACATTTAAAAATAGTCCATATATCCACATTTGAATGTCCGGTTTGCTTCAATACAAAGTCACACTATATATCTAATCTTATGGCTAATAGATTGTAATGATTGTTTGGCAATTTTGAAAAACCAATACTATCAGTATTATTTTTTAAGATGTAACGTCCACGCCACTCCAATTTAAGATGCAATTGGTGTATAAATTATTTCATTAGTTGCATTTAAACTCCAATCCAATATCTTATTTTCATAGAAATAAATTTGTGCTCATGAAAATAAATATACAAACTAATATGCTGAAAATGAAATACATATAATATTTTGCATAGCTTTCTTTATTAGTTCTGTTAATAGAATTATTGAAATGCTTCCCAATTATCAAGCTTGAATGACCGGAATAAATGATGATAATTAAATTGGGATTATCTATAACTTCTACATATTTATAGTTTAAGACACATAGTAATTTCATTATGCTTAGGTGACTCATTTTTCTTTTAACATTATTTAGTGTGATACTAAAGGGATATATTTAGTGTGAGTCTCTACTGGTGTAAGCTGTAAAATTCATTTGTTTTACAATTGTCCAAAGATATACGTGATTTGTGTTGTTCAGTCTAAACCACAAGAGAAACAAAAACACAAGCAAAGCAATACAACCTGATAAGGGATGTGAAGATTCTTGAGAAAAGAGGAGTTGTGGTGGTTTTCCTAAAGAATATATTGCTTCTATTGCGGGGATTAAAAAATTGTCTACGATAATTTGCTTTAAGATACAATAAAAGGCTTATATTCTTCTAAAAATAAATTATAGAAGATAGTGAATTTTCCTGGAGATGACTTGTATATTTATAGAAGATGAAAGACTTGGAATAAAAAGACACAATATTTCATTTTTAAAATTACAGTGACAACTTTTCAGCTTTATCAATATTTAGTGGAAAATCCACCTAAAATACATTTAAAGTTGGAGAATTATTTGATTAGAGATGATGGTGATGATAATGCCACATGATTTTTACCCTAATGTTGGAGAAACTTCATTATTTATCATCTACTCAATTTTATTTTGAAAAGAGCACTTGCATGTTAAAACTAAATTAATATTCTCTCATAGATTGGCCAACAAATTCTCAGAAATAAAAACAATAAAGAAACTGGAACTCGAAAATATTTGAGTAATGTGAGGCCGACGACATTAGTAAATTATTGCATTTTAACATTAAATAATTTGGCAAATTTCCAAATATCTATAATCATTCTTTCTCCACTCAAAGAATTAAATTCAATTTGCAACTTCACCACATTGCAAAATATATTATCTACAATTATCAGAAATTGAACAAGATCACTACAAGACACTTAAACATTTCAACATAGTACACAGAAGAGAGTGACATTTAATTAATAACACCCCCAAAATGAAAATTCAGAACAGCTAATGTACTCCTGTATAAACTCATTCTCCATCTCTAAATCAGCTTATGAAAGAAAATTAGTAAATAAAAATCATACATAGTTCAAATAGATCGATGGATAACCGTGTTATGATTCGAGTCGTGTTTCTTCTCTTGTTGGTATAATTTAAAATTGATTTTTTTTTCTATTAGCTAGTTATTACTTACTCAAAACTAAATAGTATAAAACCACCATTGACGTTCATCTATAAATCATTTCACAAAAAAAGAGAGAAAAACCCAATCAACCAAAAAAGAATTTTTTTTATATTTTTCTTTAACAAAATTAATATTACAAAAAAAATATATTTGAAATCTAGTTTAATATATTAAAAAAAGTAAATATACTGCATGAAATAATGAATCGCCTTTTGTTTTTTATTTTGCATTTTTTTACGTCACATAATTCTTTTTTCAAAATACATGAAAAATGCACTCTTAAACACTTGCAATTCTACTAAAATTAGCAGAAGAAAGAATATTGAAAAGAAGACAAATTACTGATCTATTGTCCAAACGAAAATATTACATCATCTGAATATTCATGTTTGGAGAATACCTTCACAATAACATCGTGTATAATGTTAAGGTTCATTCCATATTTCTGTTTTCACCTCAATGCCTGAAATATCAATTTGAAAAATATTATAATATTAGTCTCACTTCTCCAATTACCACCATACCCACAAATCAACAAAGATATGTTTTTTCCAATCAAAAAACAAAAAAACAAAGATAATTTATATTGTAGCAAAAATATTTTGTGCTAGTAGTTCTAATTTAAAAATACTACAAAGAAATACATGTTTTCAAAATGCATATGACAAAGAAATAGTCACCAACAAATCTCTAAGCTTTTCACAAGGATACATGTTATAATCTGAGTCTCACTTTTCCAATTACCACCTTACCTGCAAATGAACAAAGATAAATTTTGTTATACCAAGAATATTATAAGATCCTACAAAATATGAACAACAAAAAGATGAAAATTACACAAAATGGTTTTGGAAGTTTTTAAGAATGAAATGAAATTGTGTTAGTTATTTCAGAATGTTAGAAGTTTTAGATTTTAGAAAAAAAGAACTAAGGGTTGCTATTTAGAAGATGGGAGTAAAATGTGAAGTTTGTAACTCCCATTGGTAATTATTGAGTAATAATTTTGTAAAAACACATTAAAAGACAAATTTCTTTTAAGCAAATAGCAATCGTGCTATTTAGATAATGAAAGTAAAATGTGAAGTTTGTAACTCCAATTGTAATTATTGAGTAATAATTTTGTAAGAACACATTAAAAGTCAAATTTCATTTAAGATAATAGCAATCGGTGCTATCTAGAAGATGGGAGTAAAATGTGAAGTTTGTAACTCTCATTTGTAATTATTGAGTAATAATTTGTGCATCTTTTAAAAAAAAAAAAAATGCAAAGATGTTTACTCCAATTTACATGTTTGGCCTTATAATAGAGTTACAATTATGTGTGTAATTAAGGTCATGGTCATTTTATGTGTTATAGGGTCAGTTTTGGCAAACCAAAAATTTCAAAAAACCATGAAAGTCATTCACACTTTTATAGGGTATATATATATATATATATATATATAAGTAGCAACTGTAAATAGTGAACTAGGGGTGTCAATTTGGGTTGGGTCTGGGTTTGTGGATTCGCAGGTCAGAATCAGTCAACCCCGACCCTACCTGTTAAATTATTTGTGTCAAAATCTTGAAATCAAACCCGACCTAACCTGGAGCCGGCCCTTTTAATCCGTCTAATAAAACCATTTATATATAAATTTAATATTCTCAACTGCATAAATTTAATTTTTTTAAAATCAATCACCATGACACACTATTTTAATCAATATAGATATCACAACTCACATACAAAAAGAAGTAACATAATTGCATTAATAACATATAACATATTAATCACAGTTTCAGGAGAACATATAAAAATAGATCATACATAATTAAGGAGGTTTTAGCATTTAAGTTGTAAGTACGTGTCTTTTTTTTTATATTTTCCTTACCGATAATTATTTATTTAGTTTTTTTTTAAATCACAAACGGGTTAGACGAGTTAAATGGGTCACAACAAGTTGACCCAAATCTGACCTGTTTAATTTGCATGTTATTCAGGTTCAACCCAATTTTGACATGGCCCCATGAAACCTGGCCCCTTACGCATTAGATTTGCATCGAATTTGCGTGTTGGGTCCAAAATTTCCACCCATACAGTGAACACCTCGATGAAGAATTGAGGGAGGGGTAATGGATTTTGGTAGTGCTTGGATAACAAGTTTTTCCAACATTATTTTACCAAGGAAAATTTAAGGGACAAAGTGTGCTTGGATCGAAAAAATTAAAAGACAAAAAAGAAAATCATAAATTTATATTAATACAACTTTTTTGGAACATTTTTGTTTGTACTTATACTTATGTGTAGATTATATTAAAAGACAAAAAAGAAAATCATAAATTCTATTTCACATTTTTGATCACTTGATTGATCATTATTATTATTGGTGTATTTATTAGCCACCTCCGGGTTATCCAAACCCATCCAGTTCCAATGCGCTCGGAGGTGAAAAGAAGCAGTCGCTTGAGGAAATGCTCGGCTCATTCATCGGAGAGACCAGGAATCGAATGAATAGGAGTGAGGCGTAGATTGATGGTCTGAATACTAAGATGAGCACAATGGAGACGCATATTATGTCGATCGAGACACAAATGGGTCAGTTGGCTACATCCGTGAATTCATTGCAACAGAAGGAAAAGTTCCCAAGTGATACAAAGGTTAATCCGAGAGAGCACTGCAATGCAGTTTACGTGAAAAAGGAAGCAAAAATTCAGCTTGCCCCCGAAGAATCACCTATTTATGCGAAACCAGTGGAATCCAAGAAAATGAAGTTGGAAGATTTTGAGACTGTCTATTTGACAGAGGAATGTAGTGCAATAGTCCAGAGTAAACTACCTCAGAAAATGAAGGATCCAGGGAGTTTTACTATTCCTTGTACTATTGGAGGAGTTTTCTTTGAGAAACCACTTTGTGATCTTGGGTCCAGTGTGAATCTTATATCTGTCACGCCCCAGATGGGGACGCGACGACGGTCCGCAACTTAAATACAAATAAACCAACAAATCTGATTTACGAATATCAACGAGAACCCAATGAAACAGAGTCAAATAGCAGCGGAAATAAAATAACGTAAGTATGAATTACAATCCACAATCCATAATCCAAATTACATCCTCGAAAACCAACCAACGATAACATCTTAAAAGTCAAGGGTCCAACGCCCTTCAGTTACAACCGGAATGAAAAGAAAACAAAATAGTCCAACAGCAATCAAAAGAAATAAGTCCATCAACAACAACAAGAAGTAGTAAATCCAACAAGCGGAGTACAAGGACTCAATCCAAGGCGGTTCAAAGATCTTCCACGAAGTCCTCATCTAAAGGTTAGAAAACAGATGGGGATGAGACAAAAATCTCAGTGGATGGGGTGATCGTGTGCAAGTGTGGCGATATATAGTTAATGTAAGAAAATAGTTATATGAAAACACGTGAGTATAATGCATGAATTTACACACAGTCCGCAAGCGTCGTGATAAATATATTTAAGTAATATACTTATACGATTCAAGAAAATGATTCATGGTCACACAGCACTATGTGATTCAGTCAAGACAGGTAGGATTGCATACGGAAATATAACGCCAATCCCATGCAAGGCAAATAATGGTTGCGTACGGATGTGTAGCGTCAACCAATGCAAAACAAGTAGCGGTTGCGTACGGATTTGTAGCGCCAACCAAACAGGTCCGATAACTCCGGAATCATGTGGATGAGACAACGATTCCTTCGTTCTTCCTTGTAACTCCCCGAGCAAGATGGTCCAAGACCTGTCACCTTATCGCTCCATAGGCAAAGACAAATCCACAGTAGATCTAGCTAGGCCCGGATTGTCATAATCATGATTATACCTCAAGTACTACGACCCGCTTCCCTTGGACAAACTCCGTCCCTCAGTTGCGGGATTAGGACGATGGGACCGAAAGAGTGGAATAACAGCCGAGTTGCCCGGTTCCATCCCCGACCTATCCATTCCGACTGTGAGCTCGGCACACCAAGTTGACTCAAACATGAAAGTAAATACAAGTTCAGGTAGTCAACCAGGCAGTCGAGTATTATTGATTCGGGGAAGCAGTTCAGGAAAATTTTGAAACGCGAGTGGCAATTATGGCGTTGGTGGAGTATTTTGGATGAAGATGATTATGGGAAAGATAAGTAATCTTCGGTATCTTGAAAGATTAGGTGGAACATAAGTCCCGTTATAGATTCAAAACCGCAAGACGAGGAAGTCGCCCCGCGATCGGGTATTAATCGGTCGAATTGGTCCGATAAGTCAAGGGTTTTTGGGAAAATAAAATATTTTAATTAAATCTCCAAGTCAGAGGGTATAGGGCTATTTTAGTAAAAGGGAAAATGATTTGAGTTAGGTCCTTTATAAAAGAAAATTTACAATTTAGCCCCGTTTTGTAAAAACCAAGGCTTTTGGGGTTAAAAATTGAATAAATAAATATCCCGACCTTGAAACATTATGAGGTCAGTTCCTAAATTCTCCAAATTGTCCATAGATTCAGGTTGTTAAAGTTTTGAGGTCGATTTTTATAAAATTCTCACATTAGCCCCAAATTTGTAAAAATTGACATTTCGGACCTTAAGTTTAAAATAATCGGAACTCACAAACCGGAAGGGCTTTTAATGTGATTCCAGTTGGAAAATGTCACTAAGGTTGATAGGATATTGGGACAAAAGCAGTTTTTAAAAGAAATAAGTGTAGGTCCTTTAACGTTTGAAAATATCATTTTTGTCTCATTTTGAAATAATTGCCTTTAAGGCATTTAGGGATCCAATTGTTATGAAATTTGAACCTTGGGTCCAAAATATAATTAAGTTATAGTTAAGTTAGTATTTCCAGGTGCATGGGCTGCGTGAGTCCTGGAAATTTCATTTGGATCCTCAAGTTTAGTATTTTACACATTAGTCCCTCAATTTTAGAAATTTACTTTCCAAGCCCTAAACACTTGGATTTTTGGAATACATTTAAAATGTATCATTTCCAGTACCTTAAGAGTAAAAATTTCAAAATTTAAAGTTAAGGTCTGGTACAGTTTTTAAATTTGCAAAGTAGCCCTTAAACTTTCAAAATTTTACAATCTAGTCCTTGGGCTTTTAAAGGTTGATTTTATTTATCTAAAAACTCTTAAAACTTTATTAAAATGTCCAAAAGTCATTTTTGAACCTGAGTACAGTCCCAATTTTTGAAATTTGCAGAGGGGTCCTTTAACTTTCATTTTCTTGCAATTTAGTCCACCAACTTTTCATTTTTACATTTTTAGTCCAAAATTGAAATTTAATCAATTATGCTCGACTTGTTCAGGTTATAAGTCATCCAAAACATGAATTTTAAAGATCACACATGCATATCCAATACATACAAGAATTCATCAAATAGAACATTAAATTGTACATGCATGCACCTAAAATTCAATAAATAGTAATTTTGAGCATCTCTTGAGAATTTTCATGATTTGATACATAAAATTGACATGCAATACATAGATTATATATCTCAAGGCTCATAATCAAAATTTCTACATGCAATTTAGTAAAAACACCTAATAGTTGGAAAGTATTTTTCCACCCACCTTAAAATTGGAAATTGTGAAATAAAAGGATAAATTTCACAATTTTTGGATGAGGCTTCTTAGGTCAGCCCCTAAGTCAAGAAATATCAAAAATTTGAAGTTAAAAAAATGAGATAAAAATTAAGGAGAAAAAAAAGAAGGAGATAAGAAAATGAGATGGACTACACTTTACCTTGTGTAGTAGGTGATTGGAGACTAGTTGAAGCTTTAAAATTGGAAATTTTGGTTCAACTCCAAAATCACCTAAGGTCAGCCCTATTTCTCAAAAATGAAAAAGGGGTGTTAAAATTTGAAAAAAAATAGAAAGAAGAGGAAAGAAGGGTTCTAGTGTCCAATTCTTACCTTGTAGTCCAAATTCTCTACTAGTTGTTCTTCAATTCTTGAAGTCCTTCTTCAAGATGATGTCAAACTCTAATCTTCAAATGGTCTTCTAAATGTACCTCCAAATCAAATTCAAACTTAAATTAAGAAGGTGGAAGAGATGAACTAGGTGATATAAAAAATGGATTGAAGATAAAATTTCTTACCTTGTAGTATAGGTTTGGTTCGAATTTTATGAAGAATAATGAGGAAAAATCTTGAAAATTTTCTAAGTGTAGAAGAAGAAAGTAAGAAGAAAGAGTAGAGAGAGGTAGGGAGTTTAGAGAGAAGGAGGAGAAAATTAGCTTGAGATGTGAAATTGTTGGATGGAAATGAACAATTTTTGTTCATTTCCTCTAATGTGGCCGTCCACATTGATGAGAGAGGGGGAGGAGATTTTGTTTAATTTGTGTCTTGCATTTTGCCTCTTGCATGGGAGACAATTCGAAGGTCAAAGGTATGGGCAAGACATGGTTTGAATGGAATGTTAGAAGACTTCCAACATGTTGGCAAAAATAATATTAAAGAAGTAATGTAAGAGATGATGTGTATAATGTTTGAATTAATGGTATAATTATACACAAGATGACTAATATAAGGTGTAGGTGTACAAGAGTTGGATGATATTTTTACTCCAAAATATCCCATGTTGGCCGTCCACTATAAGGGCATATTGGTAATTCCATATTTTTTTTTGTCCCAAATTTGATGATAATAGATGAAATATATCAATCTCCAAATAATTAGTGATTTCCTTGATCACTTATAAGTCTCATGATCACTTAATCTAAATCAAAATCTTAATTCTATAAGGTAAAAGTCTCTAAAATAAATAGTCTCTTAAAATTCTAAAGTGACTAATAAATACAAAAATAGTAATAATGATCAATCAAGTGATCATAAATGAGAAATAGAATTAATAAAGATTACGATCACAAATAAATGAAATGAAATAAAACACAAAATATATATTATTAATAATTACCCGTCAAAGTGACGCGGTAAAATAGTCGATCAAATACATAGACGACAATAAGAATCAATTATATACTCGGAAAAATCGGGGCTTCACAATATCTCCTTAAAAGAATTTGGTCCCCAAATTCTCTTCAGAATAGTTCTGGATATTGATTCCTCATGTCTTCTTCCATCTCCCACGTTGCGTCTTCGTCTCGGTTTTGGTTCTGCCACACCACCTTAACCATCGGAATTTCTCTCTTATGCAATTGTCGTATCTGCTGATCAATGATCCGGATCGGCCTCTCGGTGTAGGATAGATTTTCTATTAGAGGAGGAGTATCTTGAGTGATGATATGTTCGGGATCCGGTTGATATTTCTTCAGTCTCGACACGTGGAATACATCATGCATTCCTGCATATGGTGCTGGTAACTCGAGTCGGTAGGCTAACTTCCCGATCCTTTGTAAAATCTTGTAAGGTCCAACATATCTCGGACTCAACTTGCCTCCTTTCTTCGGATTGATCAATCTTTTCCGTGTTGAGAGTTTGAGAAATACTTCATCTACGACTTCAAATTCCAAATCCTTTCTTCTCTTGTCCGCGTAACTCTTTTGGCGGCTCTGAGCGGTGCGAATCCGCTCTTTGATCAGCTTGACCTTCTCCATGGCCTCCTGAACTAAGCCAACCTTTGGAATCGAGGGTGACTTTCGTTTCTCTTTCGGAGTCCATTGGTCATCAATCTCCCAGTGTAGTGGGGATCTGCATTTTCGCCCATATAATGCCTCGTAGGGTGCCATCCCAATCGTGGCCTGATAACTGTTATTGTAGGCAAACTCGGCTAAGGGTAAGTGCAAATCCCAACTTCCTTGAAAATCCAATGTGCAGGCTCGTAGCATATCTTCAAGGGTTTGAATTGTTCGCTCAAACTGTCCATCGGTTTGTGGATGTGCTGCTGTGCTGAAACTTAGCGAGGTACCCAATTCCTCGTGCAAGCACTTCCAAAATCTGGAGACAAACCTCGGGTCTCTGTCGATACTATGTCGATCGGCACTCCATGCGGTCGAATAATTTCTGGATATAAGTCTCAGGCAAGTTTCTATCGCTTTTCTTGATGGGTAAAAAGTGTGCGATTTCGAGTCGGTCTCGACTACCCAAATAAAGATGGCCTCCTCTAGTCCTTGGTAGATCCGTCACGAAGTGCATCGTTATGTGTTCCCATTTCCACTCGGGAATTCTCAACGGTTGTAGTAAACCAGATGGTCATTGGTGTTCTGCTTTTACTCGTTGACAAGTCAAACATCTCGCAACGAATTCCGCTACCTGGTTCTTCATGTTTACCCACCAATAACTCCATTTCAAATCCTTATATATCTTGTTTCCTCCAGGATGTATAGTGTATTTTGAACGGTGTGCCTCTGCTAGGATTCTATTCCTAATCTGCTCGTCGTTCGGTACACACACTCGATTCTGGAATCTGATAACTCCATCTTTAGGTACCGAGAATTCTGATCTTTCTCCTTTAAGTATATTTTCCTTCAGTTTTTGAAGATGTGCATCTTTCTCTTGTGCTTCTTTGATCACTTTCAGCAGGTCGGGTTTAACCAAAATGTTAGCATACGAAATCTGAGTATTGGTTCTCGTCAGATTCCAATTGCTCAGTTCTTCTAATGATTCACACTCTCGAATCATAAGCCTGGCTAAGCTCGCCTTTACTAGAGCGATCGCTACGACATTAGCTTTCCCGGATGGTATTGAATATCAAAGTGATAGTCCTCAATCAACTCCATCCATCTTCGTTGCCTCAGATTGAGGTCCTTCTGGGAGAATAGATACTTCAAGCTCTTATGATCCGTGAAAACTGTAAATGTCGCTCCGTAGAGATAGTGTCTCCATTTCTTCAACGCGAACACTATCGCTGCCAATTCCAAGTCATGTGTTGGATAATTGGCTTCATACGGCTTGAGTTTTCGGGATGCATAAGCGATAACCTTTCCTTCCCCGCATGAGCACTTGCTCCTAGTCCTTTTTGATGCATCACTTTGTAGACGACAAAGTTTTTGTTCCCTTTGGAAGGGCTAAGATCAAATGGGTAGTAAGCCGTTTCTTGACTCTTGAAACTCGCCTCGCATTTGTCATTCCACTCAAACTTGACTTGCTTCTCGGGTTAGTCGAGTGAGTGGTCCGGCTATCTTGGAAAAATCCTGGATAAATCTTTGATAATATCCAGCTAGTCCTAGAAACTCCCGATTTCGCTACTGCACTCAGTTGTTTCCATTCAACCACCGTCTGTACCTTCGAGGATCTACCGCAATCCCAGGGCGGATACTATGTGTCCCAAGAACGCGACTTCACTAAGCCAAAATTCGCACTTGCTGAATTTGGCATACGCCTTATGCTCGTAGTGTCTCTCAAAACGATTTTGGATGATGTTCATGCTCTTCTCTAGACTTAGAGTATACGAGTATGTCATCAATGAATATCACTACGAATTGATCCAAATAAGGTTGGAAGACTCGATGCATCGAGTCCATAAATGCTTTGTTGGTGCATTCGTCGACCGAAAGGCATCACTACAAACTCATAGTGTCCATATCGGGTTTGAAATGCGCTTTTGGAAATGTCTTCTTCGCGGATCTTCGATTGGTAATATCCTTGTTGTAAATCAAACTTGAGTACACTTTGTCGCTCGCTTCCTTGAGTTGATCAAACAGTTCGTCTATCCTCGGGAGGGGATATTTGTTCTTGATGGTCACGCTATTAAGACCACGATAATCTATACATAGTCTTAAGGTGTCGTCTTTCTTCTTGACGAACAGCATAGGTGCTCCCCACGGAGACGCGTACTCGGTCGGATAAATTCCACATCCATCGGTTTACGAATTGTGTTTTCAGCTCTTGTAACTCAAGAGGAGCCATTCTATACGGTGTTACGCACCTCGGGCGCCACCGGTAACACCTCGATGGTGAACTCGACTTCCCTATCTGGAGGGACAGTGGTGAGTTCTTGTGGAAATACATCCATGTATTCTGATACTACAGGTACTTGGTTGATTTGTGTCTCAACCTTGGGTTTGTTAATTACAAACGCCAAGTACCCTCGAGCCCCTCTAGTGATTGCCTTCCTCGCTTTCATTGCTGAAATGATTGGGGCAATCTTACCTCGTGCCCTTCCCGGAATTTCCACTTCGGGTTTTCCGGGTTCACATAGCTTAATGGACTTGTTATGGCAGTCCAATTGTGCATGGTGTGCAGATAACCAGTTCATCCCCAATATCACGTCGTATTCGGATATAGGTAACAGGATTAAATCGGCAGAAAAGTTTATCTCAGCAATCTTAACTTCGCATGCATTATAGATAGTATCTGTTACCTGACTTGCACCCATAGGAGTTGACACTTCTAGACATATAGGCATATGTTCCATGCATGCATGCAGTTTGTGTACAAAATGTGGTGCAACGAATGAATGCGTTGATCCAGGTCGAACAATATTTTAGCGTAGTGGTTAGATACTAGAAGCGTACCTTTTCACCACATTTGCCTCGGGAGCCTCCCCGTCCCGCTAGTGCAAATGCTCGGCGGGCATCTTTTAGCCGATTACCCTGGCCATTTCTTCTACCTACTACAAGGTTCGGCCTCGTTTCACCTTTTAGCCGATGATGATGTTACTACCACAGCGCAAACACCTTCCTTGTTTACGCCAACATCATTGGCAAGATATGTCCCGGTTTACGCAATATGCACACAATTGACCCGCTTTCCTTGTATTGGTCCCTTTCCTTATCTCTGTCTTATTAATCGTCCTTCTTCAAACTTAGTAGGCGGTTTAGATGGTTGTCCCACAACTGTCCTCTTAAGACTATTCGATGGCCTATTCTGTTGAATCAGTCCAATACGGTTTAGTCCCGACTCAATGCGGAGAGTCCTTTACTTACCGGCTGAGTAGGTTGTCGATTCAACAATCAACGATTGTTTCTGCGCCCAGCTTTCAATCCTCGAGTGAACTTGTAAAGCTTATCCTCTTCGGTATTGATTGTCCCCAGAGCATACTTGGACAATCGGTGAAATCCAGACTCGTACTGAGCTACCGTCAGGTTCCCTTGCCTCAATCTGTGGAATTCATCTCGGCGCGCCTCTTTCACAACCTGTGGAATATACTGTCATTGAACTCGGCAAGAAATTTCCCCATGTTCGCTACCCGGTCCTATTCCCATCTTCTTTCAACTGCCTTCCACCGGTCTCTAGCAAATTCGATTCCGCATTTAAATACGACGAGTGTGACTTTCTCGCTCATCGAGTATTGGAGAGCATTGAAGATATTCTCCAATTCTCTACCCATTCTTCTCGCCTTCAAATCGTCCGTATCTCCCAAGAAGCATTCGAACCGTAGAAATCGCTCCAACGTGCGATCGTTCGCCTCTCTGGCGGGTTCGGGAGCACGGGGTTGAGGCTCTGCCTGTTGCCTCATGAAAACTAGTATTTGTTGTAAGGCTTGAGCGGTCCAATTCTTACCTTGTAGTCCAAATTCTCTACTAGTTGTTCTTCAATTCTTGAAGTCCTTCTTCAAGATGATGTCAAGCTCTAATCTTCAAATGGTCTTCTAAATGTACCTCCAAATCAAATTCAAACTTAAATTAAGAAGGTGGAAGAGATGAACTAGGTGATATCAAAAATGGATTGAAGATAAAATTTCTTACCTTGTAGTATAGGTTTGGTTCGAATTTTATGAAGAATAAGGAGGAAAAATCTTGAAAATTTTCTAAGTGTAGAAGAAGAAAGTAAGAAGAAAGAGTAGAGAGAGGTAGGGAGTTTAGAGAGAAGGAGGAGAAAATTAGCTTGAGAGGTGAAATTGTTGGATGGAAATGAACAACTTTTGTTCATTTTCTCTAATGTGGCCGTCCACATTGATGGAGAGGGGGAGGAAATTTTGTTTAATTTGTGTCTTGCATTTTGCCTCTTGCATGGGAGACAATTCGAAGGTCAAAGGTATGGGCAAGACATGGTTTGAATGGAATGTTGGAAGACTTCCAACATGTTGGCAAAAATAATATTAAAGAAGTAATGTAAGAGATGATGTGTATAATGTTTGAATTAATGGTATAATTATACACAAGATGACTAATATAAGGTGTAGGTGTACAAGAGTTGGATGATATTTTTACTCCAAAAAATCCCATGTTGGCCGTCCACTATAAGGGCATATTGGTAATTCCATATATTTTTTTTTGTCCCAAATTTGATGATAATAGATGAAATATATCAATCTCCAAATAATTAGTGATTTCCTTGATCACTTATAAGTCTCATGATCACTTAATCTAAATCAAAATCTTAATTCTATAAGGTAAAAGTCTCTAAAATAAATAGTCTCTTAAAATTCTAAGGTGACTAATAAATACAAAAATAGTAATAATGATCAATCAAGTGATCATAAATGAGAAATAGAATTAATAAAGATTACGATCACAAATAAATGAAATGAAATAAAACACAAAATATATATTATTAATAATTACCCGTCAAAGTGACGCGGTAAAATAGTCGATCAAATACATAGACGACAATAAGAATCAATTATATGCTCGGAAAAATCGGGGCTTCACATCCTCTCCTTCTTAAAAGAATTTGGTCCCCAAATTCTCTTCAGAATAGTTCTGGATATTGATTCCTCATATCTTCTTCCATCTCCCACGTTGCGTCTTCGTCTCAGTTGTGGTTTTGCCACACCACCTTAACTATCGGAATTTCTCTCTTACACAATTGTCGTATCTGCTGATCAATGATCCAGATCGGCCTCTTGGTGTAGGATAGATTTTCCATTAGAGGAGGAGTATCTTGAGTGATGATATGTTCGGGATCTGGTTGATACTTCTTTAGTCTCGACACGTCGAATACATCATGCATTCCTGCATATGGTGCGGGTAACTCGAGTCGGTAGGCTAACTTCCCGATCCTTTGTAACATATCTCGGACTCAACTTGCCTCCTTTCTTCGGATTGATCAGTCCTTTACGTGGTGAGAGTCTGAGAAATACTTCATCTCCGACTTCAAATTCCAAATCCTTTCTTCTCTTGTCCGCGTAACTCTTTTGGCGGCTCTGAGCGGTGCGAATCCGCTCTTTGATCAGCTTGACCTTCTCCATGGCCTCCTGAACTAAGTCGACCTTTGGAATCGAGAGCGACTTTCGTTTCTCTTTCGGAGTCCATTGGTCATCAATCTCCCAGTGTAGTGGGGATCTGCATTTTCGCCCATATAATGCCTCGTAGGGTGCCATCCCAATCGTGGCCTGATAACTGTAGGTCCCAAGGGGTGTAAGTGTAAGGTTTAGAAGGGGGGGTTGAATAAACCTTACCAAATTTTCGATTTAGTCCTTTTAAATATTCGAGTTTGATACTACACACCGCAATTGTGTCCTTGGTGGACAAATGATTTAGATAATCGAGAGTTAGTCTCTCAACGGACTCAACGAGCCGTTGATGGAATAACTCACCAAGTTAAGTCTAAATTAACTCAACTCGTGGTTTGTTTTCAGCTTGAAGACTTAACACCCTTAAGTTTGATTAAGCAAGGATTTAGTGCTTGGTTTAGTACTTAGAAATTATCAAGTGGATAGCAAATTTATCAATTCGGCAGATATAAGCGGTTAAGATGCGGGAATTAAAGTCTTTGAAATGTAAATGACACAATAAGATTTTTATAGAGGTTCGAAGATGGGGTAATTCTTCTACTCCTCTCTTCTCCAACTCCCGGAGGAATCCACTAGGTATTGATCAATATACAAAGTGGTAACAGTCCCGTATACAAGTATTGATCACACAAATGACTTGATCCTTTGGGACTCGATGCCGAGACGCCTTGATCACTCGGATGGCTTCTCGTGCGACTCGGCTTCTTCACAGGGGTAGCCTTGCTACTACAAACTCACTTGCTCAAGCTCTTTGGATTTGATCACGAAGCCCTCCAAAAGCTCAAGATTTGGTTCAACCTTGAACCTTCCTACAATCCTTCGTGGAATGTAGACCCCTTGATTTTTCAAGATTTTCCTCTTCAACCGATTGAAGTTATCTTTCCTTCACAAAGGTGAGTGTTGGATTGATGTTCTTCGTAGTGTGGGCTTGAGGATTGAGAATATTTCAGATTTTCTAATAATTGCTTGGACGTTTTTGGTTATTGTCTCTTAATCACTTGGTCCAACTCTGTTTCTCAATTAAACTTCTCAGCCTTTTATATTGATCTTTCAAAAATTTGCCCGTTGAAGAGATAGGCTTATTTTTGAAAGTCACTTGCAAATCGTTGGCTTGTCTTGTTGCAGTCCTTGGAATTGTTGTTTCCTCGTATGAATTGTTTTCCACCTTTTTAGAGTTCTGACATGGTGTAGTGCTTCCCATTGGTTTATTCCTTTTGCACGCTTCTGGGACTGAGCACTTCGAGAAAGGTAGTATGGAGATATTACTTGTTTAGGTAATTCTCTTGATTTACGGCAACGGATCTTTTTCATTATCTCGACTTGACCGCATTTCCTTGCTTTCCCCATGTGACTTAGAGTCACTTCCAATCATTGGATGACTCTTGTCACTTCAACTTGAGACTTGGCTTTTCTTGAGTTGACTTGACTGATGCTCCACTCACCGCATCTCACCGCTTCTTCAAGAGAGTTCCCGTCTACTCTTCTTTGCCATACTCGGCTGTCTTGCTTGAGCAAAATGAGTCTTCATTTTAGTCTCCATTGTCTTCTTGCATGTTTGGGCATAGTGACTTAACTCACTTGACCAAATTTATTCATTACAATGCATTTTACAACAAGAATGGGGTGCCAACTTCCTATTCTAAGTTTTACATGGCATTCATCAAAATCTAAACAATAAATTTCCTAACAATAACTGTTATTGTAGGCGAACTCGGCTAAGGGTAAGTGTGAATCCCAACTTCCTTGAAAATCCAATGTGCAGGCTCGTAGCATATCTTCAAGGGTTTGAATTGTTCGCACAGACTGTCCATCGGTTTGTGGATGTGCTGTTGTGCTGAAACTTAGCGAGGTACCCAATTCCTCGTGCAAGCACTTCAGAAATCTGGAGACAAATCTCGGGTCTCTGTCGGATACTATGTCGACTGGCACTCCATGCGATCGAATAATTTCTGGATATAAGTCTCAAAAATGGAATTGATGCAAGTTTACGCAAGCTATCGCTTTTTCTTGATGGGTAAAAAGTGTGCGATTTTCGTGAGTCGGTCTCGACTACCCAAATAGCATCATGGCCTCCTCTAGTCCTTGGTAGATCCGTCACGAAGTCCATCGTTATGTGTTCCCATTTCCACTTGGGAATTCTCAACGGTTGTAGTAAACCAGATGGTCGTTGGTGTTCTGCTTTTACTCGTTGACAAGTCAAACATCTCGCAACGAATTCCGCTACCTGGTTCTTCATGTTTACCCACCAATAACTCCGTTTCAAATCCTTATACATCTTGTTTCCTCCAGGATGTATAGTGTATTTTGAACGGTGTGCCTCTGCTAGGATTCTATTCCTAATCTGCTCGTCGTTCGGTACACACACTCGATTCCGGAATCTGATAATTCCATCTTTAGGTACCGAGAATTCTGATCTTTCTCCTTTAAGTATATTTTCCTTCAGTTTTTGAAGATGTGCATCTTTCTCTTGTGCTTCTTTGATCTCTTTCAGCAGATCGGATTTAACCGAAATGTTAGCACACGAAATCTGAGTATTGGTTCTCGTCAGATTCCAATTGCTCAGTTCTTCTAATGATTCACACTCTCGAATCATAAGCCTAGCTAAGCTCGCCTTTCTGCTTAGAGCGTCTGCTACGACGTTAGCTTTCCCGGGATGGTATTGAATATCAAAGTGATAGTCCTCAATCAACTCCATCCATCTCCGTTGCCTCAGATTTAGGTCCTTCTGGGAGAATAGATACTTCAAGCTCTTATGATCCGTGAAAACTGTAAATGTCGCTCCGTAGAGATAGTGTCTCCATTTCTTCAACGCGAACACTATCGCTACCAATTCCAAGTCATGCGTTGGATAATTGGCTTCATACGGCTTGAGTTTTCGGGATGCATAAGCGATAACCTTTCCTTCCTGAATGAGCACTGCTCCTAGTCCTTCTTTTGATGCATCACTGTAGACGACAAAGTTTTCTGTTCCCTTTGGAAGGGCTAAGATCAAATGTAGTAAGCCGTTTCTTGACTCTTGGAAACTCGCCTCGCATTTGTCATTCCACTCAAACTTGACTTGCTTCCTTCCGGGTTAGTCGAGTGAGTGGTCCGGCTATCTTGGAAAAATCCTGGATAAATCTTCGATAATATCCAAATAGTCCTAGAAACTCCCGATTTCCGTTACTGCACTCAGGTTGTTTCCATTCAATCACCTGTCTATACCTTCGAGGATCTACTTGCAATCCCAAAGTCGGGATACTATGTGTCCCAAGAACGCGACTTCACTAAGCCAAAATTCGCACTTGCTGAATTTGGCATACAATATTATGCTCTCGTAGTGTCTCCAAAACGATTTTCAGATGACGTTCATGCTCTTCTCTAGACTTAGAGTATACGAGTATGTCATCAATGAATATCACTACGAATTGATCCAAATAAGGTTGGGAGACTCGATGCATCAGGTCCATAAATGATGTTGGTGCATTCGTTAGACCAAAAATGGATTGAAGATAAAATTTCTTACCTTGTAGTATAGGTTTGGTTCGAATTTTATGAAGAATAAGGAGGAAAAATCTTGAAAATTTTCTAAGTATAGAAGAAGAAAGTAAGAAGAAAGAGTAGAGAGAGGTAGGGAGTTTAGAGAGAAGTAGGAGAAAATTAGCTTGAGAGGTGAAATTGTTGGATGGAAATGAACAATTTTTGTTCATTTCCTCTAATGTGGCCATCCACATTGATGAGAGAGGGGGAGGAAATTTTGTTTAATTTATGTCTTGTATTTTGCCTCTTGCATGGGAGACAATTTGAAGGTCAAAGGTATGGGCAAGACATGGTTTGAATGGAATGTTGGAAGACTTCCAACATGTTGGCAAAAATAATATTAAAGAATTAATGCAAGAGATGATGTGTATAATGTTTGAATTAATGGTATAATTATACACAAGATGACTAATATAAGGTGTAGGTGTACAAGAGTTGGATGATATTTTTACTCCAAAAAATCCCATGTTGGCCGTCCACTATAAGGGCATATTGGTAATTCCATATATTTTTTTTTTGTCCCAAATTTGATGATAATAGATGAAATATATCAATCTCCAAATAATTAGTGATTTCCTTGATCACTTATAAGTCTCATGATCACTTAATCTAAATCAAAATCTTAATTCTATAAGGTAAAAGTCTCTAAAATAAATAGTCTCTTAAAATTCTAAGGTGACTAATAAATACAAAAATAGTAATAATGATCAATCAAGTGATCATAAATGAGAAATAGAATTAATAAAGATTACGATCACAAATAAATGAAATGAAATAAAACACAAAATATATATTATTAATAATTACCCGTCAAAGTGACGCGGTAAAATAGTCGATCAAATACATAGACGACAATAAGAATCAATTATATGCTCGGAAAAATCGAGGCTTCACAATATCTCCTTCTGATGTGATGATGTTTGGGCTCGGGGAGGTGAAGCCGTCCAATATCACTTTGCAGTTTGCTGATCGATCCATCGCCTATCCGTGGGGAATCATTGAAGACGTGTTGGTAAAAATTAATAAATTTGTTTTTCCTGTAGATTTTGTATTGTTGGACGCGAACGAGGACAAGAAAATACCTATCATCTTTGGGCAATCGTTTTTAGCTACAGCACGGATTTTGATCGATGTAGAAACGGGGGAGCTAACATTGCGGGTAAATCAGGAGAAAGTCGTATTTACCATCCACCCAACCAACAGGCTAAAATTTGAATTAAATTTGAATATAGCTGAAGACATTGGAGGTTGGGAAGTTTCTAAGGGAAACGTGGATAACATGCCTATTGGAGCCCCAACTTGAGGATAATTTGACATAGTCTGGCTGAAGACTGTAAACTTAGCGCTTCTTGGGAGGCAACCCAAGCCCTTTTTATTGCTTTCTTAGTTTTAATTTAGTTTAGTAGTTGTTTTTGTTTTTTCTGAAATTTTTGCATTCTTAGGAGTAGTAAGTTGCATCACATCCCTCCCCCCTTTTTTGTGCAAATCCCACATATCCCACTCCATCTTCACAAAGGAGCACTCTAACACCACACACACCATCTTCATCTCATCCACTTATTATTTGGTAAGTTTGCAACTTCCAAACCCCACCCCATGGTTTTCCCCATCTTGTGATTTTTGTGTGATTGGATTGTAGAAGTGCTAGGATAAATGTTGTTGATTTTTGGTTTCTGGATTGGTTGATCATGCTAGACTTAGGCTTGGTATTAAATTTTGGGATTGAATTGAGTTATCCATTGCATTTACTATCTTTGCCCAAATTCATGCTTATGAGGTGTTTGATTAAATGCCCCAATGACAGTTTCAAATTGTTTAGTGCTATCTTGCATATCTATGCTTATCTTTTTAACATGGAACTATATTTTCCACTTGGGTGCATTATGTATGTACTCTGATTTTCAATTTCTCACCCATAACCAAATTCCTTGGTTCCACGAGTTTTGTTTTCTTGTCTACCTTGCTAGGTTGCAAAGATGCGAAGCCAAAAAGGTACAGGGCCAAGGCGAATGGGAGGAACAAGACCACACCTCGGAGGCATACAACACCCAAGGGCTTGTGCGCTAGGATGCATTGTGAGCTTATACGAGACACCTCATACACGTAGTAGTACCACATGACTTAAGGAGCCTTCGCTCCTCGGCTACCAGGAAAGTCCTTTTTTCCCACCTCTCCATTGGGGACAATGTCGTTTTAAGTTTGGGGGTGCAGTCTGTTTTTATTCATCGAGTCGGGTCTTGAGTAAAAAAAAAAAGAGTCTAGAGTCGAGTTGGGGCATTTATAAAACTGTGAAACTGCATGACTAAGTGAATTTGTTGAATATGAGTTAAACGGTTAAAAGAGCATGGTTTGAACTGTGATTTAATCTTCTTTCCATTAATTCCATCTATATGCTTAACTGTTGATTTATTTGGGGATGATTTATGCGGTTGAGTATTTTTTGGATGATCCCACCGGATTCTAGAACTTGTCTGATCACTAGTCGAGGCGAAATCCTAGGTGAAGTAACATTAAGGAAGTGATGTAGGCCATCTTTGAATAAGCCAGAGCCTAAAATGCCTACCTTTGTATTATATTTTCCCTAGTGTCCCCCTTTGAGCCGTATACATCCGTTTCTTTGGCAACCAATCTAATACCCAGAGCATAAATGTGAAAATCCTAATTACCCATCACTCATACACACAAAGTATAGAAAAATGTTGAAGATTGAGGAGGGTATGATGAGAAGGGTATGTATTTAATTGAATGAAGTTGCCCGAGAAAAGAAAATATGAAACCCCATTTATGCAAAAGAATAAGTTTAGGGGTTACGAAAAAAACAATATATGAAAAACAAAATTGAGAAAAATCAGTGGGATTGAAGGTTCATAAACATTGGGGATGTCAAAAAGTGAAGGGTAGTTGCTTATTGATAATTCGAAGTGTTAATTGTATGTTTGGGTGATTTGAGCCACTTAATCCCATATTTTTCTACCTTACCTTAAGCCCACATTACAGGCTTTAAAAGTCCTATTGATCCTTATGTTACATTAGCCTACATTAGTGGAGATTAGTGTGAAAGGCAAGCCTATGGAGTCTGGTAAGCATCTCATCTCTATATTCAAAAAGTGGATCATTTTGAAAACACTTGATTGCATGAATCCATCTGGATAATGAAAACGGGGTTGGCATGAACATTCCACCTACATGATCACATTGTGAAAACACGTGCTTGATTGATAGTGAAACAAAATTTGACGAATGAGTTTGATTGTGAAATTTTGCAGTTAGTCTGGTGAGTCAGTCGTCTTTATTTTTGTTTCCTTCATGTTTGTTGATTTTTAGAGTCTATAATTGCTTGAGGACAAGCAAACGTCTAAGTTTGGGGGTATTTGTTAGGTTGGTTTTATACCAACGTATTGAGTATTCTAGACGAGGAATTGCATTGTTTTCGGGTATTTTAGTGTTGTTTGAGTCGAGTTCGTGTCATTTGTTGTCGTTTGAGAGTCGGGACTGATCTTGATAGCCGAAATTGTTCAAAAACAATGAAGAACGTGTTTGGAAGGTGAAAATCGCATGTTAGAAGTTGAAAAGCGGAAAAGAAAGTTCAAGATCGAGCGCCGCAGCGCCAAAATCCCTCTACCGCAGCGCGGGGGGTTAAAATAGTACAGTGGGTATGACGCTGGTGGGCGTTGCAGCGCCCCGAAGCAAGGGCTGCAGCGCGGTGATTGCGAAGAACAAGCGTCGCGGCAAGCAGGATGGCCGAGTGCGCTGCAGCCGCCCATGCCTAGGGTGCGCAGCAGCCCGACCACCAGCAGCAGAGGTGTACAAGCGGCGCTGCAAGCGCGATCGACTGCGAATCGACAAGCAGGCGAAGCGGCTGTGTGATGGAGATGCAAAGGGGACGATGAGCGGGCGGCGGCTGCTTTATTTTTGACACACACTGCCATCTGCAGCCGCGACGAGATCAACGCTGGGCCTTTTATTTCGTGGGCTTTTCGACGGATTTTCGAGGGTTTCGAGCTTATAAATACCAGAACGCACGTACAAACATGGGGTCGGACATTATTTTGAGCACAACGCAAGGCAAGAGACACAGAGCTAGGGTTCGGGACGGTAATTGTAGGCACTTCTCGTTTGGACACAGAGAGAATTCCTTCTCTGTTCTTCTCAATTCTTTCTTTGCTTTTCTTTGTCGATTTTTTGAGATGTATAATTATTTCTTCATGAGTTTTTGTACATCCAATATGAGCTAAACCTATTTTTCTAGGCGATTGATGTAACTTATGTTTGAACCTATGTTTTGATTTCTAGTTTATGAAATTCGCATGTTATTTAATCTATTTGTGTTATTTGATTTGATTGCATCTGGATTATCTGATCAATAATTTAGATTATTTGGCGTGTTTGATTTGACGCTCAAGAGAGGTAATTGAACGCCTGGCCATAGAATAGCACAACCTAGGGTTTCATAGAACCGAGAGGTTTATGAATCTTTTGAAGCTGTGATAGAATATTCATTGAGCGTATTAGAGTTTAATTTATGATTTTTATAGAAATATCGAAATTAGAAATTGGAACCTAGAATCACTTGGCACTCAAGAGATGAAGTGATAAACGATAGGAATATTGGCTTATAGATTAATAACTTGTGTAATGAACTGGATTGAAAACATAGGGGATAACTGGGTGAAATCAACCCTCTAGAATTCATATCTTAAGTATTTGATTAATTGTCTGAACCAATTATTTGCTTATTTTTAGTTTTCTTTTTAGATTAAAAACAATTCATCTCTTTTCGATTTCTAGATAGAATTAAGTTATTTTAATTATAGTACTTAGTGTAAAATTCAATAACAATCCATGTGGAGACGATAACCTTACTTTCAAAACCTATACTAAAACTTGACATCGTACGCTTGCGAAAAGAATTTCGCGATCAGTATGTATATGTTGATGCTTTTAAACATAAATATTAGTTCTACCTAATTATATCATTAAGAAATTGGATGTGACTTTGTGATATATATATATATATATAAATACCGTATGATATACATACATACATTATATCCTTTCTTTCAATCACATACTTTTATATATGTGTGTGAAATTACTTTACTTTGAATAATTATATATATTCAACATTTACCAATATACCTTCAAAATTTATATACATATATTATATATTTATAGGTCCCAAATATACACACATCGATGCCTCCTCTAACTTCTATGTTTACCATGTGTGTCCTGTCAATATCAAATACATATACATAGATATCTAATGTAATTAAGTTGAAATCAGATTTTCAGGAATTCACATGCAATGTAATATGAATATGAGCTATCCAAATGTGTGTAATTATGCCTATGAATGATTGTCCTTGATAATTAAAATACAGAGTTTTGGGTTATGACATGTGGGGCTGAGGAAGAAATTGTTAATGCACTTATGTTCTATGATTCATAGCACGACGACTATGTTGAAATGTGTTTGACTAGTCATGAACATAGAAACATATTTTAGTGAGTCAAAGCATGCTCTACTTATATTCATTGAGGGATTTAGAGATGTTTAACTGAGTGCAGCCACTTGGTTTGGGGTACATAACGAGTTATTGAGTTGTAGGGTTAAGTTAGTTTGATGATGACTTAATATAACTCTCACATATACTTTCTCGCTAGGTCGCACGCCTTATTCGTTGTATGAAAGAAAAGACGTGAGATGAGAATATATAATGTGATTCGAATGAGTCGGATCAGATATGTATGAGCGGGAGATATTGGAGTTTACATCCATATCTTTTATGTTAGGAAAGATATTAGGGATCCCAATTGATTAACATGCATCTTGGGATTGCATCTAATATGGAACGATATAATTATAATAGGAATTGAGATATATCATTTTATATTCTCTCCCTATATTATAAGTATTAGAGATTATTATCTCTCTCCTATGGAATATCAGAAATCTCTCTCCTACAATTTCTCTCTATGTTATTCCTTGGAGCATCACCAATGTTCTCCAAGGGTTTAAGGTGTGCACAACTATGTAAATAACTCTAGTAGTTATTTACACTAACGAGAAAGATGGTTCGTGATCTTATTCATGGTTTGTTCGTGCTTCAACCAATCTACGGTGTTTGTTTGTTGTTAGCAGTTAAATCATGAGGAGGCTTGTAGATGGCTTAATCATTGATAAAAAGGAGGCTTGTAGACCGGCTTAATCCTGGCTATGTGGATCAACAGTTCCGCTTTAAATAGGTATACTCGATCCACTTTATATGTGCAAATATGTGATTGATGTTTTCGTCTATATTTCCTAACAAGGAAGTAACATCATATGACAGTCATGGCACCAGAAAACATCACTCTCCCTGTAATGCTCATTTGGTTTGCTTCCTTGTAGGCAACAAATTGAGACTGGAAACTACAAGCGGTTGCAAGGCGGTCTTCCTGTGGAAGCCCGAGATAGTGGAAAAGAGGCCATAATATGCTGTTACAATAGCCATTGTAATATTGGTGGACAATTTCTTCATCGAGGAACACAGGGATGCACCACTGCAACTGGTACAAAAAAGAGATCGAGACGTCAAATATTCTTTAAGATAAGCACATTAACACAATTGAGAGTTTTACATGTTACCGATAATGTAGATTAATGTTCAGCTGCAAAGTTTCTTGAAATGTGAGAATCAATTAGCTTACATACCTTTTAAACTAGTGCTTCAGTTAGCGACCTCTGTCCGATTTCATCGGGAACATTTACACCAGCGCACCCTATCCATATAGCTCAACTGCACTATGAATATTATTTTGCAGTTACAAAAAAAAC
Source organism: Rehmannia glutinosa (assembly GCA_016081115.2). Classification (NCBI taxonomy): domain Eukaryota; kingdom Viridiplantae; phylum Streptophyta; class Magnoliopsida; order Lamiales; family Orobanchaceae; genus Rehmannia; species Rehmannia glutinosa. The sequence continues at coordinate 44,767,078 of CM071924.1, forward strand.
TACAGATTGTAGAAAAAAACCAAAAAATTCAAATAGAATGAAACATGGTTTTGGATGTTGTGAATGCGGCCAAACTCCAAGGGTGGTAAAGCTATGAGTAGAACAGATCAAGTCTGGCACTCAAAATTGATCTGGATGTGGGTGGGACACATATGAACAGCGGAGGGCAGACGCGAACAAACAATGCACGATTTGAGAACCCTAATAACTAAATCAAAACCCTAAACTCTAATACTTGGTGAGTGCCGAAAGATTTGGGAATAACGAAGCGGGCGAACAGATGGAGGTTTCTCTTTATCGCAGATAGAGGAGACCAACAGACAGACGATGATTTTTGAGAGAGGAGACAGAGCGGTAAAAGATTTGGGGATAAATTAAAACATATTTACATCGGTTGTTTAGAAAATTGATGTAAAAAAGTAATTCTACATTGGTTCATATAACACCCGATGTAGAATTTTTACATAACGTTTACAATGGTCTTTTTCTACAACCGATGTAGGACTCTTTCAAAATTTATAATTTTGCTATCGGGCATTTTTTAACATCAATTATTAAATAACCGATTTAAAATCTCGATGTAAAATCTATTTTTTTAGTAGTGATGATTTTTGGACATCTTTTTGTCTTTTCTGGCGTGCAATGAGTAAAACGCTAATATGAAAGACTTCTAATTAATTACCCTAGCTAGTTTCTCAAAGGGGTTATGATTCTTCATGGGCCATGTCATGGGATAATTAACCCAATAATAATAATAATACACAACTTTGCTATAAAATAGTCAACCCTAATATAACATTAGTTGGTAAATTTTTCGAGTGATATATATTACATTGATCTAAATTCTAATGGACCACCACCAAGAATGATGTGAACCGCAACAACTCGTGCATACCACCCTTCAATATGTTGAATAATCCAAGATCTTGACTAGTTTTGGTTAAAGATGGTGGAACTTCGACCAGTTACTTAGCAAAGTAGGAACCTCTGTATGTGAAAACACCACAAAGAAATGAGGAAGTTTGTTTGATAAGTCAAAATTCGCAACAAGATGAACAATCTTGAATCTCTTAGGAAAACCTAAAGGTTTGAGAGAAGTCTTAGAATTTTTATTAACCAATTAAAAGTCTTATTTTTCTGAAAAATAACAAAGTGTCTGCCTTTTATAGGCGAATCAAAACAAACATTAAGCAAACTAGAAAAGAAAAGAAGTCTAAATCTAGAAGGAAACTCAAAAGTGGTCAAAAAATCACGTGTAGGAAGAATTCCCACACCTGTACCATGGTATATATAGAGTATGTATACCGTGCTACAAACCCAAGTCTATGCCAAACGGAGTTTTCTGGACTCCATACCATGGTACACACATCCCGTACCATGGGACACGCTGTTCCAAAGCTCCAAATTCACCTTTTCTGCATTTTCTGGTTCTCTGGTCGTTTTCCATCGTAAACCGTGCGAATTTGCTCATGGAATCTGCATAATAGTTGTAGCTCTATCTCTTAGCTTCCTATGACAACTTGAATCAACTCAATATCAATTGTTTAGAGAAAGTTATGACCCAAATACTGAACCTTGCAAGTGGTGAAACTTCTTGACGTGTTTCGATGTTTTCTAGAAAACCATTCCCTATTCTTTGATCATCAATGCTTCTTTTGAAATATGATTCACTAAGACGGCTCTATAATCAATATACTTGTCCCACTAACATGAATTTGGTCACTCAAATGATCAAAACAACGGAAATAAACCTAATCTAAGATAGACCAATACAAGAAACTGAATAACTCGAATACAAAGTTTTCAAGAACTCAATTAAAGTTGCCCAGATCCATCATAGATGGATTCGCATCACAGAACACCTTTGTGACTAAGGATGTGTTAGACGGGCCGCAACCCATTTAAACTGAAAAAGAGAGTTAGGGCCAAATTATTTATGCCTGTTTAAATCCGGGTCTTTTTGACCCCGACCGTTTACCCGAAAGTCCGTTTGGGCTAGCACGCTAGCACGCTAGCACGCCATTTTTGTTTTAAAAAAAATATAATACTAATATTATATATATATATATTAACTATTACTAGTAAATATATTTTTCAAATTCACATCTCCCTCATCTTTAAGTTTTTAATGTTACAAAACAAGTTATGTTACTTGACAAATTTCTTTTTATTAGTTTTATTTATTAATTAATTAGAGTTCCAATATTTATTCTAAATAAAAATATCTCTTGAAGTTTGATTAGACTATTTAGGATATAAATGATATTTCTACATGCTATGCTAAATCTAATTTTATAATTTTGTTAATGCAATGTAAATATAAGCTATGCTTGAATTTTTTTTATAATGAATATATTAAATTTAAATGTTATATATGCTTAAGTTTAAAATTTTAGATATAAATATATAATATTGAAGCCATATGAGTAATTTCAGAAAAAAAAAATTGTTAATTTTCCCATTTTATATGAGTATATAATGCTAGATTTGTTGTTACTGTTTTATTTTTAAAACTTTGATCATAAAATATATAATTTTATAATTTTGTTAATGCAATGTAATTAAAAACTACACATGCCATTTTTTTATGATGAATACTGTGACTTATAATGTTAAATTTAAATGTTATATATGTTCGAATTTAAATTTTAGATTTAAATTTATAATTTTTTATTTTTTTCATTATAGCCCCGATAGTGGCCCGTTTAGCCGAAGACTAAGGTTAGAGTTTTGTTCCAATATTGTCATCCTGTTTAAGATTGACCCGTTTAGCCCGAAAATCATTTAACCTAAGGGTGAGTCTCTTGTAAGACCATCTTACGGATCTTTATCCGTAAGATGGATCCTCACATTCTCTCTTCTTCCTCACACACTCTCTCTTCTCTCTTCTCTCACCGCCAACAACATTCTCTCTCCCCCTTCTTTTTTTTTTTTTTTTTTTTCGTATTTTTCTCTCTCTCTCTTCTTAATTTTCTGTCTCCTCATGTTTTCTCTCACTTCTTATTTTTTTTTTCTTCATTCTCCAATTTATTTCAAAAAACCTGATACTTTATTTCAAAAAATAGATACTTTAACTCATAAAAGTGTTACCTTAACTCTGTTATATTTATTTTTCTTTCTTGAGTGTAATATATTCTTAATATGTTTTGTATTAAAAAAACATAACACTTTATCTCAATAAATGGACACTTTTACTTATAAAAGTGTTACTTTAACTACATCATATTTATTTTTTATTTTTTCTCTTTCTTTTGTAACTGTATAGAGAAATCTGATACTTTATCTCAAAAAACAGATACTTCAACTCATAAAAGTGTTACTTTAACTCTCTATATATATTTTATTATAATATATTCATAATTTGTGACTATATTAAAAATATGTTATTTTATCTCAAAAAATAAATACTTTTACATATAAAAGTATTATTTAACTCTATCATATTTGTTATTTCATCTTTCTTTATATTGAATTCATAATATGTGACTGTATTAAAAAACGTGATACTTTATTTCAAAAAACAGATATACTTTTACTTTTAAAACATCATACTTTGTCTCAAAAAATATATATATACTTTTACTCATAAATGTATTACTTTAACTCTGATATATTTATCCTTCACTGTAATCTTAATATGTGAGTATATTAAATATATGATATTTTATCTAAAAAAATCGATACTTTTTTTTACTCATAAAACTGTTACATTAACTGAGGGAAGAAAAAAAAAAAAAAAGGGCAAGTGGTTTTGAACCGCGGATCTGGTCAACAGGATCGTGGGTCAATAGGATCCATATGAGTTTTTGCCTTAACCTAAAACCTGCTACGTCTAGCCCGAAACTGCTAGAATCAGCCCGTTTAAGATCTATATTTTGTGGCTAACATAATTAGCTTCGTATGCAACTGCAAATAGTAGGAATACTGATATTCAATCGATATCCTTGAGTAATGAATAGGCAATGCAAAAATCTCTGTTTCTCCAATTCTAATACAGAATTTATGCTCAGCATTTGTTATGATCCACAGCTTCCCTTACTTCGGCCCACGCACTCCCAACAACAAAAATTCCTCTCTCTTCCTGAACCTCTGCACCTTCAATAAATTAATTCTGAAGCTCCTGAAACATCAGTCGTGAAATCAATTAAAAAAGAAAAAATCTCTTTCCCCCAAAAGGGCCAAAAAGATTAAAAAAGGGCGAAAACAGCATTATTGGATTATATTAACTATTTGTACTTTAATATTTTTTAATATACATATTTCTGTCCGTATATATATACACACATATCTACACGGATAAGCTTGCCGGCGATGCCGACGCCGGTGAGCGTAGCCCGCCAATGCTTGGCAGAGGCCGCGGCGGCTGTTTTGGACGACGCGATAGCCGTGGCGAAGCGAAGGAGCCACGCGCAGACGACGTCGTTGCACATCGTATCCGCCCTACTAGCTCTACCTTCCTCCACACTCCGGGAGGCTTGCACACGCAGCAGGAGCAGCGCGTACTCTCCACGCCTCCAGTTTCGCGCTCTGGAACTCTGCGTCGGCGTCGCGCTCGATAGGGTTTCGGTATCCAAATCCGCCGTCGACGAGCCACCGGTCTCGAATTCCCTGATGGCCGCAATCAAGAGATCCCAAGCCAATCAGAGACGGCATCCCGAAACCTTTCATCTGTATCAGCTGCAGTTGAATTCGGATTCTCTGAATTCTTCTTCGATGTCTGCAGTGAAAGTTGAGTTGAAGCATTTCGTAATGTCCATTTTAGATGACCCGATCGTCAGTCGGGTCCTTGGTGATGCGGGTTTTCGGACCCAAGAGATAAAGATGGCGATTCTAAACCCTCTCACCATGTCAAGATTCTCCTCAACTACTTCTCGGCCCCCGCCCCTGTTTTTGTGTAGCTTGAGTGATTTAGATCTGAATAATTTCCCCTTCTCCGAGGATGCTGCTACAGAAAAAGTTGATGAAAATTCAAGAAGAATAGGGGATATTCTTTTGAAGAGCAGGAGGAGAAATCCGTTGCTCATTGGTGTTTATGCGAGTGATGCTTATAGGAAATTCGTAGACTGTTTAAAGAGGGGTGAAACTGGAGTTCTTCCCAAAGAAATTGATGGATTGAGTGTGGTCTCGATCGAACACGAGATATCTGAGTGTATCTCGAGTGAAGAGATGATGGAAGTGAAGTTTAAACAAGTGGTTGAAATGTTGCAGGATTGCCAAGGGCCCGGCTTTATTGTAAACTTAGGAGACTTGAAGGCGTTTCTGAATGTCAAATCGGTGGATGTTGTTAATTCTGTGGTATCAAAGATGAAGGGATTATTGATCAATCCTGGTGGAAAATTGTGGTTGATTGGGTTTTTGTCAGGTGATGGTGATTATAAGAAGCTAATAGAGCGGTTTCCATCGATTGAGATGGACTGGGATTTGCATCTGCTGCCCATTACTACTTCTTCCATTGGAGAAAAGTGTTTCAAATCCAGGTCGCTATTTTTTCCTTTTTATATATTATTTGTTAGGTTTATTTCTATAATAAATGTGTTAGTGCTGGCTGCTTTATTTTCTTATTTGCGTGGGACAAATTGCCAAATCTTTTACTAATAGTTAAATAGGAATATGGTTATCCCAATTCCCAGCCAGTAGAAGCTATGGTTTATTGAAACTCTAAATACGATACATATGCAAATAGTGAGATCTTTTGGCCTGTGGAACACCATAAACAATCTGAACTTAGTTATTTATTACATTATATCATTTCAAATAGTTTATTTCTTTGATCAATTTCATCTCTCTCCCTATCCTCATTGTCGCTTATGTTACCTAATTAATACACATTAGAATCTTTTGTTTCTCGATTATGGGTCAGGATCTACCCTAATATTTGGTACAACGTGATATTTTATTTTTAAAGCTGAAATTCATGTAGGAAGCATCTAAGTTTATTTCGAATAGAATTGGACAACTGCTGATTTTCTTGGTCAAGTCGAGAAACCTTGTTTCAGTTTGACTGGAGAGGAGTTTAAGCTTGAAAATATTGACGACATTTTTGTTCCAAACTTTTTGCCATCTTTTGTACTGCCTCTAATCCATGGTTAATGCTTAAATTGCCTTTGCTGCGTGTCTTCTCAGTTCGAGAGAGAGATGACTGCCAAATTTTATCTGTTTTGAATTTTCTATCTGAAGAAACCAAAAAATGTGGATTTCATTCACCTTCAACTTCATATGTCCTTCCAACTCAAAATTCTAGATGCTATTGATATGCATTATTCTGATTTCTGTCATCTATTACATGTTTATTCAACATCATGCATCAACCAAATCGAGACGCTATTTATATGAATTTCCCATCAATTTTTTCACAGTTGTGTTGCTCATTACTTGCAGTTTCATGAGATCATTTGTTCCGTTCGGCGGTTTCTTCACTATGCCATCTGAGCTTGAAAGTCTATGCACCACTGCCACTAAATCCTCAAGACTTTGCAACTTGTGCAATGAAAAGTATGAGCAAGAAGTTTCTGATGTTCTGAAGGGAGTTTCAACTAATTCAGTTGCTGATAAGCAGTCGGTAAATCTATCTTCTTGGCTGCAAATTGCTGAATGTGAAACAAGCAATAGATGTCTCACGGTGGAGGTTTGTCACTCCTTTAAATCTTAACTTTCCTTTTGAGCTCAACTTTGTCATAGATACAACTTAAAAAACTACGTTTGAGTTGGTAGGGGATGTTCTGTAAACAGGTCGTCTGTCATTTCAGTGCAGGCCAAAGAAGACCAAACCATATTGGATGCCAGGGTCACGGCATTGAAGAGGAAATGGAGTGACATTTGCCAGAGGCTTCATTGCTCTTCGACATCTCAAGAGGATATTACTCTACCCAACCCACATACATCTTTCCAGAATTTTCGTATCCAGAAAGAATCTGCTAATGTTAGTCCTTATATGCCTTCAGACTTTCAAACGATATATCTGCCAAAGCAAGAAATTATTCCCAAACCTGTTGTCTTGAGCACAAGTGTAGATACACAGTCTGAAATACGAGTACAAGGTTTGGAGCTGAATGACTTTCGAAACTCATCAGCTTCTCAGAAAAAGATGATGAGCCCGCCTATTGCTTGTACATCTTCACCCCCTGTGACCACAGATTTGACGCTTGGAACAACACTTTCTGATTCTGCTGAGGAGTGCAGAAGGAAACCCAACTTGCAAGAGCATTATAACGGCATTCAACATTCTGAATCATCTCTAAGCTATGACAGATTATCCCATCAAGTTTCCCAGTCTTCATCTTGCTCTTATCATCGTGAAAAACAAATGTATACAAAAGACCTTGAAAACTCATGGAATGTTCTGGCTGAAAAGGTTTATTGGCAGGTGGAAGCCATTCAAACTATTAGTCAAACTGTGTCACATTGCAGAAATGGAAATGGAAGGTATCATTGCTCAAACAAGGGAAATGTTTGGCTCAGCTTTGTGGGACCTGATAAAGTGGGGAAGAGAAAAATAGCTTCGGCAGTTGCTGAGATAGTGTTCGGTGGAAAGGAACACTTGCTGTCTTTTGATCTGAGTTCTCAGGATGTGATTAGTCCCTTTAACTCAATTATTGATTGTCATGACCCAAAATATCACAAAATGAAGTCGGGAAGGAAAATGATAGTTGATTACCTTGCTGACGAGTTGACCAAGCATCCTCATTCTGTTGTGCTTCTTGAAAATGTAGAAAAGGCAGATTTCTTGGTTCGGAATAGTTTATCTCAAGCAGTCAAAACGGGTAAATTTCCAGATTCCCATGGAAGGGAAATCAACATCAACAACAATGTTTTTGTCCTCGCATTGACTGTCCTAAAGGTCAGTGAAGATATGCGTTTTGATAAAGTAGCATCTGAATTTCCAGAAGAAAAAATATTGGAGGCCAAAAATTTGCAAATGCGAATTTTAGTAGGATCTGTCGATGGAGTTTACAGAAGGAACAGTACCACAAATGTTTTTGTTTCCCCAAATAAAGTAAACTCTAATCAATGCCCTTTCAATAAAAGGAAATTGAACAATAACGACTTGACCGAGGCTGAGATGTCTAAGCGTGGTTGTCGATTGCCCGGATCTATTATCGACTTAAACTTACCTGCTGATGATATGGAAGAGGACACTGATACCGTTAAAAGTGATGATGAAAATGATGACTCGGACGATTCAGAAGTGTGGTTGGAAGAACTGCTTGAGCATGTTGATGAAAATGTGGCGTTCAAACCATTTGATTTCGATTCACTTACTCAGAAAATACTGAAGAAAATCGATGCACGATTGAAACAAGTAGGTGGATCCACGCTTTTGCTAGAAATTGATCGAGAAGTAATGGTACAAATACTTGCAGCTGCTTGGTTAACAGATGGAAAGAACGCTTTGGAGGATTGGATCGAACAGGTTCTCTGTTTGAGCATGGAGGAAGCCCGTCAAAGTTGCAATGTTACTTCTGATGTTGTAATGAAATTAGTACAGTACGATGGCCTTGTTGTGGAAGCGCAGGCTTCTGAACTGTGTCTTCCAGCAAGAATAAAAGTGAAGTGATTTTTTCAGGTATGCGTCTTGTAACTCTTGTACAATGTTGATATGTAGAATCATTGAGTCAACTGATTTAATAATATGCACTACATGATGGTTGCCTGTAATGTTCTCAGTTGACTTTCTGGAAGAGCCCTACCTTTCTTTTCTGTGAACCGTGTTTTTGATCATCTCTTTCTCAAGATAATTTGATTGGGTCTCTTTATTTTTCATAGCATACTGAAGGAAAAATTGAAGGATGAGACACCTCTTATGTGTTGATAGGGCTGCAACCGAGCCGAATAGGAACAAGCTCGAGTTCGGTTCGTTTAGTTTTCGGATCGGCTCGAGTTCGATACTAGCTTTCATAATTGAGTTCGAACTCGGCTGGTAAAAAACTCGTTTAATATATTCAAAGATCTTAACTCGAGTTCGGCTCGTAAAAGGCTCGTTTAAGCTTTAACAAGCTTAGCTCGAGCTCGACTCGTAAAAGGCTCGTTATATGCTTGAGCTCGACTTGTAAAAGGCTCATTTAAGCTTTAACGAGCTTAGCTTGAGCTCGACTCGTAAAAGGCTCGTTATATGCTCGAGCTCGAATTCGAGCTCGTCAAAGCAAACTCGTGCTCGTTAAAGATCGAGTTCAAGTTCGTTAAAGCTTTAAATGTATGTTAAATTGTCCTTATTCTCTCTCAAAAAAAATAAATTGTCCTTATTCCTTAATCAAATTTCATATTAAGACTAAATCACTTGTATTAGCAATACAAAAGTAAAAATCAAATGCGCAAAAGATAGCTAAATATTTACATATTACTAAAAAAGTAAACTATAAATAAAATTACCATAAGTTTTTAGAATCAAAATTAACTAATAAATTTTAGTTTTGGATAATTATTAATAACAGTTTAATGCTTTAAAAATTTTATGCGATCTTTTAAACATTTGTAATATGCTTATGACTTTATGATAAAATATACTAGTTGGTGATCAAATTAATTATTAAGTCTAAATTTATAATTAATACGAGGTAAGTCTCGTGTGATGCACAAGTTTTGTTGGTTTTTTTAGACTAAATACTTCTTAGTTCTCACCAAACTATTTGATTTTTTTTAAAAATTTTAATTTTTAACAAAACCAAATAATTTAAAAATATCCAAAACCAACACTTTTTTAAATATGCCTCAACTAGAAGTGCAGAATAACATCGATGTGTTACACGGATTTGTTCAAAAATGAAAATTAAAAGATAGTGTATATAGAATCCTTGATTTTTGGATTATTTGTTATATTTTAAACTCAAAAATATATTATTAATTCAAATGAGAGAATATATTCTACAAACAATATAGATTTTGAACTAATAAATTCTTTTTTTTTCCTTGCTCGTTTTCTATATTTTTAATACAAATAATATAATATTTAAGCTTGAAAAGAGAACTAATTTAAAAATAGTGTAGATAGAATCCTTGATTTTTGGATTATTTGTCTTTTAAGTTTGTTATCTTCTAAATTCAAAAATATATTATATATTATCAATATATAATATTCGGGGCATCCCGAATCAACGAAATAATTTTCACCACATCAGAAGCAAGACACGTAATCCTTGACTTAATTTTCCCAATATAATCCTGCCAATAGACAAATATAACTAAGCAAATTTGAAGAAATATACAACATTAAATATAAATCATATAAAATAAAGAAAGCAAATTTAACACATAAAACCTGAACTATGTATGCAAAAATACTACATATGTAAACTAAGTATACAGAAAACATTAACTATTTATGCAAAAAACTACACATAAAACTAAGTATACAACATATGTAAACTATGTATACAAAATATGTAAACTATGTATATATAGAAAACTAAGTATACAACCTATGTAAACTAAGTATACGAAAAACCTGAACTATGTATGCAAAAATATTACACATAAAACTAATTATACAACATATGTAAACTATGTATACAAAAAACCTGAACTATGGATGCAAAATAATTACACAATCTCTGCCCAATCAGAGAATGAACACAATAAGCAAAATCGATATATAGTACAACTAAGTATACAACAAATGTAAACTAAGTATACAATAAACATGACCTATGTATACAATCTATTCCCAAACAAAGAATGGACATAATAAGCAAATTATATATACCTGCCCACTGCCACCAACCGACGAAGGCCCCGGAAGAGATGACTGTTTCTCTTTACCGACCAACAATCCCTCTCGTCTGAAGTTGCAATGAACCCCCATCAACGTATGGTCCATCCACGTAGCCCTGCCCAAAACCTCCATGATCTAACTCTCTAGAAATTCTTTTCTTAACCTTCTCAATGGTCTATGAAGCAAAAGCCGATAATGTCCTCGGCACATCTCTCCCTAAAACACTAACTCTATCCAAATAAAACACCTGCATATATGAAAAACATTATGTAAGTGAGCACACATTAATATCTTAAAAAAAGGCAATACAGGAGCAAATTACCATTAAAAACAGCACCGGGCCGTTGAACTCAATCTTATTCGTCTCATCCCATTTAACTCTTTTAGATATAAGAGTGTTCAATGTGTAATCCCACCAATTAAACTCTCTGATTTTGGAAACATCATTAAGGCAATTCAAAATAAGTGGATTAATGTATGCACACTGTAAATTTTCAATATCTACGCTGTCGACTAGCGTCACAAAATGCCTTCGAAACCAATCCCCACCATCTACACACTCCATCATTTTCACAGCTAATTCACCAGTAGTCACTTTGGCGTTATCTCTCCCAAACATGGTACGCCACTGATCATGCAACGCACATTGCCCAGATTTTGTCTTCTTTTCAATGACCACATTACCATTAGGGAAATCCAAAACTCTACCAACATCCTTCCTCTCAATATGAATGCGCCTACCATCGTCTAATTCCAGTTCACTGCTTAATGGATTGAAGTTTTCAACTAACCAATACGTAAGCTTTTTATTGAAATCCTCAATTTTCAAAGAAAGTAAATTGCCAAAACCCATCTCCACAACTGCAATCTTCTGAGCAGGTTTGAGAGAAGCAAGAGCATCGACAAGAACCTTGGGTTTCAACCTATATTGCACTCTAGGATATGACTTATCGATCCTTTGCCTATTTGAAAGTTGCTCGTCTCCCCCACTCTCCCCTTCACTACTATCAACCTGTCTTTTCTGTTGTTTGCTTGCCATTGTAGTAAACCAGAACTCCTAAATAAAAATACACAAAAAGTCAGGTGTCAAAATATTTGAAAACGTTCTGTATACATTTCACTTATTGTTGTATATTTATCATACCATATGTGTATACTTAATCTACATCATCTGCATACTTGTCAGGGATTGTATTAAAAATGATTAATGTAAAACATATCACATCAACATATGCACAAAGTCATATCTAAATATACGAATACTGTATAATAACTTTACGAACACCAGTTGAGACTTAAAATCACAACCCCATGAGGTTCAAATACAACAACAAACCTCCAGACAACAAAAAGCAGAAAATCATATCTAAACAAACAGTATAGATATTAACTATACTAAAACTGAAGAATAGGTTTATGGGAAAATCACAAAACACATGGTTCCGTCTACTAGTGTTAAAGTGCAGAGCAACAAAAAAACGAACCTTCCTTCAACCAAGCATGTGGTAAATAACTCAAAAACTACACCAAAAACCATCATGTACTGTACGAACACAAACTAATAGAGTATCCTTGCGAAATATGTTCCCCTGTGTTGTAATTTACACGAAACCAAAACCAAAATCTTTACAATATTCAATTTCTCCACACCCAAAATACGAATTTTTGTTCTAATTTACACAAAAACAAAAACACGAAATTATACACAAAAAACGAATTGAGAAAATACAATAATTGAGAAAAAAACACGAATTACCTTCGAGAAAATCGAAATCAAATGGCGGTTCATAAAGAGAATTTCTTTCTCCACAAAATCGAACTTCCTCCTCCACAAAAGTTGCTTGAGGACGTCGAAAATCCACAAGAAATACGCAAATAATGAGACCATTCACGGGATGTTTGAGCAAGAACTCTAAAAATAGGGTTTATTTTGATAGGCACTGTCTGTTCAAAAAATGGCGGAAGTTGATGGGGTTTTGATATGAAAATAACTGAATAAACACGATTGAAGTTGATAGGTTTTTCCTCCCTAAAAATAGGCCAACTGAAAAGGTAAGATTGTATTTACCTTAAAAAAGCTATTAAAGATATAAAACCGCCTAATTAAAAAACTGATAATATAGAAAAGTACAATTATACCCTTATTAGCCTAAAATAACTAGAATGATCTACAACATCTAAAATTTTAAATCAAGAGTCCAAAAGTGTTCCTATGGACTAACCTAAAGGGGTTGGTCTCATTTGAACCAATCCTTATATATATATATATATATATATATCTTTGCAAGGATAATGTTATATTACAATCTAAACGAGCTTGGACATAAACTCGCGAGTCTATAGACGAACATGCTCACGAACTTAACTAAACGAGCCGATCTCGAACACAAGTTCATGAACTTCTAAACGAATGTGTTCACGAGCTCAACTAACGAGCCAACACGAACCTAGGCTCGCGAGCCTATAAACGAACGAGCCAAGCTCGAACCTAGGCTCGCGAGAATGTCAACGAACATGTTCGCGAGCTTTCTAATCAAATATATGCAGACTCGAGTTCGACTCGATTAAAAGTTCGAGCTTAGATTTTAGGCTCGAGTTCGGCTCCTTAAGCCTGACCAACGATCTCGAACGAATATTTTTTCGGATCGAGTCCCGTATAGCTCGTGAGCGGCTTGGTTAATTTGCAGCCTCATGTGTTGATAGAAATTAATCAGGAAAAAAGTTTTCCCTCGTGTTTTCCCTCTGGCTATCCTATTATTAGTAGAGATGTCTAATGTTTTCCCTTGGGCTGGCTTTTCCCACGTGTTTTCCTCGGGCTATCCTAATAATAAGTAGAGATGTCAAATGGGTCTACTCGGGCTGGCCCGCTGAGCCAACGAGGAAAATCGGGTTTGGTCAGGCCGAAATCTCATCTAGCCGCTATTGTTTAGATTGGCCAAACCCACCCCATAAAAATACACATGAAATGACCAAGCCGATAGGGTCGACCAACTTTTATGGCCTATTGGGCTAGGCCAAATAGGCACGATCCTTTTCGGGTCTCCAAATTACTTCACAGTACGACCTTTTCACTGGCCCAACCCATTGGACCGGACCTATTTTGACACCTATAATAGTTAGGTACTTATATTCATATCAACTCGTACTTAATACCCCGTAATGATGGTGATCAGTCCCACAAAATGTTGCATCATCAACAATGGATAAGTTGTGTCGACGATGTGAAATTATTTCCGTATATATAGATTTGAATATAATATAAATATCCATTGGACATATTAAGATTTACTAACGGTGGGTGGAAGATAATTTCCGTTGTGTACATAGATTTGCATGTAACACAAACAACAGACACATTAAGTTGTACCAACAATTAGTTGAAGATTATTCTCGTACATAGATAGATAGATATATAACATATACAATAGACGTGTTAAGCTATGTCAATGGTGGGTGGGAGATCATTCCCACATATATATAGTATTATTAAAGATTTTATCAAAATAGAATGTATTAATTGTTTAGAGAACACTGACTTTATAACATTAAAATTCTCTTATCAAAAATTTAATGTATGCATATGATATATAAAAGGATTTTGTGTCATTAGAAATACATTTAGGGTTTTATTAAAGTATTTTTCAATCATTAATAATTTTATAGAATATATTCAATTTTTAGGAGTAAAATATAATATTATATTAGGCAAAATGGTTTTTTTTAATCCTTTAAGTGGATACTCTTGGAGATTCCGTCCTATTTTTTATGACTTTAAATTTATTCCTTTAAGTGGGAAAAGTTTGGATTTCTGGTCCTGTGACTTGCTATAGTAGTTAAATATTACCTATTGTTGACATGTCAATTTTTTTAAATATTAATTTTTGAGGAAGAAATACATGACTTGACAGCATATGTTGATAAATTCATGGTGAAAAAAGAGAAAATCCAACTTGCCATTTTATTCCTTTTTATTGATAAAATTAAAATATAAAAATAATACAAATTTAAATGTTAATGTATTTGATAATATTTCATAAAAATCTAATAAATATTCCAATAATATTGCAAAGTTCTAATAAAATATAAAATGTTAATAGTTTTAATAGATATTTTCTTCTATAACTATTAAAGTTATAAAAACTAAAAGTAACTATTTATTAAATTAATTATTTAAATTTAATTCAAAAGTATATTTTATAATTGTAAACTTTGCCCTATTTGTGTGATCTTTTTTTGTCTTCTTTCTTTCTTTCTTTTTATTATTCCTTATTCCTAATTCTTCTTTTTTTCCCCGGTTAATTTACTTTCCTGCTTCAATCAGTTTCACCACCCCCAACCTTCAGCAAAACATCATTCTCCATCTCTCATTTCCCTAATTTCAGTCGCCACCCACAAGGCAACAAATCTGCCGAAACAACCGCAACAAACCGCCATGCATAAATTCAAGTCACCCAAAACTTAGATCCAAGTCCTAAAAACCACCCAAGATCAAAGTCCCAAAACCTAACCTGCTAGAACAAGAATATATATGGCAACAGTTGGGTGTTGGAGGTAAGGACGATGGCGGTTCGCTGGCGGGGATAGAGGAGACGATGGATGGGTGGAAGAACGGGAAGAAAACTAAGTAAAAAGAAATAAAGAAGGAAAGGAAGAAAGAAAGGATGAAGATGGCCAATGGCTGGGGTAAGTGAAAGTGGGTAAGAAGAAAGAAGAAAAAGAGATGGTGGGCAATGGTTGTCTCTTTTCTTGTTAAGAAAAAAGAGGAATTAAGGGAGAAAACATAGGATGAAAAAACGAAACAAATGACAAATGATTTGTCTTAAAATAAAGTAGTTTTTTACCCGTCGGCCCTTCCACCACCACCGCCGCCGCCGGCGCTGCCGGAGCCGGCTCTCCCCTAGCCAAATCCTCCCCAAACCCTAAACTCCCAAAAAACCCCAAAGATGAGAAAAAGAGAGGAAGAAATAGAGAAGAAGAAGAAGAAAGAAGAAGAAGAAAAAAAAAAGAGAGAGAAAGGGGGGGGGGGGGTTGGGACGTGAGAGTTGAGAGAGAATCGAAGAAAATAGAGTTGAGGGAGATAAGGAGTGGGACAAGACAGAAAGGAGAAGAAAAGAGAGGAAAAAGAAAAGAAAAGAAAAAAAAAAGAAGGAAAAAGGAAAAAAGAAAAAGAAGAAAAAGGGAGGAAAAGGAAAAATGAATCAAACCTAAACTCTTTGATTTATTGACCAAGCCAAATTTTAACCCAACAAGCCATCTGCCAATCCAATTTTTCTTATGCTCTATTCTTTTTTTTTTCAAATTCGAATTTCTTTTCTTTTACCCATCTCCAACACCTCAGTAGGAGATTCTATCAACATTTCTGGGATGTGGTATCAGATGAGGTGGTAGCAGCCGTCCGTTATTTCTTCGTCACGACGTCCTTTCCAGTGGGATTGAACGCCAGTTTCATGGCACTCATCTCGAAGACTAAGGAGGCTAACGCGGTGGAGGATTTCAGACCGATAGTGATGAGTAACTTCCTTTTTAAGATCATCACGAAAATTTTGGCGACTCGTTTGGGCTCCATCATTTCTTCTTACTTGTCTCCTACCCAGTTTGGTTTTATCCTGGGCAGGCAGATTCACGACTGTATCGCGTTGGTTTCAGAAGGGTTTAATATCTTGCAGGGGTGGAATGACACCAACATGATCCTAAAAATTGATATTCGCAAGGCATTTGATACAGTTAATTGGGGTTTTCTGATACACGTGTTGCGTCGCTTTGGTTTCTCCGAGGTGTTCATTCACTGGATAGAGATTATCCTTCAGTCTTCCAGAATTTCGGTCCTTCTGAATGGGTCGCCTGTGGGCTATTTCTCTTGTTTTAGTGGGGTTAGACAGGGGGATCCGTTATCACCACTGCTCTTTTGCATTGCAGAAGAAGTTCTGAGTAGATTAGTGGATGAGGCGGTCAAGAGAAACCAGCTTCAAGCCTTCCTGGCGCCTAAGCAGGTGATCTTCCCCTCATCGATTATGTATGCGGATGATATTGTGATTATGTGTGGGGCCTCCACGAGCAATGCACGTACCATCATTCAGATGCTCAATCTCTATGCGGATATTTCGGGCCAGATTTTCAATCCTAATAAATCTAAAGTTTATTTTGGCAGCCGGGTTTCTAATTATGTGCGAGGACGTATTTAGACGATTACGGGGATGCATCGGGGTGCCTTTCCTACGGTCTATTAGGCGCCCCAATCTTCAAGGGTGCGCCTAAAGTGGCTGACCTTCAGCCTGTTTTCGATAAGATTATTTTTAAGTTCAGAAGGTGGAAAGGGTCCTCTTTGTCTATTGCTGGTCACATTTGTTTGGTGAATTCGGTGATTACCAGCTCCTTTGTGCATACTATGATGGTGTATAAATGGCCTAGAACATTGCTTCGGCAAATGGAAAAGGCTATGCGTAATTTCATCTGGACTGGCAATGTGAACTCTAAAGGCTCAGTGGTGGTGAACTGGAGTCGTTGTTGTATGCCTCGGGCGAAAGGAGGCTTGGGCGTTTGTTCCATTGTAGTCGCCAACAATGCCTTCCTTTTGAAGATGGGGTGGAAGATTATGACTTCAAACTCTTTGGTTTACAGCACCCTCAGAAAGCGCTTTTTCACTTCTGATGGATCCCCACGCCGTTCATACATCCCCTCCTCCATCTGGAGGGGGGTTCAGCCTGGGATCTCGGGTTTCTTAGAAGACTGCCACTAGATTCCAGGATGCCGCTCCGGCGTCTATTTCTGGCTAGACAATTGGCTTGGTTACGCCATTGCGGATAGGATTGGTATCCCGCAGGAGTACATGTATTTATTTTGGCAGCGCATCTCGGATTACTTTTACGATGGGACCTGGCACTTCACTCTATCATTTATAGAGGCATATTTGGATATGGTTCGAGAGATAGTTAGGATCCCCATTGCTCCGGATTCGTCGGATGCGCAAGCATGGATACACTATGAGGATGGGACCGTTTCCTCGAAGGCGGCTTACTCCTATCTACGCCCTCGCTCCCCTGTGGTTCACTGGGGTTCCTGGATTTGGTCTCCTCACATTCCGGAAAGACGTTCGATTGTGACATGGCGCGCCATTCATAATCGCCTGGTGGTATTGGATGTTCTGCAACCACGGGTTTCTTTCACAGGACCCTCAGTTTGTGTTCTTTGTTGTGCTGACGCGGAATCTGTTGATCATTTATTTGTCTCATGTGTTTTTGCAGGGACCCTATGGAAGTGAATTTTCGACACTTTTGATATCCGCTACTTTAGGGCTTACAGCTTCAATGAATTCCTGGTGCGTTTAATGAGTTTTCATTTCAGTGAGCAGGTTTCTTTTCTTTGGCGGGTTGCAGTGTTATCCTATTTGGCTCATCTGGCAAATCAGAAATGACTTGACCTTCCATGACAAGATCTGGACATTAGAGGCGGCCATCCTACGCCTTCGTGTTCTTATTCTTGAATCAGCTTCCTTGGACCAAGGTTGCATGCACAACGACCAAAGGGATCTTCTCATTCTCCATCGGCTTCGGGTTCCTGGGCGCCCACGACAGGCACCGAAGATTGTGCAAGTTATTTGGCAGAAACCACTGCTGGGCTGGATTAAAGTTAACAACGACGACAACGCAACGGGGTCGCCCGGGCGTCTCACTGCGTCCGGAATTTTTTGCAATTGCAGAGGGTTTTTTCGCGGATGCTTTGTGGAAAAATGTGGTTTGGGTTTTGCTTTTGAAGCGGAGTTGATGGCAGCAATGCGGGCCATTCACTACGCTTCTACGAGGGGCTGGAATCAACTATGGCTGGAGTTAGACTCGGTCTATGTGGTGGAACTGTTGCGGAAGAGATCCATTGAGGTACCCTGGCGCCATCTCAGCATGTGGCGAAACACTCTGCACCTTCTTTCTCAGATGAATTTGGTGGTCTCGCATATCTTTAGGGAAGGCAACCGGGTAGCGGATATTCTTAGCAAGTCATCGTACGAGGCGACGTGGTGGGGGGCGCCCCCAGCGGACATAATCTCGTCTCTCACTCAGGACTATGTTGGCCAATCCAACTATATGTTTGTTACATAGTACGTCTGGTCTTCTGGTTTTTCCTGTCTTTGACGCATTTTCTCATGGGGGGTACTATTTTTCCTTCCAGGGGTTTTTCCCACAAGGGTGGGTTTTACCTTGGAAGGTTTTAACGATGCCCCAACCATTCAGCCATCTGGTCGGCTTGTGACCATTTCGTTATCTTCATTGACTTTGTTCCCAGGCTTTACTTCTTTGGTTACCTGATCAGCCTGTGATCAGGAGTACTCTTTTTCATTTTTTATTTATATTCTCGCATTTATTCAAAAAAAACCCATCTCCAACACCTTATTAATTAGAAATTTATTTCATTGTAGGAAGCGAAGAATTCGATTTCTAGGCTCGCACACCCGTATTTGATTTTTTTCACGAAGTTTCTACTTTTAAGGTAGAGTTTTACTGTTTATGTCTATTTTAAATGCCTGTATGATTATTTGTGTATGTGCACGTTAAATATGAAAAGCATGGTATTTAATTGTACTAGCATGAAAAACATGGTACTTAATTGTACAAGCATGAAAAGCATGGTACTTAATTGTACAAGCATGAAAAGCATAGGTGTGTGTGCATGAGTGATTATACTGTGTATTTAATATAGACATTGCGTCCCTACTGGGCTATTGTATGCTCACCCCATGTTTTCCACGGATGAATGAAAGAGCCGGAGCGTGGCAAAGGGGACGGTGGAAGTCGAATCAAGAAATTAAAGGGCCCCTTTATTTTATTTTATTTTATGATATATAAAACTAAGTAGCTTTTCTGGATTTTGTTTTTTTTAAATTTTTTTGGGACACGTTTCCATGAGTATTCCGCATTTATGACAAGTCGTATTTATTTCCCTTAACAAATGCGTTTACAATTTGAGTTTATTTTTTAGCGCTTCATAAATTGCAAATCGCTTATTTTTATGTTTACGGAATTGGGATGTTACATAAGTGGTATCAGAGCGGGTCTATCTTTCCTGTAGACTTGCTAAATTATTTTCTTTTAAAAAAATATATATATGGGTCTTGAATTTTTGCAAGGATGACTATTTTCAAGTAAAATAAAAACAGTAAAGAAGTCGACTTATCCACCACCTCATGCCACGCTGACTCCGAATAAAAAAGATATTATCATGTACATAGTAAATTTCATGTTCGCTTTACTCACCCATGCTATGATCACAATTATATAAACAAATGATACGAGAATGTTTTATTTGAAATGAACAAAATACTAAGTATCCCAAAATCAACAGATGAAGAGAATCAGGTTAGCTATTAGGAAGAACACCAATAGTTGGAAGGAATACCCGCTAGAGATTGATATGGAGAGGTATTTGAACTGTGAATGGGAAGAAGGTGAATGCATAGGAGCTTATGTTACAGGATGCATCAGGAATGGTACAAGATTAGGGATTTATTGGAGCTCCTAGTGAGTTCCAAGCTACTAGGAGGCTGATTGAGTCGCTGACTCTTGAATGGAGAATGGAAGCAGAAAAGTTGTATGTTGATTTGTTGAGGTATGATGAGGCTAAGAACAAGCTTAAGTCAACTATGGGGCATTTACTGTCATACTATATGGTAAGTGGATAGATTCACTGCTAGATGAAGATAAAGAGGAAGAAGACTATGAAGAAGAAGAGGATCCTGAAGAGGACGACTACTACATGGATGATTAAGTTATTTATTTTGGCTTAGAATAGAAAGCTATGCATGAATAAGATGGACTTTGTCCAAATCTAGTAGATTGTTTATTTCATTTCCTTTTGTTATTTCAAAGTTGATTGTTATATTATGAAGTTGATGAATAAAAGTAATATTTTCTTTAAGGATTATTTTCTGCGCACTACAATACTTATAATTTCACTGAAAATTCAAATATATATATATAAATATTCGGAAAAAAATTTGTATATGTACAAGTTTGCGTTGTTTTTCTTCAAAAGGGAATGATAGGGACCTATTATTGGACACATCATGAACCCGTTAATTTGAGGTTAATTGCTCCTTTTCCCTAAGTTATAAACTTTTATGGAATTTAAGCGATGTCTTGTTTTATTGATTATAGGATGGCACCACCTAGGAGAGATCTCCCAAATCAAGGCAACTTGGAGAACCTTGTGGCTAACTTGACCACAATTGTGCAAGGGCTAGTTCAACAGAACATGTCAAACGCCCAGAATGGCCAGAATCACCCAACAATAATAGACAATACTTTGCAAGTCGTGGAACAATTTCGGCGTTATAGGCCACCCACCCTCACTGGGCGAGAGGACCCCTTTGTAGTGGAAGAATGGATTGGAGAACTCGAAGGCATATTTGATTTGATTGCATGCACTGATGCACACCGAGTCTCTTGCGCCATTTTCCAACTCAAACAAGATGCTAGACATTGGTGGGATTCTCATCGTCGCACCATAACAAATGAGCAAAGGGAGGCAATGATTGGGATGAATTCAAGAATCTCGTGATCCAACAGTTGTTCCCACAGACATATAGGGACAAGAAAGAGAGGGAATTTCTGGATCTGACGCAAGGAAACATGTCAGTGCTCGACTACGAGCGTAAGTTCAATCAGTTATCTCGCTATGCCACCCATTTGGTTGACATGGATCGAAAAAAGGCAAAGAGGTTCGTGGCAAGCCTACGCCCAGAACTAAGTGGCGTGCTAAGTGTTTTGGGAGAGGTGACGTATGCTCAGGCAGTAGACCGGGCTCGAACAGTGTCTGTGAATATGAATTTGGATGGGAACCTCCGTAAGGCAACTGAGGCGCCTAAGAGGAAATGGGAAGGCCCTAGCCGGACTAGCGGTGGGAATCAGAATAAACAGGCTAAAATTGGAGGGAACCCTGCACCCCAACCACCAAAGGAGAAACCACAATGCTCTGTTTGTGGCAAAAATCACGTTGGGGAGTGTTTGTTTGGAAAAAATGCTTGCTTTCGGTGCAAGAAGGAAGGGCATAGAGCTTGCGAATGCCCTAAGAATGAAGGAGCGCAGACAGGTACGGGTCAGAAGGCAACATGAGGGAAAGCTAGGATGTATGCCATGCCACAACAAGAGGCAGAGGATGAACAAAGTACAATGTCAGGTATGCTAACCGTTTCTACTATACCTGTTTTTGCACTTTTCGATACTGGTGCCACACATTCTTTTATATCTGTAAAATTCTATGCCTTAACTGGAGGTAAGAAAGAAATAGTGTAGGTCCCAAGGGGTGTGAGTGTAAGGTTTAGAGGGGGGGGGGGGTTGAATAAACCTTACCAACTTTTCAAATTAGTCCTTTTAAGTAATCAGAGTTAGCACTTCACAGCTGTGTCCTTGATGGACAACTAAGTTAGTTAATCAAGAGTTAGTCACTCAACGCCGACTTTCGATTGAGCCGTTGATAGAATAACTCAAATATTTTGACTAAAGACTTAACTCGACCGTGATTTGTTTTATTGGAAGACTTAACACCCTTGAATTTGGTTAAGTTTGTTTTAATACTTGGTTTTAGCACACAGTTGATTATCAATTGGATGGCAAATTTATCAAAGAAAGTTAAATAAATAAGATGCGAGAATTAAAGTCTTTGAAATGTAAATGACACGATAAGTTTTTATAGAGGTTCGAAGATGGGGTAATTCTTCTACTCCTCTCTTCTCCAACTCCTGGAGGAATCCACTAAGTATTGATCAGTATACAGAGTGGTAACAGTCCTGTAACGCCCCGAAATTTTTAACTATAAAATATACGCAAGCGTTCATACTTTTATTTATAAGAGAAAATAGGCACATTTAATATATTTCATTTAAAATTCAATAGCGACAGTGGAAGCAAATTATAAAGTGTAGAAAATTCATATATTCATTTATTTCTAAGAAATTCGCTCATTTACTAATTTATAATATAATGAAGAAATATCCATTTTTGTCTATTTACATAAATAAGCTTAGAAAATCATAGTAATTCATCATTTATTATTACAACTCGAAAATTCCTAGAATCGACGTTTGTTCTCAACACCAATCAATTATTACACGAGTTTAGCATCGTAGGTAAATACTTAGAAAATAATAATTGTTTAACAATTTCTCATTCATTAGAAATTTAACATTTAGAAAAAGACATCACTCTAGCGATTGCATAGGAAAATCATAATTCACTCAATAATTTCTTGTTTAATTAAAATCACCATTTAAAAATAAAAAGAACATTACTTCAATAGTTTCATAGGCCATCCATTATCCACCGCCAATAACCATCGCCGACTCACGAACCTCGAAAAGTTTGTTATATGTGGGGTGAGCGACACGGCTTCGATGGAGTATAAATTTTCCAAGCTAAATACACAGATATCTCACATAGGCATGCAAATACAATCCATAGGACATAGCATAGATCATTTGAAAAACCGTAGACATAGACAATAGTTGCACAGCAGGGGTTCCACCTGAGGGATACATCGACCCCGGACCTCTTGAGTCCCTGGCTCAATAGTGCCTAAGCAACTGTACTACATATTCATGCAAAATAATCTAAGCATTTAACGAGGACAATAAAGTTTAGAAAACAAACCCCACCTTGAACGTAGCTTTGAAAATTTAGTAGAGCCTAGAAGTGTCGGATGCAAGCACGCCTAATCCTCCCTCGATAAATTGCCTAATCAATATAAAATAATACTAATTAAAATCCTCGAATATTCTAAACTTAAACTTAAAAATAATAATCTAAAAATCCTAATTTAGGGGCTGAATTGGAATCAAAATATAAATTGGAATTGAAGTCTAATTTGGTTGGTTTGGGACTGAAGGGTAATTCTGTCATTAGTCTATAGGGGACCCCAAATCCAAAATCCTCCTTTCCCTTTTTCTCTCATCTCCCATACGTACTACATACCCCCATCCCCTATCTCTCTCTTTCTTTTTCTCTTTTCTTTTTCTTTTTCCTTTTCCTTTTTCTTTTCTCTTTTCTTTCCTACTTTTCCTACTTTTTCCCTTCTTTTCGGTCAAACAGCAACACCATCTTTCCATTTCACTTTTTTTTTCTTTTTCTCCTTATTTCTCCTTGGTCAACAACAACCCCCAACCCAACTTCCCCTTTTCCCCTTTTCTTTCTTTCCTTATTCTTTCTTTTCTTTCTTCTTCCTCTTTCTTTCTTTCTACTTCTTCCCTTAACTCCTCCCATTTCCTTTAACTATCTCAATATCATTAATAACCCCCACACAAACTCTCGACCAGCTCCAACCTTCCTTTCTCTTTTATTATTATTTTTTTCTACATCCTACTATCGCACGACGCACAAATGACACGACACCGGTGGAAATCACGAGCGGGTTCGGGCGGAAAAGGTCGATGTCGGGCTGAATAGGAGAGGTACGTGTTGTTTTTCGGGTTGGTTCGTGGGTGGTTCGGGTACACGGGCTGATTCGGGCCGATCACGGGGACCTTCCGGGTGGCGGATTGGATTTGGACAACGACAAATTGAATTTCTGGTTATTTTGGGTTTGGGCGTTCAATGGGTTATGGGTTTCGGTATTCCGGTGACGGCATCGGGGTAAGGCTTCTCGTTGCCGCTCGGTTGGATTATTCTTGGTTCGAGACGTGATTTACGGTTTTAGACCGTGAGGGATGATGAAGATGATGGTGATAAGTTTGGGGTATTCGGTTTGTAACAGACGGAATTGAAAATAAAGAGATATGTACTCCTTTTTTTTTTTATTCTTTTGAAGTATGATTTGGGCTCTTTGAAACGAAAATAAGAGAAAGACAAAGAGAAAAGTTTGATCGTGTGAATGAATATCAGGGTTGTGGGTTATATTTATGGATTTAATTAGGGTTAATTATCTTAATCTCACAAGATTCTAAAGAATCGGGTAAAAGATATAAAAGATTTGATATTTTTGGGAAATTTGAAATTGGTATCTTGATATTCTAGAATATTACTGGAATTGGATTTCTTAATGGGCTAAATTGATAAGAGATCATATCAAATGGGCTTGTTTAAACTTGGCCCTAGACAAATGGATATTGGATTTGAAGATTGGGCTTGAATTAAAAAATAATAATTAGCCCCTAAAAAAAATAAACTAACTAAAAAAAAATCTAAAACTCATAATTCTAATTAAAAGCCCAAAATAAAAATTCCGGGTATTACAATCTATCCCCCTTAAAAATAATTTCGTCCTCGAAATTAAATTTACCTAACAAATATTGAACCTCTGGATGTGATGATAAAATATCGTCCTCGGAATTCAATTAATTTAATTACTAAAAATCAAATATCGTCTAAATATCATGCTATAATTCATTCTTTTATTCTCAAGTTGCATTGTCCTTGCCATCTCAACTATTGTTATAAGGAACTCCACTAAAGGTAAATATGCCTCCAAATTATTCCAAAAAAATCCAAAATACATGTCCCTTAAAGTTCTATTGTCCTTTTAGTTTGTCCATCAGTCTACTGAAATAGATGGTATAGTCCACTAAGATTTAGCCATGTTCCCCTACATTGTTGCAAGTTCTCCAAATATTCAAAGTGAACTAGTATCTCTATCTGATATCTTCACTATTTCTCTTACGTACAATTGAGCAAATTGATCTAAACCGTATATCATTTGCAGAAAGTGTGCAGACTTGGTCAGTCGGTCACAAATAATCCATATCCTGATTTTCCTTAGCTAATCGCGACTAACTTACAACAACGTCAATATTTGTATACTTTTCATCTTTCATTCGATGATATTAAATGTCTTAATAAAATTTGGACTGTCGTTGAAGCTTGACCTTAACTCGTTGACATGTCATGCATCTATCCACATAGTTTCCATACTTCCTATCATATTCCTCCACAAAATATATTTCGCATCTCTAGACAAATATTTATAACTCATAGGTGAGCGTGTATGATATCCTAATGTGCTTAACCCAGCATCACAGTTTTTCTTTAAGTACAACCAAAATCCCTTTGTAGACTAATACATCTTTACCAACTATAACAAATCCATTGAGGTCTGCGATTAGATCATGGTTTCTCATCTTATCTAAAACTCATACGTCCATTTTGCCTCATAAATCTTATCTCTAAGTACAAGTCGTTCAATCATTGTTGCAGTAATTGATTCAGTCCACAAGAAGGTGTGACGACCTCGATTATCAACTTAACAACTCTCTTATCAAGTATTCTTATTCTATTAGTAAACTGGTCAATCCTTATTTAACTTCTTAGAAATCCTCTGCACACCTCTCGCTCCACTGATAACTTCACATTTTCTTGCCACTCTAGTCTCTAGTGTTGAACTCTAAAAAAATTACTTTCTATAAACCTTATGTAATAACCGAAGGGGTCTAGAAACATTGAACTTCATTTATAATCGTAACTATACTTCATTCATTAATAACTTCAACTTTAACCAGGTCAACTTATTTTTCTCATACGATAACGTTCTGACCAACCAATATTACACAGTCTAACCATAATTTAATCTTTATTGCAATTCAGTAGAACTGATCTCGATACCTCAAATCCATCCTAAATAAGACACTAGCTTCTTTAAATAATCAAGTAAATTGTAATCCGATAAATTCTCCATATAATTAATATACTCCATAGATCCATCTTATCTTAACAAATATGATTGGCTCTCCTCATAATGATACTCTAAGTCAAATAAGTCCTTTAACCAGTAATTCTTGTAATTGCACATTTAACTCTTAAAATTCCTTCGTCGTTATTCTATGGGTGAATCTGATACCGCGTCGTCCCAAGTAAAAAGTCAATGGTGAAATCTTCAAGTCTATAATATGGAATCCCAAATAAAAGTTTCTAAAAACATATTTCATAGCCTCGAACAATTAGGATATTGACCATCATCAAATCAAAGATTGGGAACCTACTGCACTAACCAAATACTCTGACAATTTCCATTCTTAAAATTTTCATTGCTTTCTTTCCTGATACTAGTCGGGGTACAGTACTAGTCTTTGCTCCATAGAAAAAAATAAACTCATATTATTAAGGCATCAAACACTATCTCCTTATGGGACACTATATACTTTCTCGCTCTTACTAAACTAGTCAATGCCTAAGATCACATCAAAATCTCTCATTCCTAACATATACATCCACTTCTGAATTATTTCCACTATCATTCAGTGTTATGACTTTAGACATCCGAATAAAAATTAGTGTCTTTTCCAATTGTTATACTTACATCATAACCATCTCAAAGTATCATCATTAACTCTTAGAAAAACGAACATGGCGTAAACCATGAATATTCAACTTGAAACCATTAAAGTCTATCCAAAATCTATGTTGCTAGTATTATGCTCATAGTCAATCCGAACATTCTAAATCTTCTATTGTTTGAATAAATTTGTAATGAACCTCAAGTATTCTATCACAAAGGTCTTCTAAAGTTTGTATTGTTCTCTATACCTCTCTATAGAAATCATCAATATCTTGCAATAGTCCAATAGTCATATTCTATCGTATGTGCTATGCATCCATGAAATATATTTGAATCATTTTTTTTCTTTCGCAATAGAAATCATGTAATTTGTCGATAGCAGTAGCAATGGAAACAACAATAGCAGTAGCAGTAGCAATGGCAGTAGCAGTAGAAGTAGCAATAGAACTTTTGAAAATTTAACTTCGTACCTTGGCTTTGGAGTTGGCGTGGCATAGCGGTGGTGGATTCGTAGCTCTTTTCATTTATTTTAAAAACTTACCAATTCATTTATCAGAGTACACACACACGAAAACTACATGTATATACATATATATATATATACTTTTGCAAGTCTACAGGAAGGTAGACTCGCTCTGATACCACCTGTAACGCCCCGAAATTTTTAACTATAAAATATACGCAAGCGTTCATACTTTTATTTATAAGAGAAAATAGGCCTGTTAATATATTTCATTTAAAATTCAATAGCGACAGTGGAAGCAAATTATAAAGTGTAGAAAATTCATATATTCATTTATTTCTAAGAAATTCGCTCATTTACTAATTTATAATATAATGAAGAAATATCCATTTTTGTCTATTTACATAAATAAGCTTAGAAAATCATAGTAATTCATCATTTATTATTACAACTCGAAAATTCCCTAGAACTGGACGTTTGTTCTCAACACCAATCAATTATTACACAGAGTTTAGCATCGTAGGTAAATACTTAGAAAATAATAATTGTTTAACAATTTCTCATTCATTAGAAATTTAACATTTAGAAAAAGACATCACTCTAGCAGTTGCATAGGAAAATCATAATTCACTCAATAATTTCTTGTTTAATTAAAATCACCATTTAAAAATAAAAAGAACATTACTTCAATAGTTTCATAGGCCATCCATTATCCACCGCCAATAACCATCGCCGACTCCTGAACCTGAAAAGTTTGTTATATGTGGGGTGAGCGACACAGCTCAGTGGAGTATAAATTGTCCAAGCTAAATACACAGATATCTCACATAGGCATGCAAATACAATCCAATAGGACATAGCATAGATCATTTGAAAAACCGTAGACATAGACAATAGTTGCACAGCAGGGGTTCCACCTGAGGGATACATCGACCCCGGACCTCTTGAGTCCCTGGCTCAATAGTGCCTAAGCAACTGTACTACATATTCATGCAAAATAATCTAAGCATTTAACGAGGACAATAAAGTTTAGAAAACAAACCCCACCTTGAACGTAGCTTTGAAAATTTAGTAGAGCCTAGAAGTGTCGGATGCAAGCACGCCTAATCCTCCCTCGATAAATTGCCTAATCAATATAAAATAATACTAATTAAAATCCTCGAATATTCTAAACTTAAACTTAAAAATAATAATCTAAAAATCCTAATTTAGGGGCTGAATTGGAATCAAAATATAAATTGGAATTGAAGTCTAATTTGGTTGGTTTGGGATCAAGGGTAATTCTGTCATTAGTCTATAGGGGACCCCAAATCCAAAATCCTCCTTTCCCTTTTTCTCTCATCTCCCATACGTACTACATACCCCCATCCCCTATCTCTCTCTTTCTTTTTCTCTTTTCTTTTTCTTTTTCCTTTTCCTTTTTTTTTCTCTTTTCTTTCCTACTTTTCCTACTTTTTCCCTTCTTTTCGGTCAAAAACAAAGAACACCATCTTTCCATTTCACTTTTTTTTTTTTCTTTTTCTCCTTATTTCTCCTTGGTCAACAACAACCCCAACCCAACTTCCCCTTTTCCCCTTTTCTTTCTTTCCTTATTCTTTCTTTTCTTTCATCTTCCTCTTTCTTTCTTTCTACTTCTTCGAACCAGGCGACACCCCCCCTATTCCCTTTACTCCTCCCATTTCCTTTAACTATCTCAATATCATTAATAACCCCCACACAAACTCTCGACCAGCTCCAACCTTCCTTTCTCTTTATTATTATTTTTTTCTACATCCTACTATCAAGACGACACACATGACACGACACGGTGGAAATCACGAGCGGGTTCGGGCGGAAAAGGTCGATGATCGGGCTGAATAGGAGAGGTACGTGTTGTTTTCGGGTTGGTTCATGGGTGGTTCGGGTACACGGGCTGATTCGGCCGATCGGGGACCTTTCGGCGGTGGCGGATTTGATTTGGACAACGAAAATTGAATTTCTGGTTATTTTGGGTTTGGGCGTTCAATGGGTTATGGGTTTCGGTATTCGCGACGGCATCGGGGTAAGGCTTATTCATTGCCGCTCGGTTGGATTATTCTTGGTTCGAGACGTGATTTACGGTTTTAGACCGTGAGGGATGATGAAGATGATGGTGATAAGTTTGGGGTATTCGGTTTGTAACAGACGGAATTGAAAACAAAGAGATATGTACTCCTTTTTTTTATTCTTTTGAAGTATGATTTGTCAGCTGAAATGAAAATAAGAGAAAGACAAAGAAAAGTTTGATCGTGTGAATGAATATCGGGGTTGTGGGTTATATTTATGGATTTAATTAGGGTTAATTATCTTAATCTCACAAGATTCTAAAGAATCGGGTAAAAGATATAAAAGATTTGATATTTTTGGGAAATTTGAAATTGGTATCTTGATATTCTAGAATATTACTGGAATTGGATTTCTTAATGGGCTAAATTGATAAGAGATCATATCAAATGGGCTTGTTTAAACTTGGCCCTAGACAAATGGATATTGGATTTGAAGATTGGGCTTGAATTAAAAAATAATAATTAGCCCCTAAAAAAAATAAACTAACTAAAAAAAAATCTAAAACTCATAATTCTAATTAAAAGCCCAAAATAAAAATTCCGGGTATTACAAGTCCAGATACAAGTCTTGATCACACAGCTGACTTGATCCTTTGGGACTCAGTCTGAGATGCCTTGGTCACGCACCGGCTTCTCGTGCGACTCGGCTTCTTCACAGGGCATTTGCCTTGCTTGCTACTACACCCTTGCTCAAGCTTCTTGGATTTGATCACGAAGCCCTCCAAAAACTTGAGACTGGTTCGACCTTGAACCTTCCTACAATCCTCCGTGCAATGTAGACCCCTTGATTCTTCAACAATTTCCTCTTCAACTGATTGAAGTTATCTTTCCTTCACAGGTGAGTGTTGGATTGATTTTCTTCGTAATGTAAGCTTGATGATTAATCTTAAATGATTTGAGAATATTTTAGGTTACTGATTCAAATGTTTGCTTGAAATGTTCGTGGTTCGTAACCTTCTCTCGAGTTATTCCTCGGCCTTTTATAGTGATCTTTCAAAAATCGCCCGTTGAAGAGATAGGCTTATTTTTGCAAGTCACTTGTGGTCGTTGGCTTGTCTTGTTGCGATCCTTGGAATTGCCACTTCCTCGTATGAATTGTTTTTCGACTTTTCGAGTTCGACATGGTGCGATGCTTCCCATTGGTTTATTCCTTTTGCACGTTTCGAACTGAGCACTTCAAGAAAGGTAGTATGGAGGTATTACTTGTTTAAGTAATTCTCTTGATTTCTCGTAAACGGATCTCTTTCGATTGTCTTGACTTGACTACATTTTCTTCACATCCCCAGGTGACTTGAGTCAGACTTCCAATCATTTGATGACTCTTTTGTCACTTCAACCTTGAGACTTGGTGTCTTGAGTTGACTTTGACTGATACTTTACTCATTGCATCTCAAATCACCACCTTGATCGCGTTCCCGTCTTCTCTTCTTTGCCATACTCAGATGTCTTGTAGCGGAGTCTTCCTTCTAGTCTCCAGTTGTCTTCTTGCATGTTTAGGCATAGCTGATTTAACTCAGCTTGACCAACCCTATCTATTACAATGCAGTTTACAACAAAAATGGGGTGCCAACTTCCTATTCTAAGTTTTACATGGCATTCATCAAAATCTATAAAATGATTTCCCAACAATTTCCCCCTTTTTGATGATGCCAAAACTTAAAACATCCATACAATTATTTAACAGCAAAGATACATACAGACAAATGTATAACCACAGAATGTTAGTTTAGAATCGATCTTTTATTGATCATAACATCATTGTTCTTTACATAGTCAAGCATTTCTGAGTGTATCAGAGCTTAAACCAACAAAAATGTATCAGAGTTTAACCGGGGCTTAAGCTAACCATGATGTCCTATGTTTACACAAGTATAGAGTTTGTACAGTTTTATATAGTATACAGAAGACTTACATAAAATGTATTTACATAGTAAAATACATGAAGGGGTGGACAACAACACTTCATCTTCTTCGCTTCCTCCTTCTTTCATCTTCTTCAGCTCTGTCATCTTCTGGTCTTCTTTTCTTTTTCTCATCTTCAGCTGATTTCTTCTTCTTTTCATACGCCTTCCGGGCAGCTTCATATCTTCTTAGTCTCTCTTGTCTCTCCTCCCATAGCTGAGTTTGTCTTTTATTTTCTTCTTCAATTCTTTTCACATACTCAAAGATTGTTCTTAGCCACTTGCAGATTGGCTACTTCGTCAAAACCACCCGATAGATCCCTCCTTTCTTGCCTGGATCTATGTACTCAATGTTTTTGGGCGAGATCTGTGTCTAAACCTCTTCCTCCACCACTTTCTTCCTCTACCTGCGGGCGTGTATTGTACTCGGTCTTCTTCTTCCCAGTGAGTGACTAGCGGAGTGACCAGCAGAGCGATCGCCGAGTCCGTCACTGTCGGCCTTCTTCACATAGTGTGAGACCCTTTTCCCAAGATACAAGTCCCGTGGCTTGAACCATGGACATGTTTGCGAAGTATCCTTCGATACGGCGTTTTAAATTCATCAACTGATCTTGGCTCGATTCCGCATCGAGATGGCATAAGTGTCTCTGTCTACTGGAATGCCTCCATGTTGTTTCAAAATATCCATAACTCGGGCATTTATCCTTCCTTCCACTTCTTCCATCACTGCTTCAACTGTCTTTCTCTTTTCAGCCATTGGTACAAGAGAGTGTTGGAGTGGCAGAGTCACTGAGAGTTTGCTGATAAATATCAGCTGTGACAAGACTTTGTTGGGGGGTTTAGCAATCATCAAGGTCACATCTTTCGATCCTTCCCCCTCAACAGACTTCCATTTCTTTTCTTTTAATACTTCCTCAGCTGTCTTTGCCTTCGCAGCTGCTTCCTCCTTCTCAACTTCAGATCCCTTTAGCGCTTTTAGGTATTCCTCTTCCCCCTTTTTGGCATCATCAAAGGAGAGAGGAACCCTGAAACAAACTAGCAAGCGGAAGTCGAGTCTGGCGATAGCCGAGTTCGCTTCGAGTCCTGCTGCGGAGTATCTTTGCGCGCGTAACTCGTAGCGAGTAGCGTTGGATTGACTTTAATCAACTTCATCTCAACCATGAGAAGGCTGAATTTTCGATCCATGTTTTCTTCCATACGCAGGAGCTCATTCTTATTTTGCTCACGCAGCAGCCTTTATCTCAAAGAAAGTGTGAGATTCATGCATTTGTTCAATGTGTTCTTTCAATTTTGTCTTTGCATCGGCATTCTCATTTCGCTGGACCAACAACTTGTTGAACAATGTTCAAAATATCTAGCTTGTTCCACACGTATTGTTTGCTCTTCTTTGTTGGCACCACTCCCGGATTCTCGACTATTATGCCTCTCAAGTCGCAGAAGGTTGGCATCTCTCGTTATCCAGCTCATGTCCATCGAGGCCGATGCCTCTCCATCCGCTTCAATTTCGAGAAAATAATGCTTTGAACACCTCCCGAACTTCATTTGTTCCTCTGTTTGATTGACGGCCAAGCAACATCAAAATCATAGTTAGGAACGATGGTATCGGTGGAATGACAGGATCTCAGTCGTGGAAGCGCTCGAGATCTCTTTTTCGACTCTTCGGGAGGTCGGGTACCTCCGAGAGAAGAGGAAAGGATTCTACAAAGGGATCATCACGGGCAACCGGGATTTGTTCAAGGATGAGTGGTGCTCGTGAAGTTCCTTGTGGAGTCGAACTCTGCGCACTTGGGAGCCTCGCGCAGATGGACTCTGTTTCACTGGGTCCATTGTGAAGTTGACCTGACTTGCCGAGCCTCGGCTATCTCAACAACTTTCGTCGGTCTCAAATTTTTTCCAAGTGAGTTGAGTGGTCCTCGGCCTTATCGAAGCGTCATCGGACGATGATGAGAGATTTCCATGGGTGGCTCATCATCAAAGTTGAAAGTTTGACGAGTAGTCTTGAGATCGACTTACTCGTGGTTGGAACATCCTCACCGAGTCTTTTGGATCGATTCTGAGGGGATGACTTAACCTTCATCGTCTCCTTCCGATCCTAGAAAGGGTACATCGATTATCCTGGGAATCGTGAAGCGCACTTATCTCCTTTTCTCGATGGATCAATGATAGCGGGAGGAGGGATGTTCTGCCCTTGACCACATGCCCCCGGGAAGTCTCAACCTCCCGTTGGCCTTCATTACCTCCTGCAGCCTCTCAATCGCAAGCGAGGCTCTTGACATCCCTTTCGACGAGTGTCACTGTCTTAGGGTCGTCTGCGGTGGCATCCATTGAGTCTCAACTCCATGGATTGCACTTTCGCCGCCAGTGTTAACTCCCCCAGGGGTTGTTCCTTCATGTGCCTCGATTGCATCAAGCAACGTCTTTAGCCTTCAGAGATGTTGGCACCTCGAGTGACAGTCTCAATCGCCTGAGCCTCGTTGATGACAACTTGCTTTGTGTACTTTGTGTTTGTTCCTTTTCCACTTCGCCTCCTAGATTCATTGTGGAGTCACCGCAAAGATCCTCCGACCTTGCCGCAGCGGTGGAGGGAGTTTCCCCTCACCGGGCACACCACCGAGTGACTTGAATGGGGTCACTCGTCTCCGACTCCCTTGTTTTTCACCGAGTATTCACCGTTGGGGCGGTGGTAAGACACCTTCATTAGGGGTTGGCTCGACCGGGGTCCCCACTATCCCGGTTTCATCGCCAGCTCCTTAATTCCTTCTTCCGAGTGAGTCTGGGAAGTGGTGGCAAGAACAACGGTGACAATATGCTCCACCACTCCCATTGGGTCAATCTCCATTGTGTTTTGGAGGACTCTCCTGGTCCCTCCATCATTCTTTGCTCATGAAGGATTCTCGATTCTTGCATTGCTTGCTGCATTTGCAACTCTTCTCGGCGCAAAGAACAGGGTCCAGATCCTCATCACTTTCCGATAGGGCGTCAAAGTGAGGATGTGTATGTTCTGTGGTGCCGGTGAGAGGGCGATGCGACCTTCTCACGTGCCTCTCGTCTCACCGCTTTAGCCCGTTCATTTTCTTTTTCGAATTTCCAATATATTTATGCAATTATCCTCGTCAAGGGCTTGCAAAGATGTGTCCACCTCAAGAAATCAAGAGTTCTTCTTCCTCAAAGAATGAACTCGGATTTTCAAACCGCACTTTGGATAGGCTCACTTCCATTTTCTCCACTCTCGCAGACGATTTTGGATGTCCGGATACAATGGAGAGTGCATGATTACATCGTCTTCATCATCCTCTTTTG
The DNA here is from genome assembly GCA_016081115.2 of Rehmannia glutinosa. Classification (NCBI taxonomy): domain Eukaryota; kingdom Viridiplantae; phylum Streptophyta; class Magnoliopsida; order Lamiales; family Orobanchaceae; genus Rehmannia; species Rehmannia glutinosa. Next base: position 44,801,776 of record CM071924.1, read on the forward strand.
CCCCCTCGTTTCCGGTATTAAGGTTAGCAGACTTGCCGCCGACACCTTCAGCAGCCTGCATTACTGGTGGAGAGACAACCCTGTTAACAGGTGATTTGGAGACTCCACTTCTCCAGCAGTCTCGGGTATCTTCTCCAGCTGAGTGGCTGACTCAGCCGGTTTCCCAAGCTCGGGACGCTTGAAAATTCTTCTTCTTCTCCTTGTTTGTAGCGAGAGGGATTTACGGTTCGGATAGAGTTTCTTCTGAGTCTTGGGCGGGGGCGGGGGCCGGTCTTGTTGTTTTCTTCGAGGAGCTGGCCTTCTTGGCTTATCGTTCTCCTTTTCTTGACGACCGGAGAAGGTATTTGGGATTCCTTCTCTCTCACTGCGGCCGCAGCGGGAGACACGGCTGCGGGGGGAGCAGATTTGTTTTTCTCTGCTGCGGGGCATCGCTTCTCTTAGCGATTGCGAGGGGCAGCCTTCTTCTTTGGTGGAGAGGAGACAATCAGTATCTTCAGTGGTCACCGATTCCCCTCACTCGTGACGCTCTCTTAGCGTAGACTCTCTTCAGACGCCTGAGAGGTTTGATCTCGAACATCCTCTTGTTTACATGGAACACTTTTCCATGTCGAAGAGGGACTCCTTTTACCTCCATCACCGGCCAATCACTGGACCGTATCCTAGGAACCTCCAAATGTTCCGCCCTCCTTGAAGGATTTGTTCCCAACGTTATGGCAGTCTGCTGTAGACAAACTCAGCCATTCACTTTCTTTTTTTCTTCAATGATCGCAGCCATTCACGATCAATTTTGCTTTGGACGATTGGTTAAAGTCGCCAAATTTGATGTCGATGCATTTGGCAACGATGTCCAACAATTTATGGTAGTCCTCCTTCAAAGATCCTCTTGTTAGTCAGACTATCTTTTCAAAGATCGGTCTTGGCTACTTCCTTCCAAGTAGCAGCCAAGTCAACATCAGCTTCATTGATTTCTGGTGTTCCTTCCGCCGGTAACGAGCAGTGTTCTGCCAAATCCTTGGCAGTAATGATGAACTCCTTCCCGTGAACAGAGGATTTGATCCCCACATCGTGAATCTCAGCGTTCATGTAGAACTGTGCGACCTCTTCCACATAGGTCATCGGAAACTCCATCGTCAGAAATGGTTTTAGCCCAGACGTTTCTAGTTTTTCAGCGATCTTCTTTACAAGAGCTTCATCGGACCCCTGTTTGACCATACCCTCGAAATCCACAGTAGACCCGGTGTGGATTTGCTTTCCTAGCTTGACAAAATCATGAGTAGATGCCATTTTTCAGTATTTCACCGAACGAAACTTAGAAGGTGATTTGAAGATTGATAGGGTTTTGAGAGAGAGTTTTTGCCTTTGCTTTTGAGAGAGAGAAATGAACAGTTTTTTGGTAATGTGTGAGAGAAACGGACGAAAATGGTTTAAGTATGGTTCATGAAAGGACGCATGCGGGTGGTTTTGAAATGTGATCGAAATCAACGGCTTAGATTTTGCACGCCGATTAGCATTTAATGTCTCGTATTTAATGCGGTAGCATTTATATCCAATCATAAGCTTGGTGTGCGGCTTTTGCCTCAGACACGCGTCATAATTATCTTTGACGTCATTCTTAAAAACATTCCCGCTTAGTAAAACGATCATTGCGTTTTTGTCACTTTGCTCATAAATGACTCGAACTTATCCCTTAGCCGATTTAACTCTTTTTCTCACAGTTCTCTAGTGACTCACCAACAACTAACTCGATGCAGACTGTATTTCCGATACGGCTATTTCACTTAGCCGATTTGAGAGTTCAAATTCTTTTTCCTTTTTCGTGTTGCATTTCTTTTCTTTGAGTCTTCCGAGTGTCACTCACTCAATTAACCCTAACTCATGCTTGAGTTCTTCAAATCTTGACTCACATAATGGTTTTGTGAATATGTCACCACTGTTTATTAGTTGAAATATATTCCAAGGTGATGTCCTTCTTTTCAACATGATCTCTTATGAAGTGATATCTCGACATCGATATGCTTTGTTCTTGAGTGCAACACAGATTTTGAGTGATTGCAATTGCACTTGTGTTATCACACATGATTGAAATTTCCTTTTCTTCAACTTCATAGTCTCTCACCGCTATCTCATCCATAGGACTTGGGCACAAACAATGCCCAGACTATTTCCTATTCTCACCGTAGAGAGTGGCTATTGAATTTTGCTTTTGCTAAACCAGAAATTAGCTTTGTTTCCAAGCATTTGACATGTGCCTCGAGGTGCTCTTCATGTCAACTCTACATCCAAAGATAGTCGTAGTCCGAATAGCCAATTAGCTTGAATCCACCTTCCTTTGGATACCATAAGCCAACTTCTTGGCTTCCTTTCAAATATCTCAAGATCCTCTTGGTCCGATCATATGGCTTTCTTTTGGAGCAGATTGAAATCTTGCACATACACCTACAAAGAAAGGTGATGTCCGCCTGCTTGTTTGTGAGATAAAGCAATGATCCAATAAGTGCTCAGATCTTGTTTGATCTACGTGCTTGCCATCCGCATCCATGTCCATTTTGACCGATGTATTCATTGGTATTTTCACGAGAAGACTTCTCTTCCATGCCAAATTTCTTCATTAAATCTCTGGTGTATTTTATTGACTTATGAAGGTTCCATCCTTCAGCTGTTTCACTTGGAGTCCAAGGAAGAATGTCAGCTCTCCCATCATGCTCATTTCGAATTTGCTTTGCATGAGGTTTGAAAATTTATCACACAACTCTTTGTTTGTGGATCCAAAAATAATGTCATCCACATATATTTGAACAAGCAATATACTCTTCGCATCTTGAATTCTGAAGAGTGTTCTATCCACTTTGCCTTTTGTGAATCCGTTCTCAGTCAGGAATTGTGACAAAGTATCATACCATGCTCTGGGTGCCTGTTTCAATCCATATAGAGCTTTCTTGAGTTTGTATACCTTATCTCCAAGAGTCTTCTGCTCAAATCCTGGAGGTTGTTCAACATACACTTCTTCTTCCAATAAACCATTAAGGAATGCACTCTTTACATCCATTTGATATACAATAAAATTCTTGTGAGTTGCATAGGCAAGAAACATCCTTATAGCTTCCAATCTTGCTACAGGGGCAAATGTTTCATCAAAATCTATCCCTTCTTCTTGGCAATATCCTTTGGCTACTAATCTTGCTTTGTTTCTTACCACGAAACCTTCCTCGTTCATCTTGTTTCAACACCCATTTAGTGCCAATAACATTTTGATGGGTGGGTCTTTGAACTAATTCCCATACTTTATTTCTTTCAAACCGATTGACTCTTCTTGCATAGCTTGAATCCAATGTGTGTCATCCAATGCTTGTGACACATCTTTAGGCTCTATTTGTGAGATAAAGCATGTGAACATAGCTTCTTGTTGAGTTACGGATCTTGTTTTGACACCTTCTCTTATATCTCCAATGACTAGTTCTCGTGGATGGTCTCTCACCAACTTACATCAGTTGGAGTAAGTTAGCCGGATTCATCGTCTTGCGACTATGTTGCTTTGATCACTCTCTCGTCATCACTTAGCTGCTAATTTTCCACTGCTTTTTGAGACTCGGCTATCTCATCTTCATCCGGGTTTATAATTCCCGGCTTGACTTGAAAGATAGGGACTCTTCGCATGGTTGGTTGATTCAACTTATCGTTGACTCTTCAATGTCTTCTCCATTTACATTTGGCTCATCAAACACCACATGAATGGATTCCTCTCGTAACCATAGTCCTCTTGTTGAGTACTCTTGTAGGCTTTGCTTTCAAATTGAGTATCCCAAGAAGATACCTTCATCGACTTTAGCATCAAAAGCCTTCAAATTATCTTTGCCATTGTTATGGATGAAGCATTTACATCCAAATATTCTAAAATATGCAACATTTGGTTTTCTCCCTGTCCAAATCTCATAGGAGACTTTGTCACCGTGTCCTTTTATCATGCATCTATTTTGAGTGTAGCATGTTTGTGTTTATTGCTTGACCCAAAATCTTTTAGGTAACCCCGTTGACTAACATGGTCCTTGCTTCTTCTTTGAGAGTTCTATTCCTTCTTTCTCGCAACTCCATTCTCATTGTGGAGTCCTTGCTTTGCAGATAATTCATGACCAATACCATTTTCAATACAATATCGAGTTATTATACCATTGACAAACTCGGTTCCTGCCGTCGATCTTATTTTGATAATGGTTTGACTTTTCTCGTTTTGAATTCTCTTCATCACCGTGGTAGTTTCTGTAGAGTTTCTTTCTTCTTACACATGAATATTGTCCATGTATATCTTGAGTAGTCATCTACTACTACTACCAAGGTGTATTTCTTCCCACTTATGCTAGTTGGTTCAACTGACCAAATAGATCCATATGTAGCAGATGCAATATTCTTGTTGAAGATGGACATGTCTTTTCTTTGAATGATGATTTGATTTGTTTTCCTTCGACATGCGTCACATATACTCTCCTTCTTGTATACCGAGTCCGAAGTCCTTCCACAAGATTGCTTCCGCAAGCTTGTTAATCGTTTTGAAATTCAGGTGACTCGGCTTCTTGTGCCACAGTCGACTTGACTCAGCTGTGCTCTTTGCTAATAGACAGGTGCTTGGTGTTGCAGTTGACCAATCCACGATATACATGTTCTTTTGTCTGCATCCTTGCAACACAACTTCATTTGATTCATTATCCTTGATTTGGCATATACCCATGTTAAATTCAACATTATAACCCTTGTCACAGAGTTGGCTGATGCTTAGCAAGTTGAAGTTGAGTCCTTCAACATATGCAACATCTGTGATTTCTAATCCATTTTTCTTGATGGATCCAATGCCTCTTATTTCTCTTGGAGCTTCATTTCCTCCAAATATGAGTTTTGCACCTCTGACTTCCTTGAATTTTGACAGATTTTTCTTGTTTCCTGTCATGTGTCTGGAACAGCTACTATCCATGTACCAGGTTCCATGGCACTCACTGTTCCTTGAACCTGCAATCAAGGAAATTAAGTTTTAGGTACCCATACTTGTCTGGGTCCTGAGGGATTAGTATTGTGAGATGATCCAACCAACCTATAGCCAATTGATTTGACTCTAAGAGATTGACATCTATCAGTGCCATAATCATAATTAACTTTAGCAAATTTCTTGGGGGTTCTAGGTTCATACAGCTGTCTCTTTTGTCTGTATGCCTGTGTAGGTGTTTTAGCAATTGCCCTCTTTGGGTAGTTGTGATGTCTCTGAGTGTAGTGCCTAGGTGCATATGTGTGCTTTGATGAAAGTCATTATACCTTTGGAATGGCCTTTCTTTGAGTTCTGTGCCTTTGCCATTTGGGCTTATATTCCATAGGTCTTTGCTGATAGTTCACATTATTCCAATCAGCTTGGCTTGGGTGTTTTCCACCATTGCCTTCATATGTATTTCTTTTATAGAACTTCTGGGGTTTTTGGTAGCTCTGTTTCTTTACGTGAGTATTTCTGTTGGAGTTTGCCGAGAGAACTCGGTGGATTTCTTCTCACTGTCCTCTCAAAGACACTCAACTCGGCCGTTTTCCTTTTCCTTTATAGCCAAGGCCAGTTTGCTTGTGATTGTGCTTTGGAATAGATGTGTGTGCACCATTTGGAGTTTTGGATTTTTGAGATACTTCATTGCTTGAAGATCCTTTTTCCAAAATCACTTTTGGAGCTTGACATAGCACGAGGAATTAAATCCTAAGTCCTGTCTTGTCTCCACATTCTCTTTGACTCATAATAAGATCATCCAATGATTTAGATGCCTTAGTGAATGAGGCAATCACATTTTTGAGGTCATTTTCCTCTTTTCTATAGCAGCTATCTCTCGCTATTAGCTTAGCATTTTCGGTCTTTAGGCTTTCATTCTCATCGACTATTTGACTTAGAGTGCTCGGCTCCTTAGTCACCGTGAGTTCGACTCTTGAGTAGACCGTTTTCCTCATTTAGTAGTGTGTGTGAGGATTTAATGTGTTCAAAATCTTTCATCATTTTGCCTAATGAATCATAAAGATCGGTGGGGTGATGAAGTGTGTGTGTCACATCACTATCACTAGAATCCGAGTGTGATGAGTTAGAGTGTACCTCATCTTCTTGGTCAGGTTGGTCTTGCTCCTTGGCCATCAAACGATCAAGGCTTCTTCTTCGAGTCACTTGGTAGTAGTCGGCTTCACTACTCTCAATCGAGTTGTGTCTCTTGACTTGGGTGTCTCGTGATCTCTGCGCAGCCAACATTGCCTTTTTCTTTTCTTGTCTTCTTTCTCTCAAGACCTTTCTTTCTTCTTCATTCCCGTATTTGTTGACTACAGGATATCGGCAATCAATGGCATAGTGACCTGGTTGCTGCGGTTCAATAGATTTTCAACCTTTTGATCAGCTCTTTCCATTCTTGGATTGTCGGCTCTTTGATATTCAGCTTTTTGATGCTCTATTTTCTTGGTTGGCCTATCTTCCCTTGACTTGGAGGGAGCTTAGTGTCTTCTGGAGGATTCGCCCTTGCCTCTCTTGTAGTTCTTATTGAAGAAATTGTTAAACCTTTTAACCATCAGGGCTATTTCCTCCGGGTCAATGACTTCTTTGACCTCAGCTCTCTTGCAATCCTTAACAATTAGAGCAGTTGTTTTGGGTACAACTGTATCTTCCTGGTTTTTTCTTCTCAGCTCAAATTCGTAGGCTTTGAGATCTGAGAATAGCTCATGGTTGGATGTCTTCGATAGGTCCATGGAATGTCTTAGTGCCATGACCTTCATTTCCCATTCAGATGGGAGACTTTTTAGGATCTTCATACACATTTCTTCGTGTATATTCTTTTCCAAGTGCGATAGCTCGTTGTTAATTTACGTGAACCGAGCATCCAGTTGATCCAAGGTCTCTCCTGCGATCATTTTGAAATTTTCAAATTTCGTCACGACAAATGTGATAATTTATTTTCCTTGATTTGCTCCGAGCCTTCACAAATCAATGTTAGCTTGTCCTGATTTCTTTAGCCGTTTTGCATGATTTGACTTTATTGAACATGGCTTTGTCTAAGGTTTTGTAAAGAATGTCCTTGGCCACATTGTCCAGGTTATATCTTTTTCTGTCATCATTTGTCCATTCAGCTCTTGGTTTTTCAACCATAGCTGGTCTGGGAGCAACATCCTCTTCACCTTCAAATTTGCAACTCTCCTTACGATGTGTTCACTTTTAAAATTTGCGGTGGCCCATCCTCTATCACTATCCACATCTCATCATGTAATGCTGATAGATGAGCCTGCATACGAATTTTCCAATCATCAAATTCAATTGTTAACATAGGGATGCGTGTCAAATTTGCTTCCATGATAATAACTTTTGATAGTAAAAGGAGTTTTGAAAACTTAAGTGCTAAAACAAACTTTGAAAAATTTGGAGATCTAGTTCAGTAACCAGTGCGGAAGGCTCAATGAACCAACCGCTCTGATACCACTTGTAGGTCCCAAGCGGTGTGAGTGTAAGGTTTAGAAGGGGGGGTTGAATAAACCTTACCAAATTTTTCGATTTAGTCCTTTTAAAAGTTCGAGTTGATACTATACAAATTTGTGTGTCCTTGGTGGACAGCCAATTTAGTTAATCAAGAGAAAGTTAGTCACTCAACGCACTGACCGAGCCGTTGATAGAATAACTCACTTGTTTTGACTAAAGACTTAACTCGACCGTGATTTGTTTTCAGGAAGACTTAACACCCTTGAATTTGGTTAAGTTTGTTTTAATACTTGGTTTTAGCACACACGATTGATTATCAATTGGATGGCAAATTTATCACAGAGTTAAATAAATAAGATGCAGAATTAAAGTCTTTGAAATGTAAATGACACGATAAGTTTTTATAGAGGTTCAAGATGGGGTAATTCTTCTACTCCTCTCTTCTCCAACTCCCGGAGGAATCCACTAAGTATTGATTAGTATACGAGTGGTAACAGATCCGGATACAAGTCATGATCACACAAATGACTTGATCCTTTGGGACTCGATGCCGAGATGCCTTGGTCACGCAAATGGCTTCTCGTGCGACTCGGCTTCTTCTTCACAGGGCAGCTGCCTTGCTACTACAGCCCACTTGCTTAAGCTTCTTGGATTTGATCACGAAGCCCTCCAAAAACTTGAGACTGGTTCGACCTTGAACCTTCCTACAATCCTCCGTGGAATGTAGACCCCTTGATTCTTCAACAATTTCCTCTTCAACTGATTGAAGTTATCTTTCCTTCACAAAGTGAGTGTTGGATTGATTTTCTTCGTAATGTAGGCTTGAGGATTAATCTTGAATGAGTTGAGAATATTTTAGGTTACAGTTCGAATGTTTGCTTGAAATGTTCGTGGTTCAGGTAACCTTTTGTCAGAGTTATTCCTCAGCTTTTTATAGTGATCTTTCAAAAATTTGCCCATTGAAGAGATAGGCTTATTTTTGAAAGTCACTTGTGGTCGTTGGCTTGTCTTGTTGCGATCCTTGAATTGCCACTTCCTCGTATGAATTGTTCTTGACTTTTCGTAGTTCGACATGGTGCGATGCTTCCCATTGGTTTATTCCTTTTGCACGCTTCCGGGATCGAGCACTTCAAGAAAGGTAGTATGGAGGTATTACTTGTTTAAGTAATTCTCTTGATTTACGGCAACGGATCTCTTTCATTGTCTTGACTTGACTACATTTTCTTCACATCCCCAGGTGACTTGAGTCGACTTCCAATCATTTGATGACTCTTCTCACTTCAACCTTGAGACTTGGTCTTGAGTTGACTTTGATCGATACTTTACTCACCGCATCTCACCGCACCTTCATCGAGTTCCGTCTTCTCTTCTTTGCCATACTCACTGTCTTGCATCGGAGTCTTCCTTCTAGTCTCCATTGTCTTCTTGCATGTTTAGGCATAGCGACTTAACTCACTTGACCAAATTTCTATCTATTACAATGCAGTTTACAACAAAAATGGGGTGCCAACTTCCTATTCTAAGTTTTACATGGCATTCATCAAAATCTATAAAATGATTTCCCAACAAATAGTAGACGAATCACTTGAGGTTAGCCTGCCATCAGGAAAATTGATACTTACTGACTCAATGGTTAAGGGCATAGATGTCAACATAGGTGGAAAGGACTTTAAGGCAGATACGTATATAATTGACATGAAGGATTTTGATGTAATTTTGGGTATGGACTGGCTTAGCAAGTATCAAGCAAACATCAAGTGCTTAAAGAGGGAGATAGCCTTGAAGTTGCTTGGAGATGAGGAGATAAAGTTCTACGGCACTAAGACAAGAACGGTGCCTCGTGTTATATCCGCAATGGAGATGCTAAAAGCACTAAAGAAAGGAAATTGCCAGGGGTATTTGGTAAACATAGTAGGCTCACCATTAGAGCTAACCCCCGCTGATGTACCAATCGTTGGAGAATTCTTGGATGTGTTTCCAGAAATTTACCGGGAATTCCACCGGATCGGCAAGTGGAGTTCACAATAGATTTGGTACCTGGGGCAGTGCCGGTATCCAAGGCACCCTATCGAATGGCACCCAAGGAACTACAAGAATTGAAGGTGCAGATCGAGGAGTTACTCAAGTTAGGGTTCATCGGTCCAAGCGTGTCTCCATGGGGAGCACCAGTTCTATTTGTAAAGAAAAAAGATGGGACGCTAAGGATGTGTATCGACTATCGGGAGTTGAACCGCCTGACAATGAAAAATAAGTACCCACTACCAAGGATCAAGGACCTTTTCGACCAAGAGGCGCAAGCACATTTTCTAAGATCGACTTGAGGTCCGGGTAGCACCAACTAAGGATTAAGGATAGTGATATCCCAAAGACAACATTTAGGACGCGCTACGGACACTACGAGTTTGTTGTAATGCCGTTTGGTTTGAGCAATGCCCTAGCGGTGTTTATGGACTTGATGAATAGGGTGTTCCATCCCTTTGTGGATAAATTCGTCATAGTCTTCATCGATGATATATTTGTATTTTCAAAGAGTAGGGAACAACACGAAGAACACTTGAGGATAGTGTTAGAGACGCTTCGCAAGGAGAAGTTGTACGCGAAGTTCAAGAAATGTGAATTCTGGTTGGACAGAGTCGTGTTTGTTGCGCATGTGGTGACTGCTCAGGGGATCGAGGTTGATACGATCAAGGTTGAGGTGTTCAACGAGTGGAGGGCCCCGACAAACGCGAATGAAGTACGTAGTTTTCTAGGGTTGGCAGGCTATTATTGGAGATTCATTGAGGGTTTCTCAAAACTGGCCGCACCTATGACGCGTTTAACCAGAAAATGGTAGAAGTTTGAATGGGCCGAGAAGTGCGAGGAAAGCTTCCAAGAGTTGGATCGAAGACTGACCACCGCACCAGTATTAACAATTCCTGACCCAACGAAGGAATTCGTTATTTTCAGTGACGCGTCGAAACAAGGACTGGGATGTGTTTTGATGCAACACGGCAAGGTGGTTGCTTACGCCTCAAGGCAACTCAAGCCGCATGAGAAGAATTATCCCACACACGATTTGGAGTTAGCTGCGGTAGTTCATGCATTGAAAATATGGCACCACTATTTGTATGGGGGAAAGTGTGAGATATACACGGACCATAAAAGTCTAAAATATATTTTCACTCAAAGGGAGTTGAATATGAGGCAGAGGAGATGGCTAGAGCTAGTCAAGGACTACGATTGTACCATACACTACCATCCAGGTAAGGCTAATGTGGTCGCTGATGCGCTAAGCCGCAAGACCCGAGGTGAGGTATCAAGTCTGATAACAAAACAAAAACAATTGGTGAATGAGTTTGCCAGAATGAGAATCGATGTGATAATACCACCTAAGAGTACGGAAGCTATTCTAGCAACGTTGGTGGTACGCCCAACACTACGAGACATGGTCAAGGAGACCCAACCTCGAGATAAATTTCTGAGTAAGATGAGAGAGCGAGCTCAAGCAGGGAACATTAAGGGCTTCGTTTTGGCAGACGATGGTGTCCTGACTTATGAAGGGAGGTTATGTATTCCTAAAGATGAGAGCCTTAGGAGAGAAATTCTAGAAGAAGCTCACCGTGCGCCATATGCGGCGCACCCTAGGAGCACAAAGATGTATAGGGACCTGAGGGAAGTATTCTGGTGGAGAAGCATGAAAAGGGACATTGGACTGTTCGTAGAGAGGTGTTTGACCTGCCAACAAGTGAAAGCCGAACACCAGAGACCGTCTGGATTACTCAAACCCCTAGAAATCCCAGAATGGAAATGGGAGCACATAACGATGGACTTCGTGGTTGGACTGTCGCGCTCAGCCAAGGGAAATAGTGCAATATGGGTAGTCGTGGACAGACTAAGCAAATCAGCGCATTTTCTACCAGTCAAGATGACCTTTACGATGGATCTGTATGCGAAGATATATATCAAGGAGATAGTGCGATAACATGGGGTTCATGTTTCGATTATGTCAGATAGAGACACACGATTCACCTCAAAGTTCTGGAAAAGCCTCCAAAATGCTTTAGGTACGAAATTGAGTTTTAGTACAACTTACCATCCACAGTCAGATGGACAGTTAGAAAGGACGATACAAACATTAGAAGATATGCTAAGGGCATGCGTTCTTGATATGGGGGATAGTTGGGAGAGGATCCTCCCTTTAGTCGAGTTTGCCTACAACAATAGCTACCAATCAACAATTGGAATGGCACCATACGAGGCCTTGTATGGCAGGAAGTGTAGATCGCCATTGTATTGGAGTGAAGTGGGAGAAAAGAAGATTTTGGGACCAGAATTAGTGGAACAGACAGTACAGATGATAGGGAAGATCCGAGATAGAATCAAAATAGCCCAGGATAGGCAGAAATCGTACGCCGACAGACGGAGGAAAGATCTACAATTCGACGTAGGTGAGAAAGTATTTTTAAAAGTAGCACCCAAGAAGGGTGTTATACGTTTTGGTGAAAAGGGGAAGTTAAAGCCAAGGTTCATAGGTAGACATGTCCAACGGTTCTAACCGAACCGGCGAATCGGCAGTTTCGAACCATGGTCAACGTGTCATAGTGTGTTCCACGTGTCCATGTTGAGGAAATATTTGCCAAATCTATTGAACCGGCGGTTTATGAATCATAGGGCCATTTGAAATTCTTGAGAGGATTGGAGATTTAGCTTATCGACTAGCCCTGCCGCCAAATCTATCGTCCGTTCATAGTGTGTTCCACGTGTCAATGTTGAGGAAATATGTGCACGATCCTAGTCACGTGGTTAACTATACAATTTTGGATATAAACAAGGATCTGACATATGAAGAAGCACCAGAGGCGATATTAGAGAGGAAGATACACAAGCTAAGGAACAAGGATGTGGCACTAATTAAAGTACAATGGAAAGGGCATGGGATCAATGAGGCAAGCTTTGGAGCGCGAAGAAGAAGTTCGAGCTAAGTACCCAGACTTTCTAAGTTGAGGTAAGAATTGAATTTCGAGGACGAAATTTTTTTAAGAGTGGTAGGATGTAATACCCGTTTCCTAATAAATTGGGGATTAAATTAGGGCAAAATTAGGGCTCGATTAGAATCGATTTTGGAGGTGATTGTTAAAATTTGAAACCCTAATTTCCTAATTTAGGAATAATATTTTCTGATTTTATTTCAAAAACAAGAAGGAAAAATCTTGTAAAAATGGCAATGAATCAAACACATGAAAGGGAAGAAAAATCCTCCACATATGGAAATAGATTTCAGCAAAATATTCTTACCTTAAAACAATGAAATCCTTGGCCTATAAATTGACAAGCCTCATTAGATTTTTCCTTCACAAACTCTCATTCAAAGAATTCAGAGGTAAGGGCTCCTTCTCCACCTCTAGGCCGTTGGCCCTTCCACCACCACCGCCGGCGCCGGCGCCGCTGTAGCCGACTCTCCCCTAGCCAAATCCTCCCCAAACCCTAAACTCCCAAAAAACCCCAAAGATGAGAAAAAGAGAGGAAATAAATAGATAAGAAGAAGAAGAAAAAAAAAAAGAAAAAGAGGGGGGACTGGGACGTGAGAGTTGAGGGAGAAGAGAAGAAAAGAGAGTTGAGGGAGATAAGAGTGGGACACGGCATAAAGGAGAAGAAACGAGAGAAAAAAGAAAAGAAAAGGAAAAAAAAAAAAAAAAAAGGGAAAAAGAAAAAGAAGAAGAAGGGAGGAAAAGGAAAAAGAATCAAACCCAAACTCTTTGATTTCTTGACCAAGCCAAATTTTAACCCAACAAGCCATCTACCAATCCAATCTTTCTTAAGCTCTATTCTTTTTTTTTCAAATTCGAATTTCTTTTCTTTTACCCATCTCCAACACCTTATTAATTAGAAATTTATTTCATTGTAGGAAGATAAGAGTCCGATTTCTAGGCTCGCACACCCACATTTGATTTTTTTCAAGAATTTTCTACTTTTAAGGTAGGGTTTTACTACTTATGTCTATTTTAAATGTCTGCATGATTATTTGTGTATGTGCACGTTAAACATGAAAAGCATGGTACTTAATTGTACAAGCATGAAAAACATGGTACTTAATTGTACAAGCATGAAAAGCATGGTACTTAATTGTATAAGCATGAAAAGCATATGTGTGTGTGCATGAGTGATTATACTGTGTATTTAATTTAGACATTGCGTCCCCACTGGGCTGTTGTATGCTCACCCCATGTTTTCCACAGATGAATGAAGGAGACGGAGCGTGGCAAAGGGGATGGTGGAAGTCGAATCAAGAAATTAAAGGGCCCCTTTATTTTGTTTTATTTTATGATATTTAAAACTAAGTAGCTTTTATGGATTTTGTTTTTTTTTTTTTAAATTTTTTTGGGACACGTTTCCATGAGTATTCCGCATTTATGACAAGTCGTATTTATTTCCCTTAACAAATGCATTTACAATTTGAGTTTTTTTTAGCGCTTCATAACTCGCAAATCGCTTATTTTTATGTTTACGGAATTGGGATGTTACACCACCCTTGGGGGGAAAACCCTTAGTAGGAAAAAAGTACCCCGACGAGAAAGAAAAATACCATACAACCATATCAAAATCACATAACAAAAAATTATCTAACAAATCTATATTGTGCTCGTTCATTATAGTCATCTGTGAGCAAACAGATAATATCCGTCGGAGAGGCGTCCCACCAAATAGAACCTCCATAGTACTTGCTGAGTTGGTCCCCCACACGATTTCCTTCCAGATAAATGTGAGAAATAATGAAGTTCATCTTGGAAATCAAATAGAGAGGGTAATGCCATTGACCAAGAAGACGCCACAGAATGGAGCCCACCAGGATCGAAAAAGATCCACAACATATGTTGAATCCGATTCCATCCAAAGATTAGTCCAACCCTTATGAAAAGCATAGGTGAACGCACTCATCGCCGCAACTAACTCAGCCTCGAATGCATAGCCCTTACCACACTTTTTGACAAAACAACCACGAAAAAGGCCCCGAGAAGTACGGTAAATAGCCCCGGCCGTAATACACCCAGGGGCTCCTGTGGCACTGTCATCCGTATTGACTTTATCCAACCCGAAAGGGGTAAATGCCAAGGAATAGAGATAATGCATGAAGCCTTTGAAGGACGGCCCTGGACCTTCAGACCATGAAGATAAAGTAAATCTTCCTGAGTATTCTTCATGCACCCCTTGTCAAGATATGCAGACTCAATAATCATCGCTCTCAACTGAACAAGATCCGCATCTATTTCTTGTCATTGAAGATTACATCATTCCGAATGTGCCAAATAAGCCAAATGAAGGATATAACCGCCACCGTCCAGAGAAAAGTATTAAGTTGGTTTTATACCCATGAATTGAGTATTCTAGACCAGAATTTTGTATTATTTTCGGGTGTTTTAGAGTAGTTTAAGTTCATTGTATTTCATTAGGTGTCGTTAACGAGTCAATTCAGGTTATGGTAGCCCTAGGACGATGAAAAATGTTGAAAAACGTGTTTGGATCGAAGAAGTCGCACTTGAAGAAGAGAAAACGCAATAAAACGCTGAAAGTGAAGGAGGGCTACATCACCCTTAATATGGAGCTGCAGCGCGGGGAGGGCTGCAACGCTTTTAATAAAGGCTGCAGCGTGGTACCGAAAAATAGGGCAACAAGCACAATTTTGTGCGCTGCAATGCCATTTTTGGTGTTGCGGCGCGCGACGTCTGGCTAGACTTGGAAAGTTGTTTTTTTAGGGTTTTGGATGGATTTTTTGGTATAAATACAACAATGGATGTACGAAAAAGGGGTCTGACATTATTTTGAGCAAACACGGAGCAAGGGTTCGGGACGACAATTGAAAGCATCTCTAATCTGGACATAGAGAGGATTTCTTCTCTTCTCTTTTCAATTCCTTCTTTGTTTTGTTTGTCTATCTTTGAGATATATAATTACCTTTTCATGGGTTTTTGTACATCCATCATGAACTAAACTTTATTTTCTAGGGGATTGATGTAACCAATGTTTGAACCTATATTTTGATTTTCAGTTTATTTGATTCGCATGTTATTAAACCTATTTGTGCTATTTGGATTGATTGCATCTGAATTATCTGATCAATAGTTTAGATTGTTTAGCGCATTTGATTTGGCAATAGAGAGAGGTAATTGAATGCTTGGCCATAGAATAGCACAACTTAGGGTTTCATAGAACTGAGAAGTTCATGAATCTTTTGAAGTCCGTGAAAGAATATTCATTGAGTACATTAGGGTTTAATTTATGATTTTTATAGAGATATTGAAATCAAAATTGAAACTTAGAATCCCTTGGCACTCGAGACAGGAAGTGATAAACAATAGGAATATTGGGCTTATAGATTAATAACGTGTGATTAATAAACTGGATTGATAACATAGGGGATAACTAGGTGAATCAACCCTCTAGAATTCATATTTATTAAGTGTTTGATAATTTGTCTGAACGAGTTTTTTTTTTATAATTTTAAGTTGTTTTTATTTGATTGACACCATCTCTTTTCGATTATCTAGATAGAATTAAGCTATTTATAATTACAGTACTTAGTTATAAATTTGATATCAATCCATGTGGAGATGACAAGCCCACTTCTAAATCTATATATTAAAACTTGACACCGTACGCTTGCGGTAAGAAATCTTTGAACAAGTTTTTGGTGCCATTGCCAGAGATTGTTTTATCTTATTTTGCGCTAATATTTTTACCAACTAGTCTTAATCCTAATCTAGATTAGTTTAGGTATAATTAATTCGTTATTTCTCATTGAGTTGTCTATTTATGTGAAAATCTAAAGATACTAACTTGCTTCCTTTTGATCAAGAGATTGAAAGGACACTTCGAGCGATCAGAGCAACAAAGCGAACAGAAAATCAAGCAACGACAGACAACGAAGAACATGAGAATAATGAGAACTTGGTTCAAATTGTGCCACCACAGCAAGAGGGACAGGAAACAACAATCCGGGATTACTTGCCTACTATGAATTAGAACTATTCCGGAATTGTGCGCCAGCCTATAAATGCAAACAAATTTGAATTGAAGCCAGCCCTCATATGCATGGTTCAACAAAATCAGTTTGGGGGGAGTCCCGTGGATGATCCGAATGCCCCGTTTGCTATATTCTTGGTAATATGTGATACCATCAAGATGAATGATGTATCTGATGAGGCTATCCGATCCGTTTTCACTCCGGATAAAGCCGGCCAAACATTTACACCTGGGAGTATCACAAGTTGGGATGATCTGACTAAAAAATTCATGATGAAATTCTTCCCTCCCAGTAAAACACTCTAGCTGAAAGTGAGATAGCTCAATTCCAACAGATCAATTTTGAGCCGTTGTATGATGTCTTTTAAGGATCGGAGGAGATGCCCGCACAAGATTTCTATAATGGTCTGAATGGGCATACGAGGACGATATTAGATGCAACAGCAGGGGGCACATTGATGGCTAAAACTCCGATTGAGGCATTACTTCTGCTTGAAGAAATGGCCACAAATAGTTATCAATGGCCCTCCTAGAGGTCAGTGCCAAAAAAAGTTGTCGGTGTTCTTAAACTATACTATGTGGAGACTCGAGCGACTAAGCAATTAGCGATCATGAATTCTGGTGGAACACCACAACAAGCTGAGATCCCTCCCGTGGCTGTTCATGCAGCCACCACTCACGAGGTCGAGCAAGTAAATTATGTGAAAATTGAGATTTTAACAATAGGGATAATTCATTTCCAACTCACTATCACCCGGGGCTTCATAATCATGAGAATCTTTCTTACAGCAACAACAGAAATGTGTTGAATCCACCTCCGGGTTATCCCAACCCATCCAGTTCCAACACACCCAGAGGTGAAAAGAAGCAATCACTAGAAGAGATACTCGGCTCTTTTATCGGAGAGACAAGGAATCGATTGAATAAAAGTGATGCACAGATTGATAGTTTGGGCACAAAGATGACTACTATGGAGACACATCTTAGGCCACTGGAGACACAAATTGGTCAGTTGGTGACAACAATGAATTCATTGCAGTAGAGAGGGAAGTTTCCAAGTGATACTTAGGTTAATCCTAGAGACCAATGCAATGCAATTCATGTGAAATGACTCATAAATTCAGCACAAACCCAAACAGTTGCTCCTGTATACGAAGGGAGTGGAATCAAAGAAAATGAAGTTGACAGAGTTTGAGATTGTCCATCAGATAGAAGAATGCAATGCAATATTGCAGAGGAAATTACCTCATAAAATGAAGGATCCGGGGAGTTTTACTATTCCTTATACTATTTGAGGTATTTGCTTTGAAAAAACCACTTTGTGATCTTGGTTCCAGTGATGGTCTTATATCCCTATCTGATTTCACGAAGCTTGGGCTTGGGGAGGTGAGGCCGTCCAATGTCACGTTGCAATTTGCAGATCGATTTATCACCAATTCTTGTGCAGTTATTGAGGATGTGTCAGTGAGAATTGGCGAATTCATATTCCCTGTGGATTTTGTGGTGTTGGACGTAAAGGAGGATCATGAGATACCTATAATCATTGGATGACCCTTCTTAGCTACCGCAATGGCATTGATTGATGTATAATTGGGGGAACTGACTCTGCGGGTTAATAAGGAGGAAGTTGTGTTCACCATCCATCCAACCAAGAGGCTTGAATAACTCCCCATTGATTGTCATCAAATGGATGGGCATCGAGTTGAGGATATTTGTGGTTGGAAAGTGTCTAAGGGAAACGTGGACAACATTCCCATTGGAGCTCCAACTTGATGATTCTTGAAAAAGTCTGACTGAAGACTGTAAACTTAGCGCTTCTTGGGAACCCAAGCACTTTCCATGTTTTCTAGTTGTTAGTTTAGTATTATATTTGATTTCGTAGTAAATTTTGCATTCTTAGGATTAGTTGAGTTGCATCATACCCCGACCCCAATATTGCATTTTCATGAAGTATTTTTGACAGCAAACAGGGCGAAAGAGGCTGCCAAAACCCCTAGTGCATCTTGCAGCAAGAAAAATTCGAGCACACAACAACAGCATAGCGCTGCAGCACATATCTGGGTGCACTGCAGCGTGGTGCCCAAAATTTGGGCAGCAGGGAGAATACTGCTAGCGCTGCAACGATCCTAACACAGAGCTGCAACGCCCCCCCCACTTTTCAGCATTATAACAACAGCCCCTCAGTCAGTTTAAAACATAACCAAACACTCTCCCCTTGGTTTCTTTCGTCCCTCACCCAAAACACGCACCAAAATCACTCCATCTTCGATTTAGGAGCTCTCACTCGCGTCACACGCCTCTATTATCTTTTCTACACCCCATTTGGTAAGATGGGTTCACCCAAAACCCATTCCCCATGGTTTCCCTCTTTCTCTATTTTGTGTAATTGGAATGTGGTGGTTTTTGCTTAATTATTGTTGGGTGTTGGTTTGTTATTTGAATTGTCATGCTAGAATTAGGATTGGTGTTGAATTTTTGGGAATAAAATGATGTATCCATAGCACTTACAACCCTTTTCCAAATTCATGCCCACAAAGTGTTTGACAAAATGCTCCATTGAAGTTTTCACATTGTATGGTTGTAACCTTGCATATTCACAGTTGCCTTCTATATGTGACACTAAGTCTTTCGCTTTGGTGCATTTATACGTATGTTGGTTGCCGATTTTTCACCCGTAACCGAATTCTGTGTTTCCACTAGTTTTGTTTTCTTATTTCTCTTGTTAGGTTATAAAGATGCAAAACCAAAAAAGGCCACGGGCCAAGGCAAAGGGAAACAAAAGGCCACTACGTCGGAGGAATACGACACCCACCGGTTTGTGCATTTGGAGGCGCAAGTGCTCTTATACGAGATGCTTAGTACATGCAGTATTACCACATGATTCCGATGAGAAGTCCTAGCTCCTCGGCTACCAGGAAAGTCTCTTTCTCACCTTTCCATTAAGGACAATGTTCGTTATAACTTTGGGGGGGTGTTATCTGTATTCATTGTTGAGTCAAGTCATGTATTGTTAAAAAGAAACCAAAAAAACGAATTAAAAAAGTCTCCAGTTGAGTCGAGTCGTCTGTGTAATTGTAAAATTGCATGCGTAAGTGAATTTGTTGAATATGAGTTGAACTGTCAAAAGAGTATCTGTTTGAGTTGTGATCTGTTTCTCGTAACTTTTATTCCATCCATTTGATTGACTCTGTTTATTTATTTGGAGATGATTTATGCGATTCATTATTGTTTGAATGATCCCAGGTGAAGTGACATTAAGGAAGTGATTTAGGCCGTCTTTGAACAACTAGAGCCAAAAATGCCTGCCTTTACATCATATATTATCTCTAGTGTCCCCCTTTGAGCTTTTTAAACCCGTTTCTTTGGCAACCAATCCAATACCCAGAGCCTACATGTGAAAATCCCAATCACCCCTCACTCATACACACAATATTTATAGAAAGATGTTGAAGGTTGAGGATGGGTATGACGAAAAGGGTGAATTGTGTGAAGTTGCCCTAAATTGAAAATATTAAACTCCATGTATAAAATATGTAAAAGATTAAGTTTGGGGGTTTCAAAAAGAAAAGAAAAGAAAAACATATCAGCGGGTATGAAAGCTCATAAAGCGTGAACAAGGGAAATGTCAGAAAGTGATGGTTGGATATTAACATGTGATTTATTAGATGTGATAATTGTGTGTTTTGAGTGATTTGAGCCACATAATCCCATATTTTCTTACCTTACCCTAAGCCGACATTACAAGCTTTAAAAGTCATATTGACCATTGTGTTACATTCGCCTACATTAGTGGAGATTAGTGTGAAAGGCAAGCCTATGGAGTCCGATAAACACTACACCTCTATACTCAAAAGTGGATCATTTTGGAAAATATTTGATTGCGTGAATTTATCCGGAAAATGAAAATGGAGTTGGCAAGGACATTCCACACTCTTGAGATCACATTATTAAAATACATGCTTGATTGATGGTGAAACGAATTATGAGACAAATGAGCTTGGTTGTGAAGTTTCGCAGTTTGTCTGTTCGAGTCAGTAGTTGATATTTTTGTTTGATTTGTGTCATTTATTTTTCAAGAGTCAGTAAAATTGCTTGAGGACAAGCAATAGTCTAAGTTTTGGGGTATTTGTTAAGTTAGTTTTATACCAATGAATAGAGTATTCTAGAATAGGATTTTGTATTGTTTTCGGGTGTTTTAGAGTAGTTGAGTCCATTTTATTTCATTAAGTGTCCTTATGGAGTCAATTCAGGTTATGGTAGATGAAGGACGATGAAAAATGAAGAAAAACGTGTTTGGGAGGAAGAAGTCGCACTTGAAGAAAAAAATGCAATAAAACAATGAAAGTACAGGAGGGCTGTAGCGCCCCTAAAATGGAGCTGCAGCGCGGTACCCAAAAATAGGGTAACGAGCACAATTTTGTGCGCTGCAGCGCCCTTTTAGGTGCGCTGCAACGCGTGACATCTGGCCAGACTTGGAAAGTTATATTGTTTAGGGTTTTGGATGTATTTTTGGATATAAATACAAAGGGACGCACGAAAAAGGGGTAGGACATTATTTTGAGCACAAGGCAAGGCAAAAAACACGGAGCAAGGGTTTGGGACGACGATTGAAGGCATCTCTCACCTGGACACAAAGAGGATTTCTTCTCTTCTCTTTTCAATTCCTTCTTTGTTTTCTTTGTCTATCTTTTAGACGTATAATTACCTTTTCATGGGTTTTTGTACATCCATCATGAGCTAAACTTTATTTTCTAAGGGGTTGATGTAACCAACGTTTGAACCTATATTTTCATTTTCAGTTTATTTGATTCACATGTTACTAAATCTATTTATGCTATTTGGATTGATTGCATCTGAATTATCCGATCAATAGTTTAGATTGTTTGGCGTGTTAGATTTGACACTCCAGAGAGGTAATTGAACACTTGGCCATGGAATATCATAACTTAGGGTTTCATAGAACTAAGAAGTTTATGAATCTTTGGAAGCCCGTGAAAGAATATTCATTGAGCACATTAGAGTTTAGTTTATGATTTTTACAGATATATTTAAATCATGATTGAAACCTAGAATCACTTGGCACTTGAGACAGGAAGTGATAAACAATAGGACTATTCGGCTTATAGATTAATAACGTGTGATTAATAAACTGGATTTATAACATAAGCGATAACTAGGTGAATCAACTCTCTAGATTTCATATTCATTAAGTGTTTGATAATTTGTCTGAACGAGTTTGTTTCTCTAATTTAAGTTTGTTTTTATTTGATTTACACTATCTCTTTTCGATTATCTAGATAGAATTAAGCTATTATAATTACAATACTTAGTTATAAATTTGATATTAATTGTTGTGGAGATGGCAACCCCACTTCTAAATCTATACTAAAACTTGACAGCGTACGCTTACGGTAAGAAATCTTCGAACAAAAAGTAATCTGATCACTGAAATGAAATTCCATAACATGAATCAGGAATTCATAGAATCTATAGACTTTGTGAATGTCACAACAAATGATTTAGCAATCCAATCCCAAAGTTCTCCTGCAAAATCACAAGGAACAAAAAGACGATCAATCGAGTCCGAGTGAGAATAACAAAGGCCATGAGAAGAAGGCCCAATAAATCCTCGATGACGGCGCTCCAAGGAACAATCGTCCGTCTTTCTGGGATGTGAGGAGACCAGATACAAGAACCCCATTTAACAATGGGAAAAGAGGATCGTAGAAAAGCATAGGCCATTTTGGAAGAGACCGTCCCATTCATAGAGTGAGTCCATACCTTTTTATCCAATGAATCCGAAGAAATCGGGCAGTGGACAATATCATGAACAACATCCAAATAAGCCTCAACAAATGACATGGTTAAGTGCCATATATTATCCAAGAAGAAGTTCGATATTGGATTCTGAAAGTGAATCTGATACTCATGAGGTATCCCAATCTTGTCTGCAATGATATAACAAAGCCAATTGTCTGTCCAAAAATTAACAGAAAAATGTGCCCCCGGGATCCAACGCGAATCCGTCAAATAATCCTCCATTGTTGGCCTCAAACCCACGCAGATGGAAGAAGGTAAAAATGTGTGTCTAATAGAACCATAGCCTGCAAAAAAAAGCATATGTAGAGTAGTAAAAACCATTTAATCCGAGGTAAAAACTTTCCAGCCCATTTTCATAAGAAAAGCACGGTAGGTCGTGATGATGGATCGAATACCAAGGCCCCTTCATTTCTTGGCGTACAACAACGAGCCCCATTTACCATAGCAGACCTTCTTCGATTAATATCTCCAAATCAAATAAAGTTACGCATGGCCTTTTCTAACTGCTTAAGCATAAAAATAGGCCATTTATAAATGAGCATGCTGTGAACCAAAGAACTGGCAATTACGGAGTTAACCAAACAAACCCGACCTGCCAATGAAGGAGAAGAGCCTTTCCACCATTTAAATTTGAGGATGAATTTATCAAACATTGGCTGTAATACCCCCTGCTTAGGAGCATCCTTGGAAATAGGAACCCCAAGATATGTAGTCAGAAAAGTACCAACCTTTAAGCCTACGATACTCTGAACCCGATACCTGAGTTCCAAAGAACACCTTCGATTTATTAGGATAAAACAGATGACTGAAGAGAGAGGCATAACGACGAAGGGCATTGTAGATATGACGTGCATTGACAGAATTAGCCGCACGGATGATTCCAATATCATCCACATACAACATGGTGGATGGAAAAATTATGTTATGCGGAGCAAGAAAAAGGGTGAGAAGTTGTGAGGAAACTAACGTGAGATAAGCTTCCCCCGAACTTTTTCAGCAATGCAAAAGAGTGGAGGGGAAAAAGGATCACCCTAACGCACTCCCCTAGTACAAGCAAAATAACCCACAGGAGATCTATTAAGTAGAATCAGAATACGGGCTGAATGTAAGATCACATAAATCCAGTGAACAAACTGCTCCGAGAATCCAGTGAACACATATAAAAGAAAATCCTAACTCAAAGTGTTGAATGCCTTACAAATATCGATTTTTAAAATCATAATACTATCAGGTTGATTATGCAAAATGTTAAAACCCTCAGAAACCAGACAACGCAATCGTGAATATGACGACATGGAATAAAGCCAAACAGAGTAGGGGACATCATACGACTCACGATCCCTCCAAATCTAGTAGGCAGAATATTTGTGATAACTTTAAAGATAAAATTACTCGTAATGATGGGCCTAAAGTTATCGATGGAATTCGCATCTTTACTTTTAGGGATAAGAACCATAAAGCTGGAATTATGTCCAGCTGACAGGGTTCCAGACTGGAAGAAGTGGCGAAAAACAGTGGTAACATCCCCAGAGATAATATTCCAACAGTACTGATAAAAACTCCATTGAAACCATCCAGACCCGGAGAACTGTCTAAACCAAGATCGATAATCGCATCTCGAATCTCCAACTCTTAAGGTAAGGAAGTTAAACAATTATTATCCACGTCTGAGACCACTAGGTTAATAACCTGATCAACTGGAGAGAAATCAGGACCCAGTCGGAGCCTTCAAAAGATCTTAAAAGATATTAATAACGTGACTACGGTGTCAACCGAATTCGTGGACAACATGCCATCAATCATCAAACAGTGAATACCAGCCCGAGCGGCCTTAGTTTGACAATGACGGTGAAAGAAGGAAGTGTTACGATCTCCATCAACTAGCCATGCAGCTCGAGATTTCTAGTGAAGAAATTCAGACTATAATAGAAGAGCCTGAATGAGAGAGTTTTGAGCTTCAAGTTATTTTTCCCTACGAACGGCATTATAACCCAGAGTCTCAATGTCTGACTGATTTGTCTCATTTTCTCTAACTTATCATCAACCTCATGATTAACATCCCCATAGACCTCTCAATTCCAAGTACGGAGCACCGTACACAACCGCTTCAGCTTAATCATCAAACGAATCAAAGGATTAGAGCCAGCACAATGCGAATCACAAGAAGAATCAATGATTGACCCAGAACATGGATGTTTAGACCACATACATTGAAAACAAAAAGGAGATGGACCCCTATAAGGATTAGTCGAACAAGAATGTAAAAGAAGGTGATGGTCCGAGAATATGCACAGAAGAACATAGTTCTTAACCTTATACGAAGAATTAACAAAACGTGGACGTTAGCCTGATCAAGTCGTGCTTGAATGAGAGTCTGATGAGAATGCGTAGTGCACCAAGTAAAGAACTTACCTACCGTAGGAATCGCCATCACACCCGCATTATCAAAGAAATCCCAGAATTCCTAACAAGAAGCCAAAGACGCAACACTGTGACAACACGCTCATGATTGCCGAGAATAACATTACAATCCCTCATTAAAACAATATCATCAATACCCATGCCAACAATATCCGTCCAAAGGTGTCTACGGGCCACATGATTACAAAGAGCATGAACAAACCCCACATGAAAAATATTATTAACAAATTGAACCTTGAGAACAATACACTGATCAGAAATAAGAACCTAGTGCAAAACTATGATATCTGTATGGCTGAAAATCCAAATATCCAATCTCACCGAAGAATGTAAATTATACACCACAAAATGTAACCCATGAGTGGCCCAATAAGAATCAGAAATAGTATTCAACTTCACTTTAGGTTCAACAATAGCAACCAAAGAAGGCTTATGATGCTGACATAATTTCTTAAGAACATTGCGAGAAGCAACATTCCCTATCCCCCAGATATTCCAGAATATGCAATTCATGGAGACCGAGTGGGTGAAGGAATCCAAGTAGAAGACCCAGAGTGGGTGCGCGTTAACATCAGAAGACTCTACCCCGGAAATATTATCCTCATCTGCATAATCAGCCCATCGTTTATGAGCAACGATGTTTAAAGTGTTAGTTCTGTTAGAATCATCTTGAATCGCCAACTGATGTAAAGTCGGCGTGTGACCCTGCATTACAGACTAAAGCAACTGTTATTTTGCAGAATCCAATGATTTGTCATGTATAACCTTATACAACGGACGAATGGATTTATCCAACGAATATTGCACCGTCAGAGGCTTATTATGAATGTCCGACGTAGAGGGCAGATGACCACTATGGAGAACGGGCGGTTTGGGGATGGATTTGCGAGTAGCCACATGCGGAGGTATATCCACAAAGATATGAATGTTAGAATCATTAGAATCCAATGAAGAAAAAGAATTATCCAGAGCAATACCCGAAGAAATAGACACGATGGCATAAGAAGGAGATCCAGGTCGCACTGGCAAGGCGTTATTAGCCATTGAGTTATAAACATCCTTGCCCTTATATGTGGAAGTATGAACTGGACAATAAACCTAACGAACCCGGGAGCATTCTCGTTGAGATGTGGCGCGTCCCTGTGGTTCCTTCAAATTGTTATTGTTTCCCAAACGTTGGCAAGTCGCAAAGAATGTCCCATAATACCACAAGTCCCACAAAACGATGGAAGTTTTTCATGATTAATAGAAACAAAAGAGCAATGACCCCTTCTTTCAACCATAATGTGATCCTGAAGAGGTTTAGCAAGGTCCACATCCACCAAAACTCAGATCATTCATCAACTTGAACCGGGGTGTCCATGGCCCTATCTAGTCCTATAATATAACTAGGTTCCCAATACTCAATACTTAGATCAAATATTCTAACCCAAATGCTAGCAACTGACGTATTAACCTTGTAGGGGTTAAAATCCGGTACCCAAGAGGATAAACGAATGGAACTAGGATTAACAGTCTAAGACACCCGAGCTTGAGCATGGGAACAATCATAAGTATTAGAAAATTTAATACAGAAATAACCTTTTCCCAATGGTATTAATATCCAATCATTTTTAACCGCCCATAGTTCAGAAAGCTTTTTATGAAGAGGCATAATGGGCCAATGCTTATTGCACTTTCCGAGAATAACGCACCCAATTAATGCATACTTAAATTCGGCAAGTCGATGTTGGTAAATATTTTAATCCATAATCACAGAATAATATTCACCTTTTTTAATTGGCTTGGGGATTGGATTAGAAATACCAGAAATAATTTTAGCAAAAGATGTAGGGTTACCTAGAACCTGAGGGTGAGAACCAATGTCAGAGAAATGTAGGGTTACCAGAACCAATCGTGGATTGATATTTGACCCATTAGGAGCCAAATATTGCAGGTTCGCAGATTGTTGGGAATTAGTGTTGTCCTTTTGGGAGCACACCATGTCGAGGACCTTGAGCATCCAAGAAGAGAACCACATTAGAAGGATGACCTTAGCTAACTTCCCAGGGGCTATCACCCCCCTGGGACATGGCAGGCATGTGTGGCTGGCATGAGGACGTCCCCCCAAGGGAAGAAGATTGGGGGATGTCCCCCCATGATAGGAGGAGTTCATGGGGGTAAGATTCCTCAAAGGAAGCGGTGGCAGGGGTAAAGCCCCCCAATGACGCTGAGTGGCCATAAGCCCCGACAGAGACGAAGTGGGTGACTGAGGATATACCTTCGGAGGTATTAAACCCATACTATGAATCTGGTCATGAGCAGCGACCATGGAAAAAGAAGACTTATGCAGGGTAAAGTTCGACGGAGTAAAACCATTTAAGATAAAAATCAAAGCAACCATTAAAATCATGGGTCGAAGCTTGGGGATCACCCGTAGAATATGTAACTGAAACCCTAGGACGTGAGAAACTACCAACGTCCATATTTTATGCAGAAAAACCCATAGACACGTGACCATGGATGGAGAGGATTGGTGCACGTTTCCCGGAACATTGCCGGAAGGAGTGCGCTGCAAGTCCGACGGCTGTGAGGATTTAGACATCGGACGTGAGGATATCATAGGTGTTCAATATTTCGATGTTAAACCATAAAAAGCAACCCCGTCATTGAGTTGCCGGAAAAAATGATTGGAAAAGCTTAGACACGATGACGACGCACCGAAGAAGTAGAGAGAGGAGAGAGCATCATTTTTTAGAGAGAGAAAATTAATACTACTTGTTTCGGTTTTTACTTGTCCTTATTCTTTATTTTACAAATTATAGATTAATTTTACCTATATTTTTAAAAAAAATAGTTATTGCAAAAATTATAAAATTTCAAAATTAAGTAAATAAGAAAATTAATTAGATTATAAATAATACAATTAAACAATAAAGAGATAAATTCAATAAAAAAATCTCTTTAAATACGAAATCTTTTGTTTTTTGCATATGAGTTGTATCTATTTATAGAACATATTTATCAATAAGAAAATAAAAGTTTGAATAATGTTTTAACTGCCCAATGTTGAATTATTTTTACTACCCCAATTCTGAAAATGTAATAAATTATGTTTTCAATGTAATCAATAATAAAGTCATTTCAAATTCCAATATTTTTTTGGGTTTAGGAAGCTGAACAATTATCAAAATTATTAAAGGAGTTTAACAAAAACCGTGCTTTATATTTAGCAAGACAATTTTAAGGAAAAATGAAATATTTCAGAAAATACAAAAACTATTATATATATATATATATATATACGTATTTAGCTACACAATTTTAAGGGAAAATAAAACAATTTATATCTAATTCCAAATGTACTACTTTGAAACTTGAATATCAAAATACGTTGATAAATATAAAAAATAATTTCTATTAACATGAAAAGTATGTTAATATATAAAAAATAAAATTTAATATTTAAAGTACTATAATTGTAACGACACGGATTTTTATGCCTTAATAAGAAATTTATTAATGATGTTATTAGTTTATTTTAAGAAATAATAATGGAGAATTAGAAATTTATTAATGATTTTACTAGATATTTAATTTGTTATATTACAGATAATAAAAGAGTTTTTTAATTAGACTGAGAATTAATTCAATTTGGGCCTTAGAACAAATAATTGGACATTTAATTGGTTTAGAGTATTAAATCAGGCTCATATTGTTAGTAAGTTAATAATAAGCCCATGTACCAAAAACCTAGTTTAATTAGAAGTAGGTTAAAATATAGATATAAGACACGTAAAACACACACATGTATAACACACAAAAACACACGACAATAAGGGGAGAGAAAACGACAAAATAAAAAGAAAAGAATGAGAAGTGATTTCGCCAACGCGGTTGATTCGATAGAGGCCTAAGAAGGATTTTTCCATAACCCTTAATTGAACAGGCAATTAATCTTTTTAGTTTCACTTAGATTTAAGTTTAGATTGTTGTTATGTGATTCTCTTTTTGTTAATTTTCAATGCTTGCTGCCAATTATGATCATCGTAACGTTGGTATATATATTCATCGTCCCTATTCCAAGCAATAAATATTTTATATATTTAATATTCTGGAATTTTCGTCTATTAATATGATGGAATTGTGCTTCTATTGTAAGTAGTAGATTGAAGTCATTTACATGCATGTCATGATGAAACTTATTTCCTTGCAATTCACTTTGTAAAAGTCAGATTAGATTCTATGGTTAGTAAGCTTTATCAGTTTAAGTTTTAGAAAACAATAGGATCATCATCACATATTGTTTTAACACTAGAGTTATTATTGGATTGTAACGTGATTTTCTAAATAAGTTTGAATCCAGAGTCTCATTAATTAGTTGAATGTAGGGTTATTCCCCTAACTAACTGAATGCATGCTTTCTCCTAAATGGTTTTGAATCATTTAGCCTTTCCCTTAAATTAGTTGAATGAATGGCTTTCCATAACTAGTTGAATGAAGGTTTTCCCTTAACTAATTGGATATATGGTTTTCCCTAACTAAATGAATATAAGAATTTTCTCTAACTAATTGGATGTAGGGTTTTCTCCTAACTAATTGATATAGGATTTTCCTTAACTAACTGAATGTAGGGTTGTCCCTAATTAGTTGAATGTAGGGTTTTCCCTAATTAGATGAATGTAGGGTTTTTATCTCAAATTGTTTCAGCTAATGTGATTTAATTATTATGCTATGTATTTATGTTAATTCTCACATTCAATGAAAAATTGCATCACTTGGATTCATGCATCATGTTAATGTATGTTCATAGTATTTAGAGGGCATCCCAACATAAAGTAAAGTTAAGTCTTAAGTTTTTAGAATTAATAATATTGCTTTTAAAGAAATGGGTGCACATTGTCCTATGATGCTGGAGTGAGTGGGAATGGGCGCGGGGGACTGATGTTCCAAAAATGTGCCGCATGCGGCTAATGTTAATATTCAAGGACATGGGCCTTCAGGCAAAATGAAAGGAAATGGGCCGTTAGGCAAAGTGTTAATCGGGTTCCAAGTAACAAGGCCCACTGTGACCATGATTAGGACAATGTGTCACCAAATGAGCTCGCGTCCTACGAATATTTTACGAAAAGAAAGACAATGTTTTACGTATGTATATGGAAGGTTTTTAAGTAAAGGAAACATAAGGTTTTACAAAGTTATAGAAGTTAAGATATTGTATTAGGTATACACACATGCATGAGATTACTTGTTGGGCTTGTTTAAGCTCATGATTCCACGAATGTTGAATATTTTCAGATGAGAACCTAGAAGAGGAAGTTGATGGCGATGTGCAGTGAATCGGAGAACCCATGTCCTTCAATTTTTATTATTTTCAAAGTTTTGACTTTTTAGTTTACTAGCTAGATGTACGTGCGTTGCACGTAATCCAAATAATTTTTTTATTAATTAAAATTAAAGCTTAAAAATTATATAATTTATAGTTAAATGATTATATATATAGTAAATGTTGCCTTGTAGTTTGTTCCTAAAATAAAATTTGTAAAATTAAAATTAAACTTCTTAGTAGGTGATATATGGTTAGAACATTTTGAAGCCAAAACACGATACTTACATGATATTATCATTGAACAAAGTACAATGGATAATAAAAAACTAAACCGTAATTAAAAAACTATTCTAAGAACTCATTTTGCATCAATTCGACTCATGTTTTACTTTTCAAGTGTCTCATTCTTCTGACTTTGATATTTTTTGCATCTTTTTTTAGCACTCTTAGCCCAAGTATGATTGATTGGCATATGGATGTCTCCTCTTTTTCTCCATCTCCGAAATGTTTGTTATCTCTCGACTAGGCTATAACATTAAGTTTTCCATTCACCACCAGTGTCGTCTTTGCCTTTTTGTTAAGAGTGACAAGCAAGTAAAATTTCTTTTTGTATGTTCTCATTTTCATTATCTCTCACTTTTCAAAGCTATTTTTCTTACCTATTCTCCTACATTTTCATTCAATCACATCTATCAAATTTACATCATTATCTCCCACTTTTCACTAAAAATTAATTGTTAGGTTAATCCCTAACTTACCAATTATATAATTAATAATAAAATGTTTGTAAAGTTATTTTTAAATACAAAAATATCAAGTTTGTATGACGTATTTTTGTGTAAGAAAAAGTCTTAAAAAAATATTCAACCAAATATCAATTCATTTTTATACATATATTTATTTTCAAATTTTTACATACAATCAAATATATTTTCAATTTTCACACGAAAACCAATACCCACTCTCAATGAAATAGTAGAAATGAAAATTCTCAATTGAAATGTGGCCACGTGAGCCCTTAGCTCCATGTAATGTTCTCACTCATGTTCTCCCTGATTAAATTTAATATTTTTATATTAGAAATATTGAAGAAAAAATAAACTAATCAATCGCAATTGGAAATGGTCAATAAATTAATTAAAATTGAAAGAAAATCCGCATGTTTATATCATATAAATTATTTAACCACGATCCATTTTCATATACTATGCAAACTATATATCAATGAAAAAGGAAAAATAAAAATATGAAGGAAGATAAGTAATCCATAATATAATAGTATTACATATTCAATCAATGTTGAATATTCATTTATTAGACATCCGATATATAGTCACTGCTACTCAAACATAAATGAAAGCACCTTTTACGACATTCAATAGTAATCTCTATTTGAAATTCATGTAATAATGATTAGTATTTGATAGATGAATAATATATTTAAGTACGTACTTCAAATATTATTAATGCCTTGGTATTGTTTAAACATTTTTCTCGTTACATTTATTGCAAGTAACATTTTTTTTATCTTTAGGAATTAATGTCAAACCATGAAGATTTTTCTGCATTATCAACAAGTTCTTTGAAATAATAATACATGCCATGTAAATATAAATTAGTTAATATACTACACAAGTTAATTATATGTTGTTAGTACATGTATAACATTTTTGATATGATTGTTAAACTTTCAACGTTGTTTCAATATTTAATTTTTTTTAGTAAGTATAGATAGGAATGAATTGTTAACTAATTGTTTGTATAACTCAATTCAAGAAAACCTCAAAAACAATATAAAATTATATAGGTTTTATGTTTAGTTTACAATCAGATTTTCTCTTGTTTGGTTTTGATGGCTGGAAACGTCTTTTTCTAAATTACTTATAATATTTTTTTGCATTAGATGCATTATAAAGATTTAGTTGTGTAATTATACATGCTAAAATTTGATAACCCAAGTTTTTTACATTATAAAAAAAGTTCAATCTAGATCATGTTAAATCGTATATGCGTTATTACAAAAAATTGAAAAACATTGATAAAGATTAATGAATAAAGTTGGGATAAAAAATTAATTTTTTGAAATTTTATTAATAGCTATATCTCACTAATCTTAAAACCAATTGTTTCTTATTGACACATACTTCTCTGTAATTTTCAATGGTCTCAAACCCCCATCTTTAGGTATCTAAAAAATATGTCATTTACATCGACTGCAAAGAAATAATTATCTCACAATTTAGGAAGGTGATAGATGATAAATTTATTAATTTATGGGATATTTGTAACCAAAAGTGAATTTAAAAAATATATTTTGTCCTCTTATTTATTTAAATCAAACTTAAATGAATTAATTTTATTTATTTACTTTTTTATCTTCATATTGTTCTAAATTTGTACTCTTGTTTCTTTTGGTGGATGTATTTAGTTATTAAAAAAATTAAAGTAAAATATTATAAATGTACATTCTTACATAATACTCTTGATATATAGTTTTATATGAAAGGAGTATTATTTCAAAATGGTTGGAAAACTCTTGATATATAGTTTTATATGAAAGGAGTATTATTTCAAAATTTAAAATATTCTAAGAATTACAATTAAACGAAAGTTGTCACGCCCCAAACGGGACCATGACGTGATCAATAACTTAAACTAGTTGATAAGCCAAATAAATCGAGTCAATAAAGGATTCTTAACACATTAATACCTAAATAGGGAGTCATAGATCAAACGCAACCCAAACAGAGTTTAATATCACAACGGAATTTAAGTTATAGTCCGACAACATGACCAAGTAGTTCCAAAAGTAAAACCCAAATAAAAACTTAACATTGTTCAAGGGTCCAACGCCCTTAGGTTACAAGCTTAAAATAAAAGAGTCCAACATAAAGAAGTAAAGGAAATCTTCAAAAGTCGGGATGGGGCACGGATATGAATCACTCTGTGGTCTGATCTTCCTCGTCCACGTCATTAATATAACACCCTAATTTTATAAAGAGCGAAACCACGAATAAATATTTCGCTAAATAAAAATGTTTATAAATATCTCATAATTATGGAGAAATAGACTACTAAATTTAACTTCAAAGAAAATGAAATAACCTATGAAAAAAATCATTAAATATCACCCATATTCGTAGATGAAAATTAAAACAATAAACATGTCTGAAAAACTCTCAATAATTATAAAATAACTTCAAAAGAAAACTTTGCATGACTCCGATCACATCCATCCACACGTGTCACGCCAGACTCCTAACCTGAAAATTTGTTAAATGAAATGGGTGAGCTATCAACAACTCAGTGGGGATGCATTGTCTAAATCAAATACACAAGCATAACAATCACTGTATACACACCTATAATTTCCATGGTTTGATCAAATAAGCCCGTAGGCCAACTGTGGGTGTACAATTAAGTACGTTCATGTTTGTACAATTAAGTACCTTCGCGATGTACAATTAAGTACTTTCGTGTCATGTCATGTTTAACGTGCCCATACATATAACAATCATAACAAGGCATTTAAAGTAGATAATAAGCAGTAAACCTTTTGTTAAATTATTTTATATTATTTTGTTAGCAATTTTATAATTCGATCCATTTGATTTATTATCCTAATTAGATTGACTCACATATATTAGACTTTTCATTTATTAGTATGATTTAAATTAGAGTCATATTTATTAAGAGATGATTTTATAATTTTAGGACTTGACTAACCACTAATCATCACTATCCATTTATTGTATTTGATCCATCAACTCCACCCATTATCCTAAAATAGATCCTATACTTTATTTCACCTTTTAAATTAATACAAAATTCTAATTGTGACCAAAGTTAACCCCCACCACACAATTCACCTTACCACCACACTTGGACACAATTGAACCAAGTCTTCCTTCATTTTTCTTTCTTTTTTACCGATTTTCACAAGCCCATTTGTGGAGATATTTTGTTTTGGTTAAGTTAATTTCCTAAGAGAGAGAAAGCTAGAATTCTACACTTTGTCTTGCAAGACTACCCCATAGTAAGACAATAAACCCATCAAACAAACTTCTTCACCCTTTTCTCCATAGAACCGTGAATACCTGTGAGGCCCCGAATTTTAACAACGTGAGATACGGTGTTATGTAGAGATTATTTATTCGCCCATGTATCACAAAACTATTATTAATGAAACGCGACTCTACTTTTATTTATTTCTTCCAACGTCAATTACGCATTTCGCTTTTTTGAGCTTGGCAATTTTATATTCTCCTCTAGTATTAATACTTGATCGAATGAATACGACTTTAGAAATATTAGACCCTCGATAATTTAGGAGTGCATTTCGATCCTTATCCAAATATTTGATCTTATTCTATAATTCATTCCCAATAACTTCCAAATTGTTGTTTTTGAAATACACATTTCTTGTTTCACGTCCTTAATTTTAAATTTCTAAATATTCAATTATGGATGTTTATATATTTTGTATTTTCCTTAATTTTATAAAAGAAAGAAACCAAAAATTTTATTTTGTTATTTTATTTTACTAATTTTCGAGATTTCATTAAAATTGGAGAATTTTTCAATTTATTTTTCAAGCCTACATTTAAATTGCCCTACATATTCCACTACATCTTGGTCAACAAACAATAATGCCCCTAAACATAGTTTTGGCTTCATGTCCCTAGTAAAAGGACTCTAATTATTTTTTTATTTCCTAAATCCCCCAATTATTCCCACTAACTTATTTTTTAACCAAAACAAAAATTTGTCTCCCCCTCCTTTCTTGTAGAATCGGCCATAAGGCCATTTTGAACAAGAATTCTTGTTCATTTCACCAACATCCACTCCCTCTAATTGCAAATTACCTCCTTCTCTGTAAAAGAAAAATCCTCCTAATTCTCTCTTCTTCTTTTCTTCTTCTTATTATCATCTACCTTCTATACTTAACCAAAATTTCAAAAACAACCCCTTCTACTTCAACAACAAATTCGAACACCCCTTCAACAAGGTAAGAAATTGTGTTCTAAAAATCATCTTGTTGTCCTCTAGCTCATCCTCTTCACTTCTTAACCTAAGTTTGATTTTTGGTTTGAGGTACACTTAGAAGACAACTTGAAGATAATAGACACTTGGAACCATCTTGACTAGACCTCAAGAAATTGTGAAGGAATTTGGACTAGAAGGTAATAAATTGGGTTTGTAGCACATTTTTCATTCTTCCCCTAAAATTCAAAATTTTGACACTCCATTTTTATTTTTGGAGTTTTAGGGGCTGACCTTAAGTGATATTTGAGGGTGAGCAAGTAAAACCATTTTTGGAGACCTCTACTTGTCACATTTTGCCTACTACACAAGGTAAGTGTAGTTTTTACCAACTTCTTCACCTCTTCTTCTTTTTCCTTAATTTTTAACCTCATTTTCGAACTCCTATATTTTTTTTTTGGTATTCCTTGACTTAGGGGCTGACCTAAGTCACTTCTTCTTCAAGAGTGATTTATTTCATCTTTCACCAACAAGTTCATTTTTAAGGTGGGTGGAAAAATCTTTCCAACTTCTAGGTGTTTTTACTTAAAATGCATGTATTATTTTGATATTGAGCACTTGAGATATATATTGTCACGCCCCAAACGGGATGCGACGAATGATTCACAACTTAAATACAATAACCAAACAGTCCAGACAAATATCAACGAGAACCCAATAAGACAGAGTCTAAATAGCAGCGGAAATAAATAACAGATACAAGTTACCACTTAAAGTTTACAATCCGTCATCCAAATTACAACCCGAAAGTCAACAAAATAGCAACTTAAAGTCAAAGGGTCATACGCCCCTCAATTACAAACTCGAATGGAATGAAAAACAAAAGTCCGACAACAATATAAGAAAAGAGTCCAATCAACAACAAGAAGCAGTAAATCCAACAAGCATAGTACAAGGTCTCAACCCAGAGCCGGTTCAACATCTCCAACGAAATCCTCATCTAAGGTTAGAAAACAGGTGGGGATGAGACAAAAATCTCAGTGGATGGGGTGATCGTAATGCGAGTGTGGCGCAATATAGTTAATGTGAGAAAACAGTTATATGAAAACGCGTGAGTATGATGCATGAATTCACACACAGTTTGCAAGCGTCGTGATAAAATAATACAATAGTATTTTTATACAGTTGAAGAAACAGTTCATGGTCACACAGGCACTATATGATTCAGTCAAGACAGGTAGGATTGCGTACGGAAGTGTAACGCCAATCCTATGCAAGGCAATTAATGGTTGCGTACGGATTTGTAGCGCCAACCAATGCAAAATAGGTAGCGGTTGCGTACGGAAATGTAACGCCAACCAAAACGGGATGATAACTCCAGAATCGTGTGGATCGAGGCAAAGATTCCTTCGTTCTTCCTTGTAACTCCCGGTCGGTATGGTCCAAGACCGCACCTTATCGCTCCGTAGGCAAAGACAAAATCCACAATGGAGCCGGCGAGGCTCGGATCTGTCATAATCATGATTATACCTCGATTACTACGACCCGCTTCCCTTGGACAAACTCCGTCCCTCGATTGCGGGATTAGGGCGATGGGGCCGAAGAGTGGAATAGCGGCCGAGCTGCCGGTTCCATCCCCCGACGTATCCATTCCGATTGTGAGCTCGACACACCAAGTTGACTCAGCAGAAAATAATTACAATTATAGGAAGTCAACCAGGCAATGAGTATTATTGGTTCAGGGGAAGCAGTTTAGGAAAATTTTTGAAAAGCGCGTGGCAATTATGGCGTTGGTGGAGTTTTTGGATGAAGATGATTATCGGAAGGATAAGCAACCTTCGATATCTTGGAAGATTGGGTGGGACATAAGTCCCGTTATAGATTCAATTCGCAAGGCGAGGAAGTCGCTCCGCGATCGGGTATTAATCGGTCAGATTGATCCGATAAGTCAGGGTTTTTGGGAAAGTAAAATACTTAAATTAAATCTCCAAGTCAGAGAGTCCAGGGCTGTTTTAGTAAAAGAGAAAATAATTTGAGTTAGGTCCTTTATAAAAGGAAAATTGTAATTTAGCCCTGTTATGTAAAAACTAAAGTGTACATGCATGCACCTAAAATTCATCAATACGCATGCATGTCCAATACATACAAGAATTCATCAATTAAAGCATTAAAGTGTACATGCATGCACCTAAAATTCAATAAATAATAATTTTGAGCAACTCTTGAGAATTTTCATGATTTGATATATAAAATTGACATGCAATACATAATTATATATATCTCAAGGCTCATGATTAAAGTTTCTACATGCATTTAATCAAAACACCTAAAAGTTGGAAAAATAATTTTCCACCCACCTTAAATTTGGAAATTGTGAAATAAAAGGATAATTTCACAATTTTTGGATGAGGCTTCTTAGGTCAGCCCCTAAGTCAAGAAAATATCAAAATTTGGAGTTAGAAAAATGAGAGAAAAATTAAGGAGAAAAGAAGGAAATAAGGAAATGAAAAGGACTACACTTTACCTTGTGTAGTAGATGTTTGGAGACTAGTTGAAGCTCAAAAATTGGAAATTTTGGCTCAACTCCAAAATCTCCTAAGGTCAGCCCCTATTTCTCAAAAATGAAAAAGGGGTGTTAAAATTTAAAAAAAATAGGAAGAGTAGGAAAGAAGGGGTCTAGTACACAATTCTTACCTTGTAGTCTAATTTTCTCTACTATTTTTCTTCTTCAAGCTTGAGGTCCTTCTTCAAAATGTTGTCAAGTTCAAACCTTCAAGTTCTTCTAAATGTACCTCCAAACCAAATTCAAACTTAAGTTAAGAAGGTGGAAGAGATGAACAATGTGATATCAAAAAATGGATTGAAGCTAAAATTTCTTACCTTGTATGATGATGGTTCGATTTTTATGAAGAATAAGGAGGAAATGTTGAAAATTTTTCTAAGTATAGAAGAAGAAGGTGAAAGGAAGAATAGAGAGAAGTTGAGAGTTTTTAGAGAGAAGGAGGAGGATTTTTGCTAGAGAGTAAATGTGTTAGATGAAAATGAGATGAATTTTTGACAAAATTTGGCCATATGGCCGTCCACTTCATGGAGAGAGGGGGAGAAAATTTGATCAAATTGTGTCTTGTAATTTGTCTCTTGCATGGAGACAAAAATGCAAGTCAAAGTGTGGGTCAATTGGAATTTGAGAGGAATAAGAAGAATGTTGGGAAGAATGGAATAAGTTGGGAAAAATAGTAATAAAGAATTGGTGTATAAGATGATGTGTATAATGTTTGAATTAATGATATAATTATACACAAGATGACTAATATATGGTGTAGGTGTACAAGAGTTGGATGATATTTTTATCCCAAAAATATCATGTTGGCCGTCCACTTCAAGGGTATTATGGTAATTCCATATATTTTTTTTTTGTCCCAAATTTGATGATAATAGAGGAAATATATCAATCTCCAAAATATTTAGTGATTTCCTTGATCACTTGTAAGTCTCATGATCACTTAATCTAAATCAAAATCTTAATTCTATAAGGTAAAAGTCTCCAAAATAAATAGTCTCTTAAAATTCTAAGGTGACTAATAAATACAAAAATAGTAATAATGATCAATCAAGTGATCATAAATGAGGAATAGCATTAAATAAGATCATGATCACAAGTAATTAAATAAAATAAAATAAAATACAAAAATATATATATTATTATTAATTACCCGTCAAAATGACGCGGTAAAATAGTCGATCAAATTTATAAACAACAATAAGGATCAATTAGTAGCTTCGGAAAAATCGGGGCTTCACATATATATGTTATGTATTGCATGTTAATTTCTTGTATCAAGTTGAAAATTTCTCGAGTATGGCTCAAATTGCTATTTGTTGAAAAATAGGTGCATACATGTACACTTTATTGTGATATTTGATGAATTCTTGTATGAAATGGACTTGTATATGTATGACCCTTGAAACCTATGTTTTGTATGATTTATAACCTGGACAAGTAGACCATAATTGATTAAATTTCAATTTTTGGACTTAAAATGCGAAAATAGAAAGTTGGTGGACTTAATTGCAAGAAAATAAAATTTAAGGGACCCCTCTGTAATTTTCAAATTTTGGGACTGTACTCAGGTTCAAAAATGATGTTTGGACATTTTAATAAAATTTTAAGAGTTTTTAAATAAATAAAATCAACCCTTAAAAGCCCAAGGACTAGTTTGTAAAATTTTAGAAGTTTAAGGGCTATATTGCAATTTTCGAAACTGTACCAGGCCCTTAAGAGTTAAAATTTGAAATTTTAACTCTTAAGGGACTGGAAATAGAATATTTTAAGTGTATTCCAAAAATCCAAGTATTTAGAGCTTGGAAAGTAATTTTATAAAAATTGAGGGACCAAATCATAAAAGATTAAAAATTGAGGACCAAAATGAAATTTCCACCTGGAAATACTAATTTAACTTTAACATAATTATATTTTGGACCCAAGGTTCAAATTTCATAACAATTGGACCCCTAAAAGCCTTAAAGGCAATTATTTCAAATTGGGACAAAAATGAGATTTTCAAAAGTTAAGGGACCTATACTTATTTATTTTTAAAACTGCTTTTGTTCCAATATCCCACTGATCTTAGTGACATTTTCCAACTGGAATCACATTAAAATCCCTTCCGGTTTGTGAGTTCCAATTATTTTAAACTTTGGGCCCGAAATGACAATTTTAACAAATTTGGGGCCAATGAGAGAATTTTATAAAAATTCGACCTCAAAACTTTAAAAACCTGAATCTTTGAATAATTTAGAGAATTTAGGAACTGACCTCATAATTTTTCAAGGTCGGGATATTTACTTATTCAATTTTTAACCCCAAAAGTATTGGTTTTTACAAAACGGGGTTAATTGTAAATTTTCTTTTTAACAAGGACCTAACTCAAATTATTTCTATTTTAAAGAAATAGCCCTGGACCCTCTGACTTTTAATAATGATATAAAAGATTTTATTTTCTTAAAACACCTTGACTTATCGGATCGTCTTGACCGATCAATACGCGATCGCGGGGCGACTTTCTCGTCTTGCGATTTCGAATCTATAACGGGACTTATGTTCCACCTAATCTTTCAAGATATAAAAGATTGTTTATCCTCCCGATAATCATCTTCATCCAAATAACTCCACCAACGCCATAATTGCCACTCGCGATTTTCGAAAATTTTCCTGAACTGCTTCCATGAATCAATACTCGACTACCTGGTTGACTACCTGAACTTGTATTTACTTTCCTGTCTGAGTCAACTTGGTGTGTCGAGCTCACAGTCGGAATGGATACATCGGGGATGGAACCGGGCAGCTCGGCTGCTATTCCACTCTTCCGGCCCCATCGTCCTAATCCCACAACTGAGGGACGGAGTTTGTCCAAGGGAAGCGGGTCATAGTACTTGAGGTATAATCATGATTATGACAAATCCGAGCCTTGCTAGCTCCACTGTGGATTTTGTCTTTGCCTATGGAGCGATAAGGTGACAGGTCTTGGACCATCTTGCTCGGGGAGTTACAAGGAAGAACGAAGGAATCACTGTCTGATCCACACGATTCTAGAATTAATCGGACCCGTTTGGTTGGCACTACAAATCCGTACGCAACCGCTACTTGTATTTCATTGGTTGGCGTTACAAATCCGTACGCAACCGCTACTTGTCTTGCATAGGATTGGTGCTACAAATCCGTACGCAATCCTCATGTCTTGCTTTAATCACATAGTGCATGTGTGACCACGAACTATTTTCTTAAAACTGTATAGGTATATCACTTAAATATATTTCTCACGACGCTTGGGGGCTATGTGTGAAATCACGAATCATATCTCACGCATTTTTCATACGACTGTTTCTTTCATCAAAATACATATCGCCACACTTGCACACGATCACCCCATCCACTGAGATTTCTGTCTCATTCCCTCCTGTTTTCTAACCTTTAGATGGG
The DNA here is from genome assembly GCA_016081115.2 of Rehmannia glutinosa. NCBI lineage: Eukaryota > Viridiplantae > Streptophyta > Magnoliopsida > Lamiales > Orobanchaceae > Rehmannia > Rehmannia glutinosa. The sequence goes on from CM071924.1 coordinate 44,842,744, forward strand.
GACGATGTTGAGGGTGTCGACCCGACCGCAGATTATTGACCCTCGCCCCGCCTGTCGAACTTGTACCATCTTTCTGATGATTGTACTTATTTCATGTACTTCTGCGGATGTTGCACTCCATTTTATCCTGCTACTCTTTTCTCTATTGACTGTAACTTGAGGGCATAGGACCCTTGACATTTAAGATTTGGATATGGTATTCTTTACGCTTTAGTTTTGGCCTGTTAACTTATTTAGGTTATTATGTCGGATGTATTTGGACCTCGTTAGACTTTAAGTTGTAATTCGTACTTATGTTTATTTTATTTCCGCTGCTTTAGACTCTCTTTCACTTGGATTTATTTGTATCATTTGTCTAGACTGTTGGTTTATTTCTATTTAAGTGGTTGATCGTCGTCGCGTCACGTTTGAGGCGTGACAATACCCTCAAGTAATAAGCAAAAATATTTGCAAATTATGACCATCAAAACTCCATACATATCAACCTAAACCATCATCCTACCTAGAGGAACAAAAAGAAGGTATTTTTCTTTGGTTTTTGGAGGTGCCGAAAAGTTGGAAAAAAAAAAAGGGAAGAATCTTGTTCTAAGTATTAACACAAAGCTACTAGGTAAGTGGAGGTTCATTTTTTTTAAGATTTTTAGTGGTTTTAATATGGTGAATTATAATCTCATAAGTTAGGATTATAATGAATTTGTAGGGTTTTGTTTGGAGAATTTGATTGGTGACAAGTTGAAATCAATAATTGAAGAGAAGTTGAGGTGGGTAAAATAAAGCTTAAATTATTTTGTTAAATGGTGTGCTTGCATTTTGATTTTGTAAAGCTTGTTTAAATTCTTTAAATAGCATGAAAATCATGTTTCTTTATATGATTGGGTGTGGTTATATGTTTGTTGAATGATTTATAGTTATTTTTAGAATTTAATTGGAGTTTGAGGACTAAAATTGCAATCTTTGGTAACTTGGGTACTAAACTGAAATTTCAAAATTTTGGGTATGTTTTGATATTATTTTAGATGTTGGCTTGGTTTTGGAAGTATATAGATGTATTGAACTTGAATTTGGGAGAAATTTGAACTTGGAAGCCATTTTTGAAAAAAAAAATAGAAATATAGGGACTAAACTGAAAATTTGAAAGGAACAAAAATTAGGACTGGTTTGTATAGTTTGAATAAATCTGGGAGTCATATAGAGAATAATCAAGCTTTAATGGTTAAATTTTAAGTTTTCAAAATATTGGGGTACGAAAATGTAATTTCTTGATGATATGGGGTCAAACTTAAATTTTGAAAATAATGAGAACAATTCTGTATATTGAAACTGAAACTCCAATTTTGAAATATACAGAGGCTAACCTTTAACCTTTAAAGAAATTAGTAAAAGAATTCTAACTTTTAATCTAAAATTTTACAAGATAATTTTCGAAACCCAATATCCCGTTAAATTTCAATTCTGACGATAATTCATCAATTAACTTGATTTAATTTATCTCTTGACTTTTTGACTGAGCATGTGGGGCTGTTTTAAGCTATTTCAAGTAATTGTTAGATTAAACTTGGCTTATGTGCAATGTGTTCTACGCACTTTATTTGGTCTTCGGGCAAATAAAATATCGTTTTGACAAACTACTAATTGTTTGAATCTTCTGCTGTGTGGGTGGGTCAAACAATAGATTGAACAGGTCGTCTGTGATCTCTGTTTGACTACCCATGTACCTATTCCCATTTTCTGGTCGGGACGGAGACGACGGTGGAATTTGGGTCGTATAATGGTATATTCCGAAATATGACGATCTCTGGATAGACAGGACCTAGCTAAAGAGACGTCGAGCCACATGGGGTAGTTATAAGGTAGTCTGTGACTTCGGTCAATTCTTGTTTGGGGAGTCATAAGGTAGAACAGCATAATTGTAGCCCGATCAGCTCAATTATGACTGTTAGCACTTCGTTGTTCCTGCTTGTTTGCTTGTTCTTGTTTGCTCTTTAATGCTTCTACTCGCTTGTCCAGATAACATTTAAAGTTTACAGTAATTGCTTGTTATTGTTACTACTTGTCATTTCTTTAATCACTTGATTTTATTAAACTTTATTCTTGTCAAACTATCTCTGAAAGACTGCGGTTTAACGAAATGTTATTTTTTTTAACGATGCTTTTTGTATGCCATCACATGTACACTTGTAAAAATTGGTAAATTTTAAAAATGTAAACTCAATTCCTTTGCTCAAGCTTGGGAAAAACTAAATTAATTTTTTTTTAAACTATCATTATCACCATTCCCCAACCACTGAGCTCGTTTAGCTCACCCCACGAAATTTAAATTTTTCAGAGACAAGTGGATTTGACATTGAGGGGTCTGATGAATGGTTTCCGAATCAAGGTTGAAGTTGGTGGAATAATTTTTAGGAATTATATGGATATTGCTTTTGTATCAATATTTTGGATATTCAAACTTATTATATAGCTTGTACTTAACTCTGTATTTGGAATATTACTACATGTTAGACTTCCTATGTGTATTTGTAATGTGATGTATAATATTTTAGATATGGCCTGGCCGAATTTAAGTTTTTGTGATTTTCCGGAGTTGTACTCCGATGAATATTATATATAATTCTACTTATCTAGTTTGGGTCGTGACAGTTATGGTATGAGAGCTTAGGCTCTAGAAAGAACTACACCTGAGCTTACCCAGGATAGGATTCTCTGCCTGTGGATTTAGTTACCACCACTGATAACCTTAAACCCCAACCATTTAAGCTTGATTGGAGACACCTACATATTGTAGATTTTGGATTGGTGTGATTACATGTGTGGTTCATTGATTTTGGATTAACTGCTCAACATTATATCGATTAGATGAGATTTTCAGTATTTCTTTGCCATGATGACTAGTGGCTGATGGAGTTATTGTTTACGTATAGGTATGGATCCATGTCGTTATCATGAGGAGGAGATGGCACGTGCACTAGAGCACATTGACTATACGGAGTCATAGGTTGACTATTGGAGAGATGAGTCGGAGAGGATTTCTTGATTGCTCGGCAGACATTGTTATCCCAATCTCGGGATGGTGTTGATATTCTTGATTTGCAGCACCGTGGGATGATACGGGCTCGACATGAGCTAGAGGATAGAGTCCAACAGCTTGAGGATCATCTGCGCATGAGGGGCCTACGAGTAGATGAGCTAGAGGATCACGTGTACCAGAGGGATTTACGAGTGGAGCAGCTAGAGGGGGATCTCCATACTTCTCAGCAGGTGATCGATATCCGTACAACCCAGCGAGACTAGTTGACATTTGATTTGGAGGCCTTACGGGCAGATCGTGAGTTGATGTTGCAGGGCTTTTGGGCTCGGATAATAGATTTGGGTGGTTGGATGCCCGGTCTAGCTCACGAGATTCAGCCAGTGGAGGAGGTGGACCCTCAGGTGGTACCTAACATTGACCACTTGCACGGGGTGCACGAGATAGAGCCGGATCTGGATGAGGTAGAGGTTGATGTGGGCGAGGCTCCGCCTATAGATTTGGACGAGGATATCGATGCTCGCAGTGATATCACAGATGTTTAGATCATAGATAGGGTCTAGGAGTTTCTCTTTTGAAAACTCTTTATGGTGATTGTAAATTACTAGATGCATATATATAGACTTCCTGTATAGTCAGGGTAGGCGTAGGTAGCCACTGAAGACTTGATGTATAGTCAGGGTAGGCGTAGGTAGCCACTGACAGGGATTGGCAGTACTCTTTTGTATTCCACTGTCCCTTTTGACGTCACATTTTGGGATTGTAAATAGACTCACCGTGTAAGTTAACGTTATATATAAATGATGAAGCCTAGAGATATCTTTTATGTTATTGATGTTTGAGCTTTAATTCTATTATTTCATACATTGTTATTATCATAATAAACCTGTATTTATTTTATTTTCTTAACCTTCTCTATTAGATGGCAGAAAGATGGGGACGTGGTAGACCTCGTGCGAACAGGTATTTTGAACCATATCCTCAACGGAATAGAACTCCCGAGCCAGCACATGAGCCAATACCACCACCAAGACTTCCCCCCCACGCCCCGTAGTGGGGAGATAATTTGACTGCATTGGCAATATAACAGTTGCTGCAATTTTTACAACGACAAGCTAATCAGCCTCAGAATCAGCATAACATGGGGCCAACGCAGGACGCCCATGATCGAGTGCTGGAACGATATTTGCGCTTTGACCCTCCTATATTTTGGGGCGAACCAAACGACATGAAAGCAGAGATATGGCTGGAAAAAGTGGAGAGTATATTCTTAGCTCTCAACTACACTGATGACCAAAAACTGAAGTTAATGGCTTTTCGACTAGAAGCAGCAGCTCAAAATTGGTGGCGGACAGTTGAGGAGAAATGGGACAGGACTGAGACCGCAAGGACTTCGGTTAACTTTGTTTGGGAATTTTGTAAGCAGTACATACCCCAAGTAGTCAGGGAAGCCCGTAGAGATGAATTTTATCGTTTGAGGCAGGGATCGATGGCTGTAGCGCAATATGAATCAGAATTCCACCGATTGTCCAAGTATGCACCGGGATCGGTCAATGATGAGGAATATAAGCTCCATAAGTTCACCAGAGGAATAAGGCATGAGATCCAGAAACAGATGCTATCTACTGAGATAGATACTTATGATGATGCGGTCCGAGCAGCAGCAAGGGTGGAGTGTGGTTTGGGATGACTGGAGCCACAATCTAAGGGAATTGGTAGTTCAAAGAAACCATTTGTGGGACAGACTTCGGGAAAACCCCAACCATTCATAAGAGGTGGAAATCAGAGTTTCAATGGGAAGGGAAAACAAAGTCAAATCCCAACCTGTTCCTTTTGCAATACGTCGGGATATACACTGATTCATGCTGGCGCAAGGCAGGAAAATGTTTGAGATGTGGGAATGCGCAACATCAAGCCTATGACTGGTCAATCAGGCAATAATCCAGTTCCATTTCCTAAGCCCGAACATAAGATGGCAGATCGCTCTAAGATGCAGGGTCGTGTGTTTGCATTAGCTGGACAAGAAGCTCTAGAGGCAACCAATGTGGTGGAAGGTACACTGCTTATATCTGGATGTGTTGCCAAAGTTTTAGTAGATCCTGGATCAACACATTCATTTGTTGCCCCACATTTTATCTGCAACTTAAATGCATGCATGGAACGAATACCTTGTTGTTTAGAAGTTTAAACTCCCATGGGTGCTAGCCAAATAACTGATGTTGTGTTTATTGCATGGGACGTGAACATTGATGCTCAATGTTTTCATGTTGATTTGATTGAATTGCCGATATTAGAATATGATATTATTTTGGGGATGGATTGGTTAGCTAGGCACCATGCTCACTTGGACTGCCGCACAAAGGTAGTTAAATTTTGCGTACCTGGACAACCAATAGTAGAGTTCGTAGGTAGTGCGCGAACTACGGTAGCCCCTATTATTTCAGCTATTAAAGCTCGAAAGGCTATTATCAAACGAGCACGGGGATATCTGACATTTTTAATCAATAAACCTAGCGACAAGAAAGGAATAAGAGAATTGCTCGTGGTATCACAATATCCAGATGTATTTCCAGAAGAACTCACATCGTTACCTCCTAACAGGGAGATCGAGTTCACTATTGAATTATTTCCAAGTACAACACCAATATCCAGGACGGCATATAGAATGGCCCCACTCGAGCTACAAGAATTGAAGGTACAATTGCAAAAGTTATATGAAGTGGGATTTATTCGACCCAGTACGTCACCATGGGGAGCTCCGATACTCTTTGTTGAAAAGAAAGACAGGTCATTGAGATTATGCATTGATTTCCGAGGACTTAACAACGTCACCATCAAGAATAAGTATCCATTGCCATGAATCGAGGAGTTATTTGACCAACTTCAGGGAGCCCAGGTTTACTCAAAGTTAGATTTGCAGGGATATCATCAGTTGAGAATTAATGAGGAAGACATACCAAAAACAGCTTTTCAGTCTAGGTATTGTCATTTCGAATTCGTCGTGATGCCCTTTTGTTTGACAAATGCTCCTTCGGCATTCATGGATCTGATGCACCAAGTATTTAGACCCTACTTGGACCAGTTTGTTGTTATTTTCATTGATGACATACTCGTGTATTCCAAATCACAAATGGAGCACGAGAATCATTTGAGAACTGTATTGGAGACGTTAGACAACACAAACTTTATGCCAAATTCAGTAAGTGTGAATTTTGGCTAAGTGAAGTCGCGTTCTTGGGTCATATAGTATCTGGTAAAGGGATCGCAGTGGATACATCAAAGGTGCAAACTATTGTCGACTGGAAGCGACCGGAAACCATAATGGAGATAAGAAGTTTCCTAGGTCTTGCGGGATATTACCGCAGATTCATTAAAGATTTCTCCAAGATAGCGGGCTCACTGACGAGAACAACCCAAAAGCAAGTGAAATATGAGTGGAATGACAAATGTGAGTCAAGCTTCCAAGAACTAAAGAACAGACTCACCACAGCACCAGTTTTAACCCTTCCCGAAGGATTAGAGAACTTCGTAGTGTATAGTGATGCGTCAAGAGAAGGACTTGGAGCTGTATTGATGCAGAATGGAAAAGTAATTGCTTACGCCTCTAGAAAACTGAAACCGTATGAAGGAAATTACCCAACTCATGATCTAGAATTAGCAGCTATAGTGTTCGCTTTGAAGAAGTGGCGACACTATTTGTATGGGGCAGAATTTACTGTCTTTACTAATCATAAAAGTCTGAAATACCTCTTTTCGCAAAAGGATTTAAATTTCAGACAGAGAAGAAAAAGGCTATGTTGGGTGCAGAGACTGCTGAGATAGCTATGTCAAAAGAAGCAGCAGACTCAGAGAGAGCACTGAAACTGACTACTCAAGTGATTCTGAGGAAGAAGCAATGATCTGTCTAATGGCTAAAGAACAAGATCAACCTGACCAAGAAGATGAGGTACACTCTAACTCATCTCACTCAGATTCTAGTGATAGTGATTGTGACACACACACTTCATCACCCACTGATCTTTATGATTCATTAGGCAAAATGATGAAAGACTTTGAACACATTAAATCCTCACACGCACTATTAAACGAGGAAAACAGCTAGCTCAAAAGCCAAAACTCACAGCTGACTAAGGAGCTGAGTACTCTAAGTCACATAGCTAATGAGAACAAAGAGCTGAAGGCTGAAAACACTAAACTAATAGCAGAGATAGCTGCTATAGAAAAGAGGGAAAATGATCTCAAAAATGTGATTGCTTCATTCACAAAGGCATCTAAATCATTGGATGACCTTATTATGAGCCAAAAAGAATGTGGAGATAAGACAGGCATAGGATTCAATTCCTTTGTGCACAGTCAAACTCCCAGAGTGATCTTGGAAAAGGGATCTTCAAGTAATGAAGCATCTCAAAAACCCAAGACACCAAATGTTGCGCCCACATTCACTCCAAAACACAACCACAAACAAACTGGCCTTGGTTATAAAGGAAAAAGCAGCCAGTTGAGTATGCTGAGAGGACAACTGAGAAGAAATCTAGCAGAGTTCCTCAGCAAACTCCAAACAGAAAGTACTCGGTGAAGAATAAACAGAGCTACCAAAAACCCCAGAAGTTTTATCAAAGAAACACATATGATGGGAATGGTAGAAACTACCAAAGCCAAACTGATTGGAATAATGTGAAATATCAGCAAAGACCTATGGAATATAAGCCTAAATGGCAAAGGCCTAGAACTCAGCAAAGGTCATTCCAAAGGCAAAAGAGCTATCATCAGCACTCATATGCACCCAATCACTACACTCAGAAATATCACAACTACCTCAAGAAGGAAATTGCTAAAACACACACACAGGCATACAGACAAAAGAGACAGCTGTATGAACCTAAAGCCCCCAAGAAATTTGCCAAAGTGAATTATGATTATGGCACAGATAGATGGCAACCTCTTAGAGTCAAGTCATTTGGCTATAGGTTGGTTGGATCATCTTACAGCACTAACCCCTCAGGACCCGGACAAGCATGGGTACCTAAAAACTAATTTCATTGATTACAGGTTGAAGGAATAGCTGAGTGCCAAGGAACCCGGTACATGGATAGCGGTTGTTCTAGACACATGACAGGAAACAAGAAAAATCTATCAAAATTCAAGGAGATTAGAGGCGCAAAAGTCAAATTTGGAGGAAATGAAGCTCCAGGGGAAATTAGAGGCTCTGGATCCATCAAGAAAAATGGATTAGAAATCATAGATGTTGCATATGTTGAAGGCCTCAACTTCAACCTGTTAAGCAGTAGCCAACTCTGTGACAAGGGCTATAATGTTGGATTCAATATGGGAGTGTGCCAAATTAAAGACATTGAATCAAATGAAGTAGTGTTGCAAGGATCCAGACAAAAGAACATGTATGTAGTAGATTGGTCTACTGCCACACCAAGCACTTGTCTCATTAGCAAAGAGTATTAAGTTGGTAAGTTGGGCGTGGCACAAGAAGTTTGAGTCATCCAACTTCAAGACAATCAACAAGCTTGCAAGGAGTCAACTTGTGGAAGGATTGCCATACTCAGTGTACAAGAAGGAAAGTGTTTGTGATGCATGTCAGATGGGAAAACATGTTAGATAAATGTTTTTATCATGATTTTGATGATTTTGTTCAAATAAGTTTTTAAACCAAAACAATGTCCCTAAATGTTGTCTAAATACTTCCGATCATCTTAAAATGTTTTTACTATTTTTCGGAGTATTTTTTGGAGTTTATTTTCGATAAAAATTGGACAACACATTTGTTTCAGTTTCGACTGGGCCGCATCCTATAGGGCAACCCGTACTGAGTTGAGTTTTAAAACAAAAATGGGATGTAAGAAAAAAAGAAGAGAAGCGGCCGAGCGACCGACGTCGACCAGGTGGGCGGCCGATGAGAGGGCGATCGGTCGACCCCAGGCGGCCGGTGACTGGGAGCACCCTCTTGGTTCAGACTTCTCTGTTACGTAATTTATTCAACTTCAACCGGTCACAAAAGTGACCGTCGCACCCTCCGACCGGTTGCCCCGTAAAAATTCGCAGAATTCAATTTCAATCTTATCTCTGCGATCGGTCGAACCCCCGCTTTATCAAAGAAACTATCCGCTATGCGTTTTGCATGCTTTTTCCCTATTTTGTGGGATGGATTTCTAACAGCTATATTGATCATTTTAAATGGTTTCTTTTGCAGCAAATCACTCCCCAAGGAGGAGCCAATGTCTGGAAATGAAAGCCAAGTCCTCTCCTATAAATAGAGGCTTCATTCAAACAACAAGATACAACACTCTACACAAGCAAAGAGCAATCAAACAAACACTTTCATATATCTTTTTGTATTAGCCTTAGCACTTTCACTTGCACAAATTTGAGGTCTAGGCTTTCAATTCTTGATTACACTTGTACTCATATTGTATCAATCATTATTGAGTTGTAATCTTGATTTTGGTCATCATTCAACACAAGACATCCTTGTGAGTATTCTTGTGGTAAGAATACACTTGGGTGATCTAGGTGATAGGTGTTTGAGGGTTGTGGTGATCCTCAAAGGGTTGTAAGAGGGTTGTGGTAATCCTCAAGGTGTTGTAAGAGGGTTGTGGTAATCCTCAAGGTGTTGTATTAATTTTTGGTAAATTAATAAAATCTTTGTTTTTTTTGAAATCCATACCGGATATACTGGGGTGGTAGAGGATTAGGCCCTAGGTGGGTTGAACCTCTTTAAATCAACGTGTGCTATTTACTTTCCGCACTTTGCATTTCATCTTTGCTTGAGTCTTTCGAAAAAAGAGGGCAAAATCTGAAAAACCGGGATAATCTATTCACCCCCCCTCTAGATTATTGTAGCCACTTGGACTTACAAGTGGTATCAAAGCCAAACTCTTTGGCTAGCTCGTTCCGAGTAAAGAGAAGAGATCCATGGCTACAAATGATGCTCATCTCACCACTGGCGCCTCCACCAACAAGCCACCGCTGTTCGACGCCAACAACTACGCTTTTTGGAAAGACCGTATGGAGTGCTTCCTACAAGGGTGCGGGTTCGACATTTGGAATGTGGTCATTGAAGGAGTTGATCAACCAACAAAGAAATCGGAGGATGGCACCTTGGCTCCTAAACCTTTCAAGGAGTTTGATAAAAACAACAAAAAAGCTTTCTCTCTAAACGGTAAGGCCTTAAATATTTTGCATTGTTCTCTTACCGCCACCAAGTATAATCGCATAAGAGGCATAAGGTCGGCACATGAGGTTTGGGAAAAATTGGAGACAATCTATGAAGGGACTAAGAAAGTCAAGCAAGCAAGAAAGACCATGCTTGTTAAAGACTTTGAAAACTTTAACATGTATAATGGCGAAAGCATCTCCAAGATGGTGGAAAGGCTTGACAATATTGTCAATCCTCTTGTGGCCCTTGGTAAAGTCATTTCCGAAGAAGACAAGGTGACCAAGGTATTGAATGCTCTTCCCGGCTTATGGTCCGAAAAAGTAACGGCAATCACGGAGGCACAAAATCTTGAGACACTCAAGTTTGACGAGCTTATTGGAAATCTACTCATCTATGAAGTCTATCTCAAGGAGAGGAAAAATTCCAAACTATCCATAAATCAATCGGGTATGCAAATTATCCCTAAAGGTCTTGCTTCTTCTTCTAATAATGCATACTATGATAATGATGATGATGATGAGGAAACGGCCGCACTTGTTCGAAAGTTTGCAAAATTTGTGAACAAAAATAAAGCAAGAAAACCAAGAGATAATGCTTGCTTCAAATGCGGAAAACCCGGGCACTTCATTGCCGATTGCCCAAAGCTCGATGAAGAGGAGCAAAAGAAAAGGAAGCCTTTCACGAAAAAGAAGGCTCTAAATGCGGAGGTCAAAACGTGGGATGAACTACTCGAAACAACCGATGAGGAAGGAGAAACTGAACATGGTCTCATGGCCATAGACGATGAAAATAATGAGGTACACTCTAATTTTTCTACTTCCTCCATAGTTGATGACTTGCAATGTGATTTTGACGAATTGCAAATTGAATTTCAAAATTTAATTGTTAAATATAAGAATTTGAAAAAGGAGCATAAGGAGCTTAAGGTTGAAAAAGAAAAATTATTTACATCTTATGAATCTTTAGACAAAGCTCATACTCTTACTCTTACTAGAGTTCACTCTCTTGAAACCGAAAAGGAATTGCTCACAAAAGATATTGAATGTTTGAAAAATGATATGCATCGTTTCAACATAAGCACGGATAAAGTCACTAAAATTTTAGATGCACAAAGAGGTGAGCATTCCAAATTGGGACTTGGTTATAAGCCATTTCAAAGTGTTTTTAAGAAAAACAACCAAGGTCCAACTTTTGTACGTGCTAGTAATTCTAATACTCCTACATGATTTTATTGTGGCAAAGTTGGGCATTATGCTAATAATTGCAAATTGAGAAATAGCTCTAGACATGTTTGGAGAACCAAAGGTCTCAAGACTAACCCCATGGACCCCAAAATTATAGGGTACCTAAAAGAAATTCTTTTGTAGGTAATAGGGGCTATAACAACAATGGAAGATTCAAAATGGCTCGTTGACAAATGGATGTTCACGCCATATGACCGGGAGGAGAGAACTTTTTACCAACATCAAGCTCCAAGAAGAGGGTATGGTCATGTTCGGAATGGCAAAGGAAAAATTCTTGGAAATGGAGAAATTGGTAACTCTTCTTTCTCTCTTAGTAATGTTCTTTTAGTTGAAGGGCTTAAGTTTAATTTGATAAGTGTTAGCCAACTTTGTGATTCAAACTATGATGTTTCATTTAATAAAGAAAAATGTCTTATACTTAAAAATGGTGAAATTATTTGTGAAGCAAATAGAAAAGGCAATCTTTACAAAATTTGTACAAGTGATTTGGTTAGTCAAAATGTTTCTTGTTTAGTCGCCAATAATAATTTAACTAGTTTATGGCATAGGCGACTTGGACATGTTGGATACAAAAATTTGAAAAATATTTACAAAAATCAACATGTAAAAGGACTACCCAAATTGAATTTTGAAAATCTTGGCTTATGTGACACTTGTCAAAAGAACAAATTAGTTAAAAGTAGTTTTAAGCCCAAAAATGAAATTTCCACAACCAAACCCCTACAATTGCTTCACCTTGATTTGTATGGGGATATTGGTACGGCTAGTCTAAGTGGAAAACATTACACTTTCGTTATTGTCGATGATTTTTCTAGATATACTTGGGCTCTTTTTCTTACCAATAAAAACGATGTCGTTAATGAGTTTGTTAAGTTGTGTAGACTAATTGAGAATGAAAAGGAAGACACTATCAAGTCTATTCGAAGTGATCGAGGTGGAGAATTTGATGGTGAATTTAGAGTATTTTGTGAAACCAAAGGATATGCTCATAATTTTTCGGCTCCAAGGACACCTCAACAAAATGGAGTAGCCGAAAGGAAAAATCGGACATTACAAGAGATGAGTCGGTCCATGCTCAATGAATTTTTACTTCCAAAATACTTTTGGGCCGAAGCCATAAGTACCGCTTGCTATGTCATTAATCGAGTTTATATTCGTCCTAAAATGAATAAAACTTCATATGAGCTTTGGAAAGGTAGAACTCCAAATATTAGTTATTTTAAGATATTTGGGTGTAAATGATTTATTTTGAATACCAAGGACCAATTGGACAAACTTGATCCTAAGGCCGATAAAGGGATATGTATGGGATATTCAACAAAAAGCAAAACATATCGGGTCTACAATAAGACTAGTGGAGTTGTCGAAGAATCCATTCATGTCAAATTCAATGAAGCTTCGGGTGTTGAAAGAATACCCAATGATGAAAGTGATGAAGAGGATATTATTGAACCAATTGTTCAAGTCAATGTTCAACCGCCTACATCAAATAATCAACCGTCCACTTCAAATGGTCCTCAAGAAGATAGAGGTGATATCTCGGATCTTCCCGTTGCATTGAAATTTAAGGGAGATCACCCAAAAGATCTCATTATTGGTGATCCCTTTGACAAAGTGATGACCCGGAGAAAATTTGCCGAGAAAGCTCTTATTTCTCAAAAGGAGCCTAAAAATGCTAAGGAGGCTATTGAGGATGAGGATTGGTTCCTAGAGATGCAAGAGGAGTTGAATCAATTTGAAAGAAATGATGTATGGGAATTGGTACCTTGTCCTCCTTCTCAAACCATTATTGGTACAAAATGGGTATTCCGGAACAAACTTGATGATCAAGGTAACATTGTTCGAAATAAGGCAAGGCTAGTAGCTCAAGGGTATTGTCAAGAAGAAGGTATTGACTATGATGAAACTTTTGCACCCGTAGCACGTTTAGAAGCTATTCGTATTTTACTTGCCTATTCTTGTTTTAAAATTTTCAAACTTTGGCAAATGGATGTTAAATCCGCTTTCTTAAATGGTATTATTCAAGAAGAAGTTTATGTAAAACAACCTCTGGGGTTTGAAAATTTTTCTAGGCCTAATGATGTTTATAAACTTAAAAAGGCCTTGTATGGTTTAAAACAAACACCCCGTGCATGGTATGATAGACTTAGCTCTTTTCTTTTGCAAAATGGTTTTATTAAGAGGTAAAGTTGATACAACTCTCTTTGTTTTTGAAAAAAGGCAAGATTGTTTACTTGTGAAAATTTATGTTGATGATATTATCTTTGGTGCTACTAATGATTCTTTGTGCAATAAATTTTATAAGTTAATGCAAGGTGAATTTCAGATGAGTATGATGGGGGAGCTCAATTTCTTTCTTGGACTCCAAATTAAGCAATGTCAAGAAGGCATATACATCTCACAATTAAAATATACAAAAGAACTTTTGAAAAAGTTCGGCATTGAAGAAGGAAGAACCGTATCTACTCCCATGGCAACAAATGTAAAAATTGACAAAGATGAAAAAGGCAAGTCCGTGGATAAATCCAAATATCGAGGTATGATTGGTAGTTTACTTTATTTAACCACTAGTAGACCGGACATTCTTCATGTCGTATGCCTATGTGCTCGTTTGCAAAGCAATCCCAACGAATCTCATATGAGTGCCGTTAAAAGGATTTTTCGATATTTAAAAGGCACTATTCAATATGGTTTATTCTATCCAAAGAATGAAAATTTTTCTCTTAAAGGTTATAGTGATTCGGATTATGCGGAAATATTGATGATCGGGAAAAGTACTTCCGGATCATGTCAATTTTTAGGTGATTGCCTAGTTTCTTGGTTTTCAAAGAAACAAAACTGTGTTTCTCTTTCAACGGCCGAAGCCGAATATATTTCCGCCGCTTTTTGTTGTACTCAACTTCTTTGGATGAAACAAACCTTAGCGGATTACAAATGCTCTTTTGAAAATGTACCTATCTTTTGTGATAATATATCCGCTATAAATATTGCTCAAAACCCGGTTCATCATAACCGTACTAAACATATTAGATTCGACATCATTTTCTAAGGGATTGTGTTTCAAAACGAAAAATTGAGATATCTTTTGTTCCATCTCAAGATCAATTAGCGGATATTTTTACTAAATCGCTATCTTCCGAGACTTTTGCGTCGATACGAGCTCGGTTAGGCATAATGCATATTGAATGAGGCTTACGTTTGCCTTTTGCATATTTTTTTGAAACTTAGGGGCGAAAAAATCGGATTTTTGGTTGAAAATTCGGATTTCTTCAAAAATGTCAAAACAAATGGGCTAAACAGGTTGAGGGCAACCGCGCCCTCAACGCCGACCGTCGCCCTAAGCCAATTTTTGGATTAAAACGGTTCTGTCTTCAGCATTCGCCATTTTACCTTATTTTTGCCATTTTTCGTCCCCTTTGCCAAATTCACACAAATTTCACTCTAAACTTGTTTTCATGCATTCTAATCACAACTTGGATCTTATATAGCATGTTTATCATCATCATAGCTCATCTTTTTCGATCACATGGTAAGAATTTTCCTTACTTTACTCAATTGGGTTGAACCCTCGAGTTTATGGCTTTCTTGTATATTTCTTGATATATTTTGCATATGATCTTGTTGAGCTTTGCTATTATGTTGTTTTGTATGATGTTTGATGTAATTTGGTGATGAAAATTTTTGGCTTGATTCATTTACAAGGGGCTCTATACTACTTTTTTAATTTTTACGCTCACAAGGTGTTCGATGAAATGTCACAATGAATATTTCAACTTCTACATGATTCTCTTGCTTCCAAAAGTCTTAAATACTTATTGAGATCATGTTTTTGGCAAATAAAACGAGCGTATGAACTCTTCATGATACATTTCTCCCATTTTCCTTGGATTTTAAGCGTAAATTGCTCAATGGTTGATAAACCGTCTCTTTTGCGCACTTTGATATAATTGTATGATGTTTTTATCATCCTTACATTCTTTTGATGATTCCAAAGGGGGAGAAATGAATTTGGCTCGTTAGCCAAAAGAAGCTATTAAAAGCTCGCATTAAAAGCTTATAAGTTATGGCTTCCTAAAGCCAAGTATACCTAGTCCATGTCGTGTATTATGGACTCAAGTGCAAATGATTATAAGTATTGTGACAGGGGGAGCGTCTTAGCTCATGATATCTATATGCACCTTATATAAGCTTGTTATAGCTTGTGCTTCTAACTTATAATAATCTTTTGTTGATATGCTCATAGATAGGGGGAGCTTTGTATGGAATGTCTTTAACGGATAGTTTACTTGTAAAACCGGAAAATTTATTTGTTTTTCAAATCGTCATCGAGAAAATTGTTTTGGTTTGTAATCATCAAAAAAGGGGAGTTTGTTAGATAAATGTTTTTATCATGATTTTGATGATTTTGTTCAAATAAGTTTTTAAACCAAAACAATGTCCCTAAATGTTGTCTAAATACTTCCGATCATCTTAAAATATTTTTACTATTTTTCGGAGTATTTTTTGGAGTTTATTTTCGATAAAAATTGGACAACACATTTGTTTCAGGCTCGACCGGTCGCCCTATAGGGCAACCCGTACCTGAGTTGAGTTTTGAAACAGAAAATGGGACGTAAGAAAAAAAGAAGTGGGCGACCGGTCGACCAGGTGGGCAGCCCTCTTGGTTCAGAAAATGGGACGTAAGAAAAAAAGAACTGGGAGCAGCCCTCTTGGTTCAGACTTCTCTGTTTCGTAATTTCTTCAACTTCAATCGGTCACAGCTAAGGGCGACCGGTCGCACCCCCCTCCAACCGGTTGCCCTGTGTAAAAATTCGCAGAATTCAATTTCAATCTTATCTCTGCGCGACCGGTCGAACCCCCTGTTTATCAAAGAACTATCTCGTGTTTTCAGATGCTTTTTCCCTATTTTGTGGGATGGATTTCTAACAGCTATATTGATCATTTTAAATGGTTTCTTTTGCAGCAAATCACTCCCCAATGAGGAGCCAATGTCTGGAAATGAAAGCCAAGTCCTCTCCTATAAATAGAGGCTTCATTCAAACAACAAGATACAACACTCTACACAAGCAAAGAGCAATCAAGCAAACACTTTCATATATCTTGTTGTATTAGCCTTAGCACTTTCACTTGCACAAATTTGAGGTCTAGGCTTTCAATTCTTGATTACACTTGTACTCATATTGTATCAATCATTATTGAGTTGTAATCTTGATTTTGGTCATCATTCAACACAAGATATCCTTGTGAGTATTCTTGTGGTAAGAATACACTTGGGTGATCTAGGTGATAGGTGTTTGAGGGTTGTGGTGATCCTCAAAGGGTTGTAAGAGGGTTGTGGTAATCCTCAAGGTGTTGTAAGAGGGTTGTGGTAATCCTCAAGGTGGTGAAAGAGGGTTGTGGTAATCCTCAAGGTGTTGTATTAATTTTTGGTAAATTAATAAAATCCTTTTTTTAAAAAAATCCATCCCGGATATACTGGGGTGGTAGAGGATTAGGCCCTAGGTGGGTTGAACCTCTTTAAATCAACGTGTGCTATTTACTTTCCGCACTTTGCATTTCATCTTTGCTTGAGTCTTTCGAAAAAAGAGGGCAAAATCTGAAAAACCGGGATAATCTATTCACCCCCTCTCTAGATTATTGTAGCCACTTGGACTTTCAAAACAGATAAAATCATCATTCAAAGAGAAGTCAAGTCCATCTTCAACAAGGATATTGCATCTGTTGCATATGGATCTATTTGGTCCAGTTGAGCCAACTAGCATAAGTGGAAAGAAATACACTTTAGTAGTGGTGGATGATTATTCAAGATATACATGGACAATCTTCATGTGTAAAAAGAAGGAAACTTTGCGGAAGTTACCTCAGCTGATGAGAAGAGTTCAAAATGAGAAGAGTCAAACCATTATAAAGATAAGGTCTGATAGAGGAACTGAGTTTGTCAATGGGATAATAACTTAGTATTGTGTTGAAAATGGTATTGCACATAAATTATCTGCAGCAAGGACTCCACAGCAGAATGGAGTAGCAGAAAGAAGGAACAGAACTCTCAAGGAAGCTGCAAGAACCATGTTAGCTGAAGCTGGATTGCCAAAGAGATTTTGGGCTGAAGCCATCAACATTGCATGCTATACTCAAAATAGATGCATGATCAATAGACAGCTGACAAAGACTCCCTATGAAATATGGACAGGGAGAAAGCCAAATGTTGCATACTTTAGAATATTTGGATGTAAATGCTTCATCCACAACAATATTACTACAAGAAATATGAGATAACATGACGAAAAATACTGTCATATAAACATGTTTTTTCGTCACTAAATATATTTGGTGACGAAAATTGAGCGTCATAAGGATCGTCACTGTAGCCCCGTCATAAAAGGTATACATGACGATTTTTGCAATTTGTCACTACAAAATTAACCTTTGGTCAAGCTAATAACCATTGTCACGATTTGTATCAGTTATTGTGACGCCTACATCGTCACTTCAACGATACAATTTTTGTCATCTATATTATTTTTTTGTCACAAAAAAGTATCGTTTTAATGACGAAAGTATGTTTTGTCATCATAAGCATTAATTTTTAGTGACGATCATGATCGCATTGCCAAATTCATCAAATTCTAATGACGAATTTTGGTGTCGCGATTAAGTTTATAATTTAAATATATTATATTACCGCCTTGTCATAAAATAGGTGATTTAACGTTACGAAATATTGTGTGTCACTTAATGTGTATTTATAATGACAAAATAACGTGTCACCAATAATTACGATTCAACGACGAGATATGTGTTGTCACCAAAAGAATATGTAACGTGATGATTTTGTTCATCGATTTGATTTTGCCTTAAATTTAAGGGGTAATTGTCACGCCCCAAACGGACGCGACGAACGCGATCCACAACTTAAATACAATAACCAAACAAATTCCCGACAAATATCAACGAGAACCCAATAAGACAGTCTAAATAGCAATGAATAAATAACAAGTACAAGTACAACTTAAAGTCTACAATCCATCATCCAAATTACAACCCGAAAATCAACAAAATATAGTAACTTAAAGTCAAAGGGTCCTACGCCCTTTAGTTACAAACCCGAATAGAAAGAAATACAATAGTCCAACGACAACACAAGATAAGAGTCCAATCAACAACAAGGAGAAGTAGCGAATCCAACAAGCGTAGTACAAGGTCTCAATCCCGAGCCAGTTCCGCATCCTCAACGAAATCCTCATCTAAGGTTAGAAAATAGGTGGGGATGAGACAGAAATCTCAGTGGATGGGGTGATCGTGTGCAAGTGTGGCGCAATATAGTTAATGTGAGAAAACAGTTATATGAAAACGCGTGAGTATGATGCATGGATTCACACACAGTTCGCAAGCGTCGTGATAAAATATTTAAATAGTATACTTATACAGTTCACGAAAATAGTTCATGGTCACACAGGCACTATGTGATGATCAAAAGACAGGTAGGATTGCGTACGGAAGTGTAACGCCAATCCCAATGCAAGGCAAATAATGGTTGCGTAACGGATTTGTAGCGCCAACCAATGCAAAACAGGTAGCGGTTGCGTCCGGAAATGTAACGCCAACCAAAACGGGTCCGATAACTCGGAATCGTGTGGATCAGACAGCGATTCCTTCGTTCTTCCTTGTAACTCCCGGTCAAGATGGTCCAAGACCGCACCTTATCGCTCCGTATGCAAAGACAAAATCCACAATGGAGCTTGCAAGGCTCGGATCCGTCATAATCATGATTATACCTCGTGTACTACGACCCGCTTCCCTCGGACAAACTCCGTCCCTCGATTGCGGGATTAGGGCGATGGGGCCTAAGAGTGGAATAGCGGCCGAAATGCCGCCGTTTCATCCCCGACGTATCCATTCCGATCGTGAGCTCGACACACCAAGTTGACTCAGGCCAGAAGGTAATTACATGTACATGCAGTCAACCAGGCAGTCGAGTATTATTGATTCAGGGAAACAGTTTTAGAAAAATTTTTGAAAAACGCGAGTGGCAATTATGGCGTTGGTGGAGTATTTGGATGAAGATAATCATCGGAAGGATAAGCAATCTTCGATATCTTGAAAGATTAGGTGGAACATAAGTCCCGTTATAGATTCAAAATCGCAAGGCGAGGAAGTCGCTCCGCGATCGGGTATTAATCGGTCAAATTGATCCGATAAGTCAAGGGTTTTGAGAAAATAAAATACTTTAATTAAATCTCCAAGTCAGAGGGTCTAGGGCTATTTTAGTAAAAGAGAAAATAATTTGAGTTAGGTCCTTTATAAAAAGAAAAATTGTAATTTAGCCCCGTTTTGTAAAAACTAACACTTTTGGGGTTAAAATTGAATAAATAAATATCCCGACTTTGAAAAATTAAGAGGTCAGTTCCTAAATTCTCCATATTGTCCAGAGATTCAGGTTTTTAAAATTTTGAAGTCGAGATTTTGTAAAATTCTCACATTGGCCCCAAATTTGTAAAAATTGTCAATTCGGACCTTAAGTTTTAAAAATTCGGAACTCACAAACCGGAAGGGCTTTTAATGTGATTCCAGTTGGAAAATGTCACTAAGGTTAGTAGGATATTGGGACAAAAGCAGTTTTTAAAAGAAATATGTGTAGATCCTTTAACTTTTGAAAATATCATTTTGTCCCATTTTGAAATAATTGGCTTTAAGGCTTTTAGGGGTCCAATTGTTATGAAATTTGAACCTTGGGTCCAAAATATAATTAAGTTATAGTTAAGTTAGTATTTCCAGGTGCATGGGCTGCATAAGTCCTGGAAATTTCATTTGGGTCCTCAAGTTTAGTATTTTACACATTAGTCCCTCAATTTTAGAAAAATTATTTTCCAAGCCCTAACCACTTGGATTTTTGGAATACTTTTAAAATATGTAATTCCCAGTACCTTAAGAGTAAAAATTTCAAATTTTAAAGTTAAGGTCTGGTACAGTTTTAAAAATTGCAAAGTAGCCCTTAAACTTACAAAATTTTACAATCTAGCATAATTCAAAGCTAAAAAGTCGGACTAACACATAATCGACAATGCATACCTTGCATGAGATCTAGCATTGCAAGCTCATTTTTAGAGTTATCGAATATGAAGACAAAGTACAATGTTGCAAATGTTTTATACACAAGTCGTCCATCCTGCAAGTTGACAGTCATGGCATTTCAACAAACAATAAGGAAAAATTAAAAAATATAAAAATAAAAAACCAACTCCATAAACACATAGAGATACAGTTTAAATACATAGTTTCTGAAAATGCAATCAAAAATCTTGAACAAGCAATTAAAACCCACAATCCTATTACCGGCCCAAAAAGTGAATCCACATTAACGAAATTACTGATATTCTCAGCTCTACTGCATAAAAGTGTACACAAAACCACAATGAACCAACAGTAAATACTTAATTATACTTCTCCAGTCATAGGATGCCAATAATTAAGAAAGAAAAATTTACAAAATTAAAAAATATTGGAACCGACTTCTGTAAATGCTCCGAACCAGCTCCTGCTGCTTCTCCACAATCTAATCTTACACCAAAATTACGGTAAATCAATCCACTCGAAAAATCATTAATAAAAGAAATAATCACTTGCACGAACAAATCTAATAGAATAATTTTATTGTTATTTGAAGAAAATCAGGTGAACCTGAAACTCATAGAATTTGACGAGGCGCGGTTTGCCTTAATTGTTCATTTCCATGTTCAGCTACTTTGGTAGTTGTTTCTCAAAAAGATTACTGCTTACAAATATGTAAACGTTCCGAGGACAGCTAATTATCGACATTGTTAATGTCTTGGTGATTGCATTTTGCACTTCAACTTCTGAGACATTCATTCATAAGTTGAAAACACTTTATTCAAAAGTAGAGTAGAAACTCGTTTTAGACAATTGATACAATTTATTGAGCATTTCTAAGTTAAGATTCAGGCTATACTAAAAGATCACCTCTGATATTAAGAGTTTCACACTTTTCTAAGCAACTTTTTTTCTTGAAAAGACTAGTTTTATCATGCTTGGTCAGAAGATTTAAAAAACCATTTAGATCCACTTTTAGATCAACAAATGTGCAACTTCAAGTAAATACCACTTTTTTGTACCTGCTGTTAGCTTCAAAAATAAGCTTGGCTCTCAATTTGTTAAAATCTGTCAGTCTAGTAATTGGAAGATATTCTTTCACACGAGAACTGTAAAACATGAAAATGAAATATTAAAAGTGTATATCTCACCACCCAATTCAAGTTTATATGCATTAACAAACTTACTGATCATTAACAAGCATTTGCTCTGCCTTTCTCACTACATTGAGAACAAGAGGCTTTCCCTCCTGCCATTAGAGAAAAAGAAAACATTTATAACAGGTTTGGGCTCTAGAACATGTTATGAACAAGAGTGTTATCCTTGTATTTAAACAAAAATTCAGCAATTAACCATTAGGCATCTAAAACAACATTATGGCAAAATAGAGAAGCACATATAACGAAGTAGCTTTTTATAAATTAAGCACTACCAACCTAAGTAGATGCTCAAGCTTAATTATACTGTTTTCCTCTTTTATCACTTTGAACATAGGGCACAATCTGGTAATATTCCATGGACTACCTGTCATCTCAAAGAAACTAAAATCGAAAGGAAAGACAAAAGAATAACATATTTCAGGTCATTGACCAAATGAAAATCATCCAGAAGCATGTTAAAAGAAGGAAACAATGGGAAATAATGAATCGGAAGAAATTGGTGAAAAATCAACTGCAACTCTAGGAAACAATCGATCACAAAATCATTGACATCTATCCAATATTGTGTACAAACAAAAGTATGAATATAGAATCAGAAATTAGAAGAAAAACTGCGCCAAGTCCCTCCCCAATTTCAATCAAACCCTTGAATCATACCCAATCAATGAGCATATATAATTACATTAAAAATAACTATATCGAACAAGTTTAAAGCAAGAAATATACTGACCTAATAACCAAAGTTTTAGCAGGAATCGACTCTAAACTGTGGTTGCCGGTGAGCGCCAAACTAAATAAAATGCTGGGAGAGAGGACGAGTGGCGGTGGCGGCAACTGGCAGCTAGTGGCGGGAGACCGGTGGGAGGAGGTGGTGGCGACCGTCGGGAGAAGAGGAGGTGTTGGAGACCGGCAAGAGAAAAAGTTGAGAAAAAATTAGGGTGCAAGTGGGAATTAAACTTGAGAGGAGTTAAAAATGAGGAAAAAATTATTTTGCAGGCGGGAAAAAAGTGAGAGGAAGGGAAAATTTGAGAAATAAGAGACCTATTAGTGACAACAAGATTGTCGTCTCAAATAAATGGTCATACCTAATTTAGAGATGTTAAAGGGCACGGCCGTTGGACCTAACCATCTAAACCGAAAAAAAATAGGGTTAGGGCCAAATTATTTTGGCCTGTTTAAACCGAAGCCCGTTAGGGCTAGCCCGTTAGCCCGCTATTTTTATTTTTACAAAAATAAATATAATTCTAATATTTTATATCTACTTTTATTACCTACTATTACTAGTAAATTTATTTTTCAAATTCACATCTCCCTCATCTTTAAGCTTAACTTTATTAAACAAGCTATAAATTTATTTAGTTTTTCATTTTTATTCTAAATAAGAAAATATCACATAGTCTTATTAGGTTATTTAGGATATAAATTATATTTCTAAATGGTGCTAAATCTAATTTTATAAATTTGTTAATGCAATGTAATTATAAACATGCATGACTTTTTTTAAGATTAACTTTAAATGTTAAACTTAGATATTATATATGATCAAGTTTGAAATTTTAAATTTAAATATATAATTTTTTATTTTTTGATTATAGCCCGATAGTGGCCCGTTTAGCCCGAATCTCGTAGGGTTAGGGTTAGGTTCCAATATTACCAGTCCATTCAACTCGGCCCGTTTAGCCCGAAGACTGTTTAGCCCGATTCCCGCTAGGGCTGGCCCTATAGAGTTAGGGTCAGCCCGTTTGACATCTCTACTTAAATCTATGTTCAAATTATTAGCGACAACGGAAACATTGTTGCTAATAGTGAACAAAATTAGTGACTGCAATATTGAAACAAAAGTTATATTAACTTTTTTAGGGACGAAAATATTTAGTAACGACAAAGTTGTCGCAAAATACTGACTATTTGCGACGACAACTTTCATAACTCGTTACTATTGGTATTAACAACAACAACAACAAAATATTAGTTATTGGTGGAGTTATTTGATACAACTTGTCGTTGCAAAAGGCGGATTTTAGCGATGACATTATGTCGTCCCTAATATCTTCGTCACAAAAACCCACTTTTCTTGTACTCCAAATTTTTGGTGCGAATTCTGACCTTTTACAAATAACTATGACACAATTTAATTAATCGTCATGAAATATGCAAATTAGTGACGAAATGTAATATTGATAGTGACAATATTAAATGGTGTCATAAAAGCGTATTTGGAAATGACACAAATAACTTTCGTCATTGTTAATTAACAAATAATGATAAATTTTTATGCGTGCAAAAAATAATCGTCATAAAATATGTCTTTGTTGACGAAATAAAAGTGTCACTATTTTGTTGGAGTGAAAAATGACAAATTATGATGTTGTCACTAAAAGAAATAATTCGTGACACTAAATTTCATCACCAATTCGTCATCGAAATATTTTCCGCCAAAATTTTGGTGTCAAATTCCACCTTCTATGAAATACAGTGACGAGTTTTAGTTAATCGTCATGAAATAGGCAATTTAGTGACGACATTTAATACCAATAGTGACGAAATTAAATGGCGTAGTAATAGTATACTTTACAATGACAAAAATAAAAGTTGTCACTTTTAATTAACAAATGATGACAAATAATTAGGCGTCAAGAAAAATTTCGTGATAAAATGTGTGATTTCTTGTAGTAATGGCAAAGATAATCTAAAGGCTTTTGATACTAAAGATGATGAAGGTATCTTTTTGGGATACTCAGCTGAAAGCAAAGCCTACAGAGTGCTAAACAAGAGGACTATGGTCACGAAAGAGTCTATCCATGTGGTTTTTGATGAACCTAATGTAAATGGAGAAGACATTGAAGAGTTAGGCGATAAAAAATTTGAATCACCAACTATGCGAAAGAGTCCTTATGTTGAAGCCAAGTTGGAGCGATTAATCAAGATGAAGATGAGGCCATGAGTCTCAAAGACAATTGAAAAAAATCTGCACTAAATGATGATGAAAGAGTCGCTCAAGACAACACAACAATTTGCAAGACGAATGAACCCAATGATTTACTCCAACCTTTGTGAGATGGCCGAGAGACCATCCACCGAGCTAGTCATTGGAAATGTAAGAGATGGTGTAAGAACCGATCCGAGCGCAGAAGAAGCAATGTTCACTTGTTTTATTTCCCAAATAGAACCAAAAGATGTGTCCCAAGCATTGGATGACACACATTGGATTCAAGCCATGCAAGAAGAGCTAAATCGGTTTGAAAGGAACAAAGTATATGGAATCTGTGCGAGACAAACCCATCAAATGTTATTGGCACAAAATGGGTTGTCGAAAACAAGATGAATGAAGAAGGTTTTGTGGTAAAAAAAAAAGCAAGATTGGTAGCCAAAGGGTATTGCCAAGAAGAGGAATAGATTTTGATGAAACATTTGCTCTGTTGCAAGATTAGAAGCAATAAGGATGTTTCTTGCCTATGCTTTTACACAAGAACTTCATTGTATATCAAATGGATTTGAAAAGTGCATTTTTAAATGGATTGTTGGAAGAAGAAGTCTATGTTAAGCAACCTCCGTGGCTTTGAGCGTAAGACTCTTGAGACAAGGTATACAAGCTTAAGAAAGCTCTATATGGATTGAAACAAGCACCTACAGCATGGTATGATACATTATCTCAATTTCTGACAGATAATGGATTCACCAAAGGCAAAGTGGACAGAACACTCTTCAGAATTCAAGATGGGGAGAGTATATTGCTTTTTCAAATATATGTGGATGACATCATTTTTGGATCCACAAACAAGGAACTGTGTGATAAATTCTCAAACCTCATACAAGGAAAATTTGGAATGAGCATGATGGGAGAGCTGACATTCTTCTTAGGACTTCAAGTTAAACAGCTGAAGGATGGAACCTTCATAAGTCAAACAAAATACACCAGAGACTTAATAAAGAAATTTGGTAAGGAATAAAAGTCTTCTGTGAAAATACCAATGAATACATCAGCCAAGTAAATAAGCCGTATCGAAAAGTCAGCTGTATCAAGTTAGCTGACAGTTGAGTCACTATAAAAAAAAGGGAGAAGAAGAGTTAAGTCATTTAAGGAGTAAGCTGAGTCATTTATGAGCTAAGTGACAAAAACACAGTCGTTTTTAATGAGCGAGGATGTTTTTAAGGATAGCGTCGTGTAATAATGACAGTACAATCAAAAGCCGCATAGTAAGCATATGATTGGATATAAATGATGCGCATTAAATGCGGGCAATTAAATGCAATGAGACGCGTTCTAAATCAACCGTTGATCTTGATCAAAATTTCAAAAACCAAAAATACGCCCTTTCATATCACTTATATACTCTTTCGATCAGTTTTCTCTCTCTCACTTAAACTGTTCATCTTCAAGCCTTCGAAAGAAAGTCTCTTTTCTCTCAAAACGCTACCATTCACAAAGCTAGCTCATCAAGATTTAATCGGTAAAATTCTCTAGAAATGGCACCAAAGATAGATTTCGTCAAGTTATCGAAGCAAATCCACACAGATCAATCGTGGATTTTAAAGGGATGATAAAACAGGGTTCCGATAAAACCCTTGTGAAGAAGATAGCGGATAAAATTGAGAAATTCGATCAAACCATTCCTCATGATGGAATTTTCGATGACATACGTTGAGGAGGTCGCACGCTTTTACGTTAATGCCAAGGTGCGGGGCGAAGGGATTAGGTCCTCCGTCCACCGCAAGTACATTCTAATCATCGCAAAGGACCTTGCGAGCACTTTATTACCGCGTCGGAGGGCATGCCGGAATATATGAAGCCGACGTCAACTTGGCTGCCGCATGGAAGGAAGTAGCCAAACTGAATGTCTTTTGCAAAAGTCGCTACTACATGAAGAAAAGCTGGAAGGACGATTATCACAAACTAATGGATATCGCCGCAAAGTGTGTGGACATGAAGTTTGGAAGCTTTAATCGCTTGTCAAGACTAAGGCGATCGTAATGGCTATGATCATGCAAGAGAAGAAAGTTAACCAGGGCCGAGTTCGTATACAAAATGACTCTGCCCGGAACGCGTTGCGAATAAATCGTTCAAGGAGGATGGATCCTTTGGAGGATCACTCGGCTATGGCCTAGTTATTGGCCACTTGATGGAAGTGAAGGGCATTCCCCAAAGATGGAAAGTCTTTCCATGTAAACAAGAAGATGTTTAGGGCTAACCTTTCAGGAGCCCGAAAGAGAGCCCATGCGAAGAGGGCGGACACAAGCGAGAGAGAATCAACCCGACCCCAGGAGACAGCTTGTTGCCTCTCCTCCGAAGAAGAAAGTCGCCATGCACTGAAAGAAGATAGCTGCCCCAGCAGCAAAAACAAAAGACGCACATGCCCCTGCAGCCGTGTCTCCTGTCCACGCAGCCGAGGCGGAGAAGGAACCCCAAATACCTTCTCCGACCATCAAAAAGAAGAGGACTGCCAAGCCAAGAAAGCGGCTCCTCGAAAGAAAGATGCACCGGCCCCCGCCGCCAAGGAAGCTGAGGAAGAAGTATCTAAACCAGAACTTCCTCTGGTAAGGAGAAAAAGAAGAAGAAGAATCACCAAGCTCTCGGAGCTTGAGAAGACAGCTGAGTCTGCCACTCAGCTGGAAAAAGTCTCTGAGACTGCTGAAGAAGTGCAGTCTCCAGAAGTTGTTGATGAAAACGCAACCAAGTCTCTGAGGCAAAAGAAGACCAGTTGTGGATAGAACAATTTGAGGAAAAAAGAGGCAGAGACAACAAAATCTCCTGATGGAAGAGCTGTGTCTCCACCTGCCCCCGATGCTGCTGAAGGAGCTGAGCAGCAGAGTATGTTGCCTTCCATTCCTGAAAAGGAAGGGCAACAAGAAGATGATGAAAATGATGATGTGATGGTGGTTTCTCTTGTATACCCAGACATTCAACGCCGTCTGCGTGAATGGCGAGCATGGAAGCTGAGTCACTCGAGGGTACAATTTGAACGCCATGAATTCATTGAGGAAGAGGAAGAAATGCTGAACTTCCTAGGATTTACCACCGTGCTTCAGTGCGTTGATGAAGATAATCACCGGATATCTTGCATATCTTCAAGCAAAAAGAAAATGAGAGATTAGCGAGAGGAAAGTTTGGCTCGTGAGAATGCCAAAGATTTGTCCTCTCACTGGAACCAGCGACCATACTCATCCTCATCTTGACGTGCTCTCAGATAGTGATGAGGACATGGATCCTATTGCTGCACAAGAAAAGTTGGACATGCAGCAAGCCATGTGAGAATCCACATTGATGCATGAGAAAGAGCTGATGGAAGGACCAGGTGTAGGTCCCAAGGGGTGTGAGTGTAAGGTTTAGAAAGAGGGGTTGAATAAACCTTACCAACTTTTCGATTTAGTCCTTTTAAATGTTCAGAGTTGATACTTTACGCTTTGTGTCCTTGGTGGACACTAATTTGGTTAATCAAGAGAGTTAGTCACTCAACAAACTCGACTGAGCTGTTGATAAAATAACTCAGCTGTTAAGATTAAAGACTTAGTTCAACTGTAGTTTGTTTTCAGCGGAAGACTTAACACCCTTAAACTTGGTTTAGTTTTGATTTAATGCTTGGTTTTAGTACTTAGAGATTATCAAGTGGATAGCAAATTTATCATTGAGTTAAATAAATAAGATGCAGAAATTAAAGTGCTTTGAAATGTAAATGACACGATAAGTTTTTATAGAGGTTCAAGATGGGGTAATTCTTCTACTCCTCTCTTCTCCAACTCCTTGAGGAATCCACTAGGTATTGATCAAGATACGATTGGTAATGTCCGAATACAAGTCTTGATTACACAAATGACTTGATCCTTTGGGACTCGATGCCGAGATGCGCTTGGTCACACAAATGGCTTCTCGTACGACTCAAGCTTCTTCACAGGGCAGGCTGCCTTGCACTACACTAAGCCCACTTGCTCAAGCTCTTTGGATTTGATCACGAAGCCCTCCAAAACTTGAGACTGGTTCGACCTTGAACCTTCTTACAATCCTCCGTGGAATGGAATGTAGACCCCTTGATTCTTCAATAATTTCCTCTTCAACTGATTGAAGTTATCTTTCCTTCACAGTGAGTGTTGGATTGATTTCCTTCGTAGTTTAGGCTTGAGGATTGAACTTGAATGATTTGAGAATATTTTTTGTTACAGATATTGCTTTTCTAGATCGTATTTGTTTTTTAAATGTCAAAGTAACCAACATTCTCTCAAATAAACTCCTCGGCCTTTTATAGTGTTCTTTTGAAAATTTGCCCGTTGAAGAGAATGGCTTATTCTCAAAAGACACTTGTGGTCGAGTGATGTAGGTCCCAAGGGGTGTAAGTGTAAGGTTTAGAAGGGGGGGTTGAATAAACCTTACCAAATTTTCGATTTAGTCCTTTTAAATCTACAGAGTTAATTCTACACAAATGTGTCCTCATGGACATCGAATTAGTCACTCAAGAGAGTTAATCTTTCAACAGACTTCAATTTGAGTACATTGATGGAGTAACTCACCAAATTTGTTGGCTACAATTTAACTCACCGTGTGGTTTTATTTTCAATGGAAGACTTAACACCCTTAAGTTTGATTAAGCAAGATATTAGAGCTTGATTTAGTACTTGTAAATTATCAAATGGATAGCAAATTTATCAAAGCAGATATAAGCAATTAAAAGTGCAGAATTTAAATGCTTTGAAATGTAAATGACACAAAAAGTTTTTATAGAGGTTCGAAGATGGGGTAATTCTTCTACTCCTCTCTTCTCCAACTCCTGGAGGAATCCACTAAGTAATGATCGGTTTACAAAGTGGTAACAGTCCCGGATACAAGTCTTGATCACAACAAATGACTTGATCCTTTGGGACTCGATGCGAGACGCCTTGATCACTCGGTGGCTCGTTCGACTCGGCTTCTTCACAGGCAGTGCCTTTGCTACTACTCACTTGCTCAAGCTCTTTGGATTTGATCACGAAGCCCTCCAAATGCTTAAGACTTAGTTCAACTTTGAACTTTTCTACAATCCTTCCCGGAAAGTAGACCCCTTGTTTTCAAAGGTTTCCTCTTCAACCGGTTGAAGCTCTCTTTCCTTCACGGGTAAGTGTTGGATTGATGTACTTGAAATGTAGGCTTGAGGATTGAGATTGTTTCATTTTTCTAATGTGCTTGTATATCTCACGTATGTGTCATTCATGCTTTTTTTTTTTCTCAAACTAACTCCTCGGCCTTTTATAGTGAACTTTCAAAAATTTGCCCGTTGAAGAGATAGGCTTATTTTTGAAAGTCACTTTGCAACGTCGTTGGCTTGCGTTCTTGGAATTGTCGTTTCCTCGTATGAATTATTCTTTTCACCTTTTCGAGTTCGACACGGTGTCGTGCTTCCCATTGGTTCATTCCTTTTGCACGCTTCCTCGGGGACTCGAGCACTCCAAGAAAGGTTGTATGGAGATATTACTTGTTTAAGTAAATCTCTTGATTTTTGTGCAACGGTTCTTTTTACGATTATCTCGACTTGACCGCATTTCCTTGCTTTCCCCAGGTGACTTAGAGTCACTTCCAATCATGGATGACTCTTCTGTCACTTCAACTTGAGACTTGGCTTTTCTTGAGTTGACTTGACTGATGCTCCACTCACCGCATCTCACCGCTTCTTCTTGATAGTGTTCCGTCTACTCTTCTTTGCCATACTCAAATTGTCTCACACAGAGTCTTCCTTCCGTCTTGATTTGTCTTCTTGCATGTTAGGGCGTAGTCGTCTTGACTCACCTTGTCCACTCTATTCATTACAATGCATTTTACAACAAGAATTGGGGTGCCAACTTTCTATTCTAAGTTTAACATGGCATTCATCAAAATCTAAACAATAAAATTCCTAACAATTTCCCCCTTTTTGATGATGCCAAAACTTAGATCATACAAATATGTAAATAACCAAGATACATACGAGATAGTGTATTGACATAGAATGTATGCGCAGAATCAATCTTTTATTGATCATATCATTCTTGTACTTAACACAATCACATTACAAGGTGTATCGTAGTATATAACTGTCTTCACAAAAAATTTATAACTCTATTACGTAAGACTTACATTGTATGTATTTACATAATAAAATACATGAAGGGTTGGACAAACAACACTTCATCTCCTTCATGTCTCCTTCTTTCATCTTGATCAAGATCTTCTTCTCTTCTTCTCTTTTTTCTCGTCACAATTTTCTTTTTTTCTTCTCATATGCCTTCCTTCGGCTTCATCTTTCCTTAGTCTTTCTGTCTCTCCCGCCATAGCTGAGTTTGTCTTTTGTTTTCTTCTTCTATTCTCTTTGCATACTCGGCGTTAGTTTTTAGCCACTCGCAAATTTGCCACTTGGTCAAGCCCACCAAAGAGATCCCTCCTTTCTTTCCAGGATCTACGATTCGATATTCTTGGGCGAGGCCTAGGTCCAAGCTTCTTCCTCCATCACGCTTTCTTCCTCTACCTCGGGCGTATCTTTGTCTTCTTCTTCTTCCCCCATTGATTGACTAGCAGAGTGACCAGTGAGTATCACGGAAGTCTCATTGTCTGTCAGCCTTCTTCACACAATGTGAGACCCTTTTCCCAAAGATAAGTCCCAAGCTTGAGCCATGGACATATTTGCAAAATATCCTTCGATTCGAGCGTTTTGAATTCGTCAATCGCCATCTTGGCTCGCTCCCGGCATCCGAAATGACATACGTGTCTCTCCAACCGAATGCCTCCATGTTCTTTCAAGATGTTCATCACCCTGGCATCCATTCTTCCTTCCACTTCCTTCATCCCCGCTTCAATTTCTTTTCTCTTCTCACCATAGATACAAAGAGTCTTGGAGTGGCAGAGTCACGGGGAGTTTGTCGCTTATAATGTCACCGTGACAGACCTGTTGGGGGTTTGTGCAATCATCAAGGTCATATCTTTTGATCCTTCCCCCTCAAAGATTTTCCTTTCTTTAGTTTCAAATTTTCCTCACCGATTTTCCTTCTCACCGCTTCCCTTTCTTTCAGACTTGATTTTCTTTGCTTTAAGGTATTCCTCTTCCCCTTTTGGCATCATCAAAGGATAGAGGAACCCAGGGAACATCTTTGGCAAGCATGAAGTCGAAATCTTCGTTGGTTGAATTACACTTCAAGTCTGTGCGTTGTATGCAAAGACGGAATTGACCGAGTAGCGTTGATTCTCACAAATCGCTTCATCTCGACCATGAGAAGGCCGAATTTTCTCGTCATGTGTTCTTCCAAACGCCGTATATCATTTGCATTCTCGCTCACACAAGCTTGATCTCGGCAGTGTGAGCTTCATGCATATGCTCAATGTGTTCCCTCGAAACCGTTTTTCATCAACATTCTCGACTCTCCACACACCAAGACTTGTTGAACAAGGTTCAAGTATCTCACCAATCCACACGCACGGATTGTCAGCTGTTGCCACCATTCCCTTATCCTCGACCGTGATGCCTCTCAAGTCACCGTAAGGTTGGCATCTCTGTTGTCCAGGCGCATATCCAAAGAGGCCTTCGATGCCTCTCCATCTTTTCAACTTCAAAGAAAGAGTGCCTTGAACACTTCTCGAACTTCACTGATTCTTCATTGCGGTGATGGCCATACAAATCGAAAATCAAAATCGGCCGGGAACAATGGTGCCTCGAGTGAAAAACAGAGGTGGTCTGTGATATCGTGCTTGCTCATTTTCGACTCTTCGTGGAGTTCTCGTATCTCCAAAGAGAAAGGGAAAGATTCTACAAAAGATTCATCACCGCCGACCGGGATCTTTCAATGATGAGCGGTGTGCGTGGAGTTCTTTTGGGAATCGATCCAGTTGTAGCTTGAGGAGCCGGAGCGGTGGTTTCTTGTTCAAATTGGTTGTGAAATGGACCGACTTGCGAGCCTCAATTTGTCTTAATGACCGTTGGTCTCACCGATTTTTCCTTTTCAACTTGACTTATCCTCGGCCTTATCGGCGTCATCGGACGATGATGAGATTTCTAGAGGTGGCTCATCATCAAAGTTAAAAGTTTGACGAGTAGTCTTGGGATCGACTTACTCGTGCTTGGAACACCCGCACTGAGTCTTTTGGATTTGTCATGGGGTTGACTCGGCTTCTTTCTTCGTTTCTTCCTTGATCCCGGAAAAGTGACATCGGGGTTGTCCTGGGAATCATGAAGTGCGCCGATTTCCTTCTCGAGGATGGGTCGATGATTGTAGGAGGGATGTTCTCTACTGACCTCTTTACCCCGGAAGTCTCAACCTCCCGTGGCCTTCATTTCCTCCAGGCGGTCTCTCTTAGCGAGGCTTGTCCTCCCTTTCGATGTCACTGTCTTAGGGTCTTCTACAATGGCATCCATTGGAGTCTCAACCCCATGGATTGCACTTTCATTGCCCCAGTGTTAACTCCCGTACATTCCTTCCTCGTGCAGACCGCGATCATCGCGGCGTCATTAGCCTTCGGAGAGCGATTGGCACCTCGAGACAGTCTCAATCGCCTCGAGCTTCGTTGATGGCAACTTGCTTGTTCTTCTTGTGATTGTAATTTCTCTTCTTCGCCTCCTTGCTTCTTTGTGGAGTCATCTGCAGATCCTCCGACCTTTGCTGCAGGTGGAGGGAGTTTCCCCCGACACCACCGAGTGACTTGAAGTGGGGTCACTCGTCTCCGGACTCCTTTGTTGCAATTGATGGTTCGATCGTTGGGGCGGTGGTAGCACACCTTCAATAGGGTTGGCTCGACTGGGGTCCCCACTTGCCCGCCCATCGCCATTTCCTTATCGCCTTCTTCGAGTGAGTCAGGGGAAGTGGTAGCAAGAATATCGGTGGCTATTTGTCAACCACTCCCATTGGATCGATTTCGGTGTGTTTCGGAGGACTCTCCTGGTCCCTCCATTAGTCTTTGCTCGTGAAGGATTCTTGATTCATGCAATGCTTGCCGCATTTGTAGCTCTTCTCTCGTGGCGGCATTCTCCAGTTCCTCGTCACTTTCGGAGAAGACATCAAGAAGAGGATGGAAGTGTTCTGTGGTGCCGGAGATAGGGCGGATGCTTGCCTTTTCACGTGCTTCGGCTTCTTCACTTGCTTTGCTCTCTCCCGTCCTTGTAGATTTGCGGGATGTCTAGCGATTGTCCTCATCAAGTCTTTGAGAGCACGATGAGTTAGTCCAGGAAATTTAGCGATTCTCTTCTTCTTCTATGAACTCGGGCCGTTGGAACTGTTCCCTTGACTTGCTCAACTTCCATTTTCTCCACTCACGCAGACGATTTTGGATGTCCGGGTAAGGTGGAGATAGGATCATTACATCACTATCTCTGCTTAAGGGCTGATTCTTCTTGTGCTTCAAATTGTGTGAGCTACGTTGTGTCTTGAGTTGCCTCTCTTTGTCGCCTCCAGCAGACTTGGCTGTTTCAACAACTACATCCGAGACTCTACTTCTCCGATAGTCTCCTATATTTGTGCTAGCCGAAAGAATCGACTCACCTGGTTTCTCTTGTTCGATGCCGGCTGACGAGTCTTCTCGTCTCCCCTGGTTTGTACCAGGGGAATTTCTCGTTCGGGCGGTGTCCTCTCGAGTCTTGGGGGCGGCGGGCGTCTTTGGTGTTTGTTTCTGGAGGAGTCGCGTCAGCCCTGGGCTTGTCGGTTCTCCTCCTTTTGACGATCGGAGAAGGTATTTGTGAGTCCTTCTCGACCTCTCTGCGAGGGGGGTGACACGTTCTTTGGCGGCGAGCATGTTTGTTTTCTTTCTTTGCGGGGCGTGCATCTTCTTGGCAACACCGAGGGCGCTTTTCTTCTTAGGTGGAGAGGAAGCAATTGTATCTTCGGGTCACCGATTCCCCACCGTGTCGCTCTCTTGGCATAAGCTCGCTTCCGAGCACCGAGAGGTTAGCTCAACATCTCTCTTGTTGACATGGAAAGCCTTCCCATGTCTAAAGAGGTACTCCTTTCACCTCCGGAGCTGGCGGCCAATCACTAGGCCATATCCTAGGGATCCTCCAAATGTGCCATCTTCTTTGAAGGACTTGTTCCCACGTTCGCGTCTGTGAAATAAATTCAGCCAATTTATCTTCTTTTTCTTCGATGATTGCAGCCATCACAATCGGCTTTGCCTTTGATAGTTGGTCAAAAAGCCAAATTTGATGTCGATACATTTGGCAACTATGTCCAACAATTTGTGATAATCCTCCTTCATCTCTTGTTTGCTTGTGTATATAATTTTATCAAAGAAGGTCGGACTTGGCTATTTCTTTCCATCGTCGGCCCAAGTTTACATCAGCTTCCTTAATTTCGATTTGCTCCTTCCGCGGTAGTGAGCAATATTCACCAAATCCTTGGCGAATAGTCACCGCTTCCGTGAATGCAGATGACTTGATTCCTTCGTCGTGAATCTCAAAGCATTCACGTGAATTGTGCGACCTCCTCCACATAGGTCATAGGATATTCCAAATAAGTTAAAAGCGGTTTTAGTCCTGGGCTTTCCAACTTTTCCGCAATTTTCTTTACCAGGGTGTCGTCGGACCTGCTTCACCATTCCGTCGAAATCCACCGTCGAACCGGTGTGGATTTGCTTTCCTAACTTAGTAAAGTCGTAAGTTGGTGCCATTTCTCAAATTATATCAAGAAAAGTCTCGAAATTGATTTGAATGTTGATAGGGTTTCGAGAGTAGTTTGCCTTTGCTTTTGAGAGAAAAAGATGAACAGTTTTTAGAAGTGTGAGAGAGAAACTGGCGAAAATGGTTTAAATATGGTTTATGAAAGGGCGTGCGACGGTTTTGAATTGTGATCGAAATCAACGGCTTGGATTTCGCGACGCCTATTGAGCATTTCACGCCTCGTATTTAATGCGGCAAAGATTTATATCCAATCATAAGCTTAGTGTGCGACTTTTTATGTCCGTACACATCATCATTATGCTTTGACGTGTTCCTTAAAACATTCCCGCTAAGTCAAACGATCATTTGCGTTTTTGTCACTTTGCTCATAAGTTATTCAAACTTATCTCTTAGGCCGATTTAACTCTACTCCTCGAGCTCTCTTGGTGACTCGGCTATCACCGACTTTCGGTGTAAATGTCTTTCCGATCTTGATTTATCGAAGTTGATTTTTGTTTTCACTCTTTTTCACTTCTTTTACTGTTCTAATGCTCTTCTTTGATTTGTCTCGGTGTCACCACCAATTAACCCCAACTCATGCTTGAGTTCTTCAAATCTTGACTCACATAATGGTTTTGTGAAGATGTCGGCTAGTTGTTTATCAGCTTGAGATGTATTCCAAGATAATGTCCTTCTTTTCAACATGATCTCTTATGAAATGATATCCGACATCTATATGTTTTGTTCTTGAGTGCAACACAGATTTTGAGTGATTGCACGGGCACTTGTGTTATCACACATGATTGGAATTTCTTTTTCTTCAACTTCATAGTCTCTCACCGTTGTCTCATCCATAGGACTTGGGCACAACAACGCCCGCAGCCTATGTATTCTCCGCCTCACCAGAGTAGAGGTGGCTATTGAGTTTTGCTTCTTGCTAAACCAGAAATTAGTCTGTTTCCTAGCATTTGACAGTGCGCTCAAGTGCTTTTCCTGTCCACTGCATCCATCCAACAGTAGTCGAGTCCGAATAGCCAATTAGTCCAATCCACCTTCCTTTGATACCATAGGCTACTTCTTGGCTTCCTTTCAAGTATCTCAAGATTCTTTTAGCCGCAGTCATATGGCTCTCTTTTGGAGCAGATTGAAATCTTGCACATACACCTACAACAAAGGTGATGTCCGGCCCGCTTCTTTGTGAGATAGAGCATGATCCAATAAGTGCTCAGTATCTTGTTTGATCTACTGCTTGCCATCCGCATCCATGTCCATTTTGATGATGTGTTCATTGGTATTTTTACTGAAGACTTCTCTTCCATACCAAACTTCTTCATTAAATCTCTGGTATATTTTGTTTGACTTACGAAGGTTCCATCCTTCACTGTTTCACTTGAAGTCCAAGGAAAAATGTCGGCTCTCCCATCATGCTCATTTCAAATTTGCTTTGCATGAGGTTTGAGAATTTTTCACACGACTCTTTGTTAGTGGATCCAAAAATGATGTCATCCACATATATTTGAACAAGCAAGATACTCTTCTTGTCTTGAATTCTAAAAAGTGTTCTATCTACTTTTCCTTTTGTGAATCCATTCTCGGTTAGGAATTGTGACAGGGTATCATACCATGCTCTGGTGCCTGTTTCAATCCATACAGGGCTTTCTTGAGTTTGTATACCTTGTCTCCAAGAGTCTTCTCGCTCAAATTCTCGGAGGTTGTTCAACATATACTTCTTCTTCCAATAAACCGTTTAGGAATGCACTTTTTACATCCATCGATATACAATGAAATTCTTGTGAGTCGCATAGGCAAAAACATCCTTATAGCTTCCAATCTTGCTACGAGGGCAAATGTTTCATCAAAATCTATCCCTTCTTCTTGACAATATCCTTTGGCTACCGATCTTGCTTTGTTTCTTACCACGTAACCTTCCTCGTTCATCTTATTTCTCGAATACCCATTTGGTTCCAATAACATTTTGATGTATGGGTCTTTGCACTAGTTCCCATACTTTATTTCTCTCAAACCGATTCAGCTCTTCTTGCATAGCTTGAATCTAATGTGTGTCATCCAATGCTTGTGACACATCTTTTGGCTCTATTTACGAGATGAAGCATGTGAACATAGCTTCTTGTTGAGTTCGGATCTTGTTTTGACACCTTCTCTTATATCTCCAATGACAAGTTAAGGTGGATGGTTTCTCCCATCTTACATCAAAGTTGGAGTAAGTTAGCTGGATTGATCGACTTGCGATTGTGTTCTTTGTGGTCACTCTCTCGTAACCACTTAGTGTAAATTTTCCACCGCTTTTGAGATTCAACTATCTCATCTTCTTCTCGAGTTGATAATCCCGGCTTCACTTAGCGTAGGACTCTTCTCGTATGATTGGATGTTTCAACTTATCACCGACTCTTCAATATCTTCTCCATTTACATTTGGCTCATCGAATACTACATGAATGGATTCCTCTCGTAACCATAGTTCTTTTATTGAGTATTCTCAGTAGGCTTTGCTTTCAAAGAGTATCCTAAGAAGATACCTTCATCACCTTTAGCATCAAAAGCCTTTAGGTTGTCTTTGCCATTGTTGTGGATGAAACATTTACATCCAAATATTCTCAAATATGCAACACTTGGTTTTCTTCCACCAGATCTCATAGGGAGTCTTTGTCACCGCCTATTTATCATACATCTGTTTTGGGTGTAGCAAGTCGTGTTGATTGCTTGACCAAAATCTTTTTGTAACCCCCGCACTAACATGGTTCTTGCCGCTTCTTTGAGGGTTCTGCTTCTTTTTTCTCGCAACTCCATTCTCAACATGGAGTCCTTGTCGGCCGATAGTTCATGACCAATACCATTCTCAATACAATATCGAGTTATTATTCCATTGACAAACTCGGTTCCTCTATCCGATCTTATTTTGATAATGGTTTGACTCTTCTCATTTTGAATTCTCTTCATCACTGTGGTAGTTTTTGTAGGGTTTCTTTCTTCTTGCACATGAATATTGTCCATGTATATCTTGAGTAGTCATCTACTACCACCAAGGTGTATTTCTTTCCACTTATCTTTGGCCGGTTCCATCCCTTTGGGCCAAATAGATCCATATGAAGTAGATGCAATATTCTTGTTGAGGATGGGCATGTCTTTTATTTGAATGACGACTTGATTTGTTTTCCTTCCGACATGCATCACATATACTCTCCTTCTTGTATATCGAGTCCTGGAAGTCCTTCTACAAGATGACTTCTTGCTAGCTTGTTAATTGTTTTGAAATTCGGGTGACTCGACTTTTTGTGCCACAAACAATAATTGGATTTGTGTCTTTTTGCTAGTAGACAGTCTTTGGGTGTTGCGATTGACCAATCCACTACATACATATTCTTCTCAGTATATTTCCTTGCAAAGACAACTTCATTTGATTCAATATCCTTGATTTGGCATACACCCATGTTGAATCCAATATTGTAGCCCTTTGTCACAGAGCCGATCGATACTCGATAGGTTGAAGTTGAGTCCTTCAACATATGCAACATCCTGTGATTTCTAATCCATTCCTCTTGATGGATCCAATGCCTCTTATTTCACCAGAGCTTCATTTCCTCCAAATATGACTTTGGCTCCTTTGACTTCCTTGAATTTTGACAGATTTCTCTTATTTCTGTCATATGTCCGGAATGACCACTATCCATGTACCAGGTTCCTTGGCACTCACTGCTCCTTGAACCTCGCAATCAAGGAAATTAAGTTTTAGGTACCCATACTTGTCCGCAGGTCCCGAGGGGTTAGAATTGTAAGATGATCCAACCAACCTATAGCCAAATGATTTGACTCTAAGGGGTTGCCATCTATCGATGCCATAATCATAATTAATTCTCGCAAATTGCTTGGGGATTCTGGTTCATACAAATTGTCTCTTTTGTCTCAGTATGCTGCATATGTGTTTTAGCAATTGCCTTCCTTGGTAATTGTGGTGTTTTTGAGTGTAGTGCCAGGTGCATGTGTGTGTTTGATGAAAGCTCTTATACTTTTGGAATGGCCTTTGTTGAGTTCTAGGCCTTTGCCACTGGGCTTATATTCCATAAGTCTATCTTTGATAGTTCACATTGTTCCAATCACTTGGCTTGGATATTTTCTACCATTCCCATCATATGTATTTCTTTTATGGATTTTCTGGAATTTTTGGTAGCTCTGTTTCTTCTTTACAGAGTATTTTCTAATTAGGAGTTTGCCGAGGACTCGGTGAATCTCTTCTCACTGTCCTTTCAAAGATACTCAACTCAAGCTGTTTTCCTTTTCCTTTGTAACCAAGGCCGCCGCTTAGTATTGTGCTTTGGAGTGAATGTGTGTGCAACATTTAGAGTTTTGGGTTTTTCGGACTCTTCATGACTTGAAGATCCTTTTTCCAAAATTACTCTTGAGGTTTGACATGGCACAAAGGAATTAAATCCTAAGCTTTGTCTTGTCTCCACATTCTCTTTGACTCATAATAAGATCATCCAATGATTTAGATGCCTTAGTGAATGAGGCAATAACATTTTTGAGGTCATTCTCCTCTTTTCTATAGCGGCAATTTCAGCTACTAATTTAGCATTTTCACCTTTAAACTTTCATTTTCAAATGACTATTTGACTTAGAGTACTCGGCTCCTTAGTCGACTTTGAGTTTTGACTTTTAAGTAGGTTGTTTTCCTCATTCAATAGTGTGTGTGAGGATTTAATGTGCTCAAAATCTTTCATCATTTTGCCTAATGAATCATAAAGATCGAGTAGGTGATGAAGTGTGTGTGTCATATCACTATCACTAGTGTCCGAGCTTGTTGAATTAGATTGTACCTCATCTTCTTGATCTTGTTCTTTGGCCATTAAGCGGTCAGGCTTCTTCTTCAGAGTCACTCGAGTAGTCACTTCACCGCTTTCGAATCACCGTCTCTCTTGACTTGTTTTCAGCCGATCTCTGCAGCCCATCATTGCCTTTTTCTTTTCTTGTCTTCTTTCTCTCAAGACCTTTCTTTCTTCTTCATTCCTCTTGTTGACTACAGGATATGAGCAAATCATGGCATAGTGACTGGTTGTCTACAATTCCAACATAGATATTCACCTTTTGATCGGCTCTTTCTACTCTTGAGTTGTCAGTCCTTTGATACTCAACTTGTTGATGATCTCGTTCTCTTGGTTGGCCTATCATCCCTTGATTTGGAGGAGCCGAGTGTCTTCGGAAGATTCACCCTTTCCTCTCTTGTAGTTCTTGTTAAAGAACTTGTTAAATCTTTTAACCATCGAGGGCTATTTCTTCGTGTCAATTGCTTCTTTGACCTCGCTCTCTTTCCCATCTTTGACAATTAGAGCAAATGCTTTAGGGTATTTGTCTCTTCCTGGTCTTTTCTTCTCATTTCAAACTCATAGGCTTTGAGGTCCGAGAATAGTTCATGGTTGGATGTCTTTGATAGGTCCATGGAATGTCTCGGTGCCATGACCTTCATTTCCCATTCACCGGAAGACTTTTTAGGATCTTCATACACATTTCATCATGTATATTCCTTTCCAAGTGTAGACACTCATTTGTGATTTACGTAAACCGAGCATCCAGTTGATCCATTCTCTCCACGAGATCATTTTGAAATTTTCAAACTTACGTACGACTCTTGATAATTTGTTTTCTTTGATTTGCTCGAGCCTTCACAAATCAATGTCGACTTGTCCCGATTTCTTTAGCCGTTTTGCATGATTTGACTTTGTTGAACATGGCTTTGTCCAAGGTTTTGTAGAGGATGTCCTTGGCTACATTATCCAGGTTGTATCTTTTTCTGTCATCATTTGTCCACTCGCTTCTTGGTTTTTCAACCATGATGATGCCGGGAGCACATCTTCTTCTCCTTCACCGCAACTCTTCGTGACAAACCGTGTTCACCTTTAATATTTGTAGAGGCCCATCTTCTATCACTATCCACATCTCATCATGTAATCTTTGATAGATGAGCACGCATACGAATTTTCCAATCATCAAATTCTTCAATGGTGAACATAGGGATGCGTGTTAGATTTGCTTCCATGATAATGACTTTTAATAAAAAGAGTTTTGAAAGTTTAAGTACTAAAGCGGACTTTGAAAAATTTGGAGATCTAGTTCGAAAACTGTGCGGAGGGTTCAATGAACCAACCGCTCGATACCACTTGTAGGTCCCAAGGGGTGTAAGTGTAAGGTTTAGAAGGGGGTTGAATAAACCTTACCAAATTTTCGATTTAGTCCTTTTAAATCTACTGAGTTAATTCTACACACTGTGTCCTTGATGGACAATCGAATTAGTCACTCAAGAGAGTTAATCTTTCAACGATTTCGGAGAAATTTTTGATGGAGTAACTCAAATTTGTTGGCTACAATTTAACTCAAATTTGTGGTTTTATTTTTATTGGAAGACTTAACACCCTTAAGTTTGATTAAGCAAGATATTAGAGCTTGATTTAGTACTTGTAAATTATCAAATGGATAGCAAATTTATCGTGAGATATAAGCAATTAAAAGTGCGAGAATTTAAATCTTTGAAATGTAAATGACACGATAAAGTTTTTATAGAGGTTCGAAGATGGGGTAATTCTTCTACTCCTCTCTTCTCCAACTCCTGGAGGAATCCACTAAGTAATGATCGGTTTACAAAGTGGTAATATCCGGATACAAGTCTTGATCACAACAAAATGACTTGATCCTTTGGGACTCGATGAGACGCCTTGATCACTCGGTGGCTTCTCGTTCGACTCGGCTTCTTCACAGGCGGCGCTTGCTACTACTGACTCACTTGCTCAAGCTCTTTGGATTTGATCACGAAGCCCTCCAAATGCTTAAGACTTAGTTCAACTTTGAACTTTTCTACAATCCTTCCCGAAAGTAGACCCCTTGTTTTCAAAGGTTTTCCTCTTCAAGTTTGAAGCTCTCTTTCCTTCACGGGTAAGTGTTGGATTGATGTACTTGAATGTAGGCTTGAGGATTGAGATTGTTTTTCGATTTTCTAATGTGCTTGTATATCTCACGTATGTGTCATTCATGCTTTTTTTCTCAAACTAACTCCTCGGCCTTTTATAGTGAACTTTCAAAAATTTGCCCGTTGAAGAGATAGGCTTATTTTTGAAAGTCACTTGCGTCGTTGGCTTGCGAGTTCTTGGAATTGCCGTTTCCTCGTATGAATTATTCTTTTCACCTTTTCGAGTTCGACACGGTGTCGTGCTTCCCATTGGTTCATTCCTTTTGCACGCTCGGGATGAGCACTCCAAGAAAGGTTGTATGGAGATATTACTTGTTTAAGTAAATCTCTTGATTTACGTACAAACGGTTCTTTTACGATTATCTCGACTTGACCGCATTTCCTTGCTTTCCCCAGGTAACTTAGAGTCGACTTCCAATCATTGGATGACTCTTCCTCACTCAAGTTGAGACTTGGCTTTTCTTGAGTTGACTTGATGATGCTCCACTCACCGCATCTCACCGCTTTCTTCGATAGTGTTCCCGTCTACTCTTCTTTGCCATACTCAATTGTCTCACGTTATAGTCTTCCTTCCGATCTTGATTTGTCTTCTTGCATGTTAGGGCGTAGTTGTCTTGACTCGGCTTGTCCACTCTATTCATTACAATGCATTTTACAACAAGAATTGGGGTGCCAACTTTCTATTCTAAGTTTAACATGGCATTCATCAAAATCTAAACAATAAAATTCCTAACAAGTGATGATATGCTCGGGATCCGGTTGATACTTCTTCGATCTCGACACGTGGAATACATCGTGCATTCCCACATATGGTCTTTGTGGTAACTCAAGTCGGTAGGCTAACTTCCCGATCCTCTGTAAAATCTTGTAAGGTCCAACATATCTCGGACTCAACTTGCCTCCTTTCTTGGATTGATCAATCCTTTCCATGGTGAGAGTCCGAGAAATACTTCATCTCCGACTTCAAATTCCAAATCCTTTCTTCTCTTGTCCGCGTAACTCTTTTGGCGGCTCCGAGTCGTGCGAATCCGCTCCCTTGATCGGCTTGACCTTCTCCACGGCCTCTGAACTAAGTCGACCTTTGGAATTGAGGGTGACTTTCGTTTCTCTTTAGTCCATTGGTCATCAATCTCCCCATGTAGTGGGGATCTACATTTTCGGCCATATAATGCCTCGTAGGGTGCCATCCCAATCGTGGCCTGATAGCTGTTATTGTAGGCGAACTCGGCAAATGGTAAGTGTGAATCCCAACTTCCTTGGAAATCCAACGTGCAGGCTCGCAACATATCTTCCAAGGTTTGAATCGTTCGCTCGGACATCCATCCATCGGTTTGTGGATGTCTTCTTTGTCTTTGAAACTTAGCGAGGTACCCAACTTCTCATGCAAGCACTTCCAAAATTTGGAGATAAACCTCGGGTCTCTGTCTGATACTATGTCAACTAGTACTCCATGCAGTCGAATGATCTCTCGGATATAAATCCGCGCAAGTTTCTGCAAGCTATCAGTTTTCTTAATGGGTAAGAAGTGTGCAGGTTTCGTGAGTCGGTCTACAACTACCCAAATAGCATCATGGCCTCCTCTGGTCTTTGGTAGATCCGTCACGAAGTCCATCATTATATGTTCCCATTTTCACTCGGGAATCCTCTTCTGAAATAATTCCTTTCAAATTCTAGAT
The DNA here is from genome assembly GCA_016081115.2 of Rehmannia glutinosa. NCBI lineage: Eukaryota > Viridiplantae > Streptophyta > Magnoliopsida > Lamiales > Orobanchaceae > Rehmannia > Rehmannia glutinosa. The sequence goes on from CM071924.1 coordinate 44,886,668, forward strand.
GAGATTCATACTTATTGTATCTATTCATGAAGGATCTATCCCATCCTCAACATCAAAACTTAGGTGGCCTAGAGGCGCTTATATTCGATCCAAATTCCCATCAGCCAATTTCCAATAATCATTCTGCAAAAATATTTCTAACAACCTTAGTGGTATGCAAAATTTCTTGTCATCACCTTGTAATAGACACTATTCATAGTACCCTATTCATGTGATCCGTAACATTTGCACCACTATTCGATTATCACTTAACCAATCATTTCTATTCCACATATCATTCTAATGTACTATTCCCATAATTATTAGTTCAAAACATACCTCTTATAATTCAAATCCCGAATATATCCTTGCTTGTCACAGCTAGTCAATACTTCATTTACCTAAGAGTGATACTCATAATAATAATAGTCGATTTAACTAAATAGTCGACACCTATTATATTGTGGTATATTTCCTCGAACAATTGGTAGTAGATTTCATCGCTAAAAGTGCAAGATCAACCCATAATCTCCACCCATCAACATATAATAGTCAAGACCTCAGTAATCATTTAATAAGTTATTTCCAAAGTTGTAATCATATGAGTCGCTCCTTCTAAAATCTTGATAGCAATCTCAATTTCCCATATCCATAAGGTCCTTGATCATTCCGGATAAATGTGCACATCTCATATACTTTATATAAAATACTATTATCCGTCTCCTTAGAAATTAATCAATACTTAGTACTCAACAACTAAGTCAAAATCAATCAAATTCCTATATCATGTGAGTGCCTAGATCACCATAATATTCCGAATACTCACAGATAATCATTATCCCAAATTTAATTCACAAATGAGATATCATAACTTAAAAAAATATTTAGTGACAACTTGAGACCCTATAATCGTCATATCCTTGACGTATCTTATCCATGATACCAAACAACAAGTCAAAAATTTGCTTATTTAAGCTCGTAAAAGTATTTAGAAAGAATAACACAATGGCACATCATCGGTAAATCATACTTAGTAATTCCCACACAATCATTCTCTAAAGTAATATCATTAGGCATCTAACTTCCATAATATATCATATGACCCAATTATATACTGTCAAGTGATAACCTTATATCCTCCATGTCTCATCATAATGGGCATTAGCCTTCAAATCAAGAAATTTCTAAATCACCTACATCCAAAATGAGGTATATTCATTAATGTAAAACTTGAATACACCCATGAAGTACAACACCAGTAATATCGAGTCAAAGATACTTCTGAACCAAAATACAACTGAATCTAATACAACAGAAAGCAAGGTACATCACTGGAATACACGGCTACAACAACAAAAGTACAAACTGACAATCTGCTAACTAATCAGTGAGATCGCCATCATCGTCGCTCGCAGCTATGTCCATAATCGGCCGGGTCGGGGTGAGGTGGCGCCTCAACCTCGGGCCATCCACGAAGTCCAACCATGCTCGAATCCACGAGGCCTCATCGAGTGGAGCAGCCTCGAAGTGCCTCCGGCTCTCTAATGTCGACGGATCCTCCTCGGGATCCTCCTCGGCATCATGTACGAGCTCGCCTCGGGCGTGGCAATGGGTGAGCATTAGGCGCTCGCGCCCTCTGTGCGGCGTCTCTCGAGCTAGGGCCTGTGTAAGGTCCTCTATGACTGTCATTTGCTTGATGAGGTCTCCTCCAAGCGCTCAACTTTCCACGGGATAGGCGGGCGTCAATCTCCCATTTACGCGACCGTCACTTGTCCTCTTCATCTTTTCCCGCATGTTATCTAGCGCTCTCCCGATACTCTGTATTTGGTTCTCTCCGCGCTCTTATGGTGTTATCGCGGTCCTTGATGACAGTGGTCGGCTCGTTCTTCTCATCTTGGCTCATCGCCAAGCGGCCGAGTCGAGTCCCTGTGCGTTGGCGCTCTGGGCTAGTTACGTAGTCGGTCGCGTTCACTTTCCGGTGCCAATGAATCAACGAGTGCCGGTAATATTCCCACTCGGACGGGCATGGAATACATCCCACCATGTAGGCGGCGTCGGCTCCATCACGATCAAACAAAACTAAGGCGGATCAATCAAAGGTAAAGGAAAGATAAGAAGAGAATAAGGAAGAATGAATAAGGAAAATCGGGTCAGAATCAACTAAGTCAAAACAAGTATGACTATGAAATCTCAAAGTATGCGTTCTAACTTAGTTCAAATATCAATAAGACGGTTTTATGCCAATTTGAAATTGATTTCACACTTAATTGGTCAAGTCGCGGTACTACCCAAAACACGAGGCCGGGGTCCTATCCTGGTCGGCTCGGTGTAAGTTTCCATCTTACTAGCCGAGTGTAATACCCACTCTAACTCACGCCCCCAAACGGGACGCGACGAACGATCCACAACTTAAATACAATAACCAAACAAATCGGACAAATATCAACGAGAACCCTATGAGACAATTAAATAGCGGCGGAATAAATAACAAGTACAAGTACAACTTACGAGTCTACAATCCATCATCCAAATTACAACCCAAAATCAACAAAATATAGTAACTTAAAGTCAAAGGGTCCTACACCCTTTAGTTACAAACCGAATAGAAAGAAATACAATAGTCCAACGACAACACAAGATAAGAGTCCAAACAACAACAAGAAGAAGTAACGAATCCAACAAATGTAGTACAAGGTCTCAATCCCGAGCCGGTTCCGCATCCTCAACGAAATCCTCATCTAAGGTTAGAAAATAGGTGGGGATGAGACAGAAATCTCAGTGGATGGGGTGATCGTGTGCAAGTGTGGCGCAATATAGTTAATGTGAGAAAACAGTTATATGAAAACGCGTGAGTATGATGCATGGATTCACACACAGTTCGCAAGCGTCGTGATAAAATATTTAAATAGTATACTTATACAGTTCACGAAAATAGTTCATGGTCACACAGGCACTATGTGATTGATCAAAGCGAGTAGGATTGCGTGCGGAAGTGTAACGCCAATCCCAATGAAAGCAAATAATGGTTGCGTCACGGTTTGTAGCGCCAACCAATGCAAAACAGTGGTAAGCGGTTTTGCGGAAATGTAACGCCAACCAAAATGGGTCCGATAACTCGGAATCGTGTGGATCGGACATCGATTCCTTCGTTCTTCCTTGTAACTCCCGAGCGAAGATGGTCGAAGACCGGCACCTTATCGCTCCAGAAAGACAAAATCCACAGTGGAGCTTGCAAGGCTCGGATCCGTCATAATCATGATTATACCTCGTACTACGACCCGCTTCCCTTAGGCAAACTCCGTCCCTCGGTTGCGGGATTAGGAGGATGGGGCGGAAGAGTGGAATAGCGGCCGAGCTGCCGCCCCATCCCCCGCGTATCCATTCCGAGTTGTGAGCTCGACACACCAAGTTGATTTCGACTCGGGAAGGTAATTACATGTACTGAGCGATCAACCAGGCGATCAGTATTATTGATTGACTTGATTTTAGAAAAATTTTTGAAAAACGCGAGTGGCAATTATGGCGTTGGTGGAGTATTTGGATGAAGATGATCATCGGAAGGATAAGCAATCTTCGATATCTTGAAAGATTAGGTGGAACATAAGTCCCGTTATAGATTGAAAATCGCAGGCGAGGAAGTCGCTCTGCGATTGGGTGATTAATCGGTCAAATTGATCCGATAAGTCAAGGGTTTTGAGAAAATAAAATACTTTAATTAAATCTCCAAGTCGAGAGGGTCTAGGGCTATTTTAGTAAAAGAAAATAATTTGAGTTAGGTCCTTTATAAAAGAAAAATTGTAATTTAGCCCCGTTTTGTAAAAACTAACACTTTTGGGGTTAAAAATTGAATAAATAAATATCCCGACTTTGAAAAATTCTCCAAATTATCCAGAGATTCAGGTTTTTAAAATTTTGAAGTCGAGATTTTGTAAAATTCTCACATTGGCCCCAAATTTGTAAAAATTGCCAATTCGGACCTTAAGTTTTAAAAATTCGGAACTCACAAACCGGAAGGGCTTTTAATGTGATTCCAGTTGGAAAATGTCACTAAGGTTAGTAGGATATTGGGACAAAAGCAGTTTTTAAAAGAAATATGTGTAGATCCTTTAACTTTTGAAAATATCATTTTGTCCCATTTTGAAATAATTGTCTTTAAAGCTTTTAGGGGTCCAATTGTTATGAAATTTGAACCTTGGGTCCAAAATATAATTAAGTTATAATTAAGTTAGTATTTCCAGGTGCATGGGCTGCATAAGTCCTGGAAATTTCATTTGGGTCCTCAAGTTTAGTATTTTACACATTAGTCCCTCAATTTTAGAAAAATTGTTTTCCAAGCCCTAACCACTTGGATTTTTGGAATACTTTTAAAATATGTAATTCCCAGTACCTTAAGAGTAAAAATTTCAAATTTTAAAGTTAAGGTCTGGTACAGTTTTAAAAATTGCAAAGTAGCCCTTAAACTTACAAAATTTTACAATCTAGTCCTTGGGCTTTTAAAGGTTGATTTTTATTTATCTTAAAACTCTTAAAACTTTATTAAAATGTCCAAAAGTCATTTTTGAACCTGAGTACAGTCCCAAATTTCGAAATTTGCAGAGGGGTCCTTTAACTTTTATTTTCTTGCAATTTAGTCCACCAACTTTCTATTTTTACATTTCTAAGTCCAAAATTGAAATTTAATCAATTATGCTCGACTTTTCCAGGTTATAAGGCATCCAAAACATAGATTTTGAAGATCATACACATGCATGTCCAATACATACAAGAATTCATTAAATAAAATATTAAATTGCACATGCATGCACCTAAAATTCAATAAATAGCAATTTTGAGCAACTCTTGAGAATTTTCATGATTTGATACATAAAATTGACATGCAATACATAGATTATATATCTCAAGGGCTCATGATCAAAATTCTACATGCATTTTAATAAAAACACCTAGAAGTTGGAAAGTATTTTTCCACCCACCTTAAAATTGGAAATTGTGAAATAAAAGGATAATTTCACAATTTTTGGATGAGGCTTCTTAGGTCAGCCCCTAATTCAAAAAATATCAAAAATTTGAAGTTAGAAAAATGAGAGAAAAATCAAGGAGAAAAGAAGGAAATAAGGAAATAAGAAGGACTACACTTTACCTTGTGTAGTAGATGTTTGAAGACTAGTTGAAGCTTAAAAATTGGAAATTTTGGCTCAACTCCAAAATCACCTAAGGTCAGCCCCTATTTCTCAAAAATGAAAAAGAGGTGTTAAAATTTGAAAAAAATAGAAGGAAAGAGGAAAGTAGGGTTCTAGTGTCCAATTCTTTACCTTGTAGTCCATTTTCTCTACTAGTTCTTCTTCAAGTCTTCAAGTTTCACCACCATGCATGCATGTCTCCAAGTGGTCTTCAAAGTACCTCAAAATCCAAAATTCAAGCTTATATTAAAAAGAGAAGGTGAGGAGTAGTAAGAATTTAAGTTGAATTGAGGAGTGAAATTTCTTACCTTGAGATAGGGGTGTTCGAATTTTTAGTGTTTAAGTGGTAAGATTGTTTGTTTTGGTTTAGATGTTTGAAGAAAGAAGTATGTTTGATGTTAGGAAGAAGATGTTCTTGAAGGTTTGAAGGTAGGCTTGAAGATGTGAAGAACTTGTGTTTGAATTTTTGAAGATGTGAAGAAGTGGTACTTGAAGATATGAAGAACTTATGTTTGAAGATTTGAAGATGTGAAGAGTTGGTGTTTGAAGGTTTGAAGATATGAATGAATTTTTGTTTGAAGATTTGAAGATGTGAAGGATTTTTAGAGAGAGATTAGAGAGAAGGAGGAGAAAAGGTTTGAGAATTAAAATGTGTTGGATGAAAAATGAATTTTTGTGTAGAATTTGCCATTATGGCCGTCCACCATGGGGGAGGAATTTTTGGTTCAATTTTGTGTCTTGCAAATTGTCTCTTGCATGGGGACAAAAGGGTGGTCAAAGGTATGGGCAATGTATGGAATGAGAAGGAATGTTGGAAGACTTCCAACATGTTGGTAAAATTAATAATAAAGAATTAATGTAAGAGATGATGTGTTTAATGTTTGAATTAATGGTATAATTATACACAAGATGACTAATATAAGGTGTAGGTGTACAAGAGTTGGATGATATTTTTACTCCAAAAATGTCATCATGGTCGTCCATACTAGGGGCTTTATGGTAATTCCATATATATTTTTTTGTCCCAAATTTGATGATAATAGATGAAATATATCAATCTCCAAAATAATTAGTGATTTCCTTGATCACTTATAAGTCTCATGATCACTTAATCTAAATCAAAATCTTAATTCTATAAGGTAAAAGTCTCTAAAATAAATAGTCTCTTAAAATTCTAAGGTGACTAATAAATACAAAAATAGTAATAATGATCAATCAAGTGATCATAAATGAGGAATAGAATTAATAGTGATCATGATCACAAGTAATAAATAAAATGAAATAAAGTACAAAATATATGTATTATTAAAAATTACCCGTCAAAATGACGCGGTAAAATAGTCGATCAAAAGTATAAACGACAATAAGGATCAATTAATAGCTTCGGAAAAATTGGGGCTTCACAGTAATTGTAATACATTATTAAATGTTAGGGGATTTTGAAATATTTTTTGCTTATGCGAGGTAACATGTAAAACGAAATCAAACCTCCGGGGCTTTTTTGTAATCTTCAAAATTTCAGGAGTTTTTCAATTTTCCACGAATTCATAATTATCGTCATTATTACTTTAATTTGGTTGTGAAATAAATTTGTCACTAATGTTTTGGCGACAAAATATGTTGTGGTCATGAAATAACATATTTTGTGATATTAAATGCCATCACCAGTTTTTATTTCAATTTCCAACCTCCCTGTGCATAAACTATTTATCAAAAGATATACTTTATAATACATCATAAACGGGCATGCGTTACACTAAGAAACTCTCAAAGACAACAAGGTAGAAAAATCTGAAAATTTTTCAACCATACTGTCAAAAAGTGTAGCTGAGATTGCTGTGATCACTAAAGGCTCGGTCCGATACCAGAAAAACTGGTTAACGAAAGATAAGAGGACACGAGTTTTCTTAAGATTCAACCAGCAAATGATTGATCTCAGATTGAGAACTGGACGGAGTGCTTTGATCTCCATTTTTCTCCTCTTGTTTTGATACTGCAAATACATGTTTTGTCACAATTCAAGAACATAAAAATATAAGCTAAAGAAAAACATCCAAACTATGAGGTGAAATATAGAATATATCATGTTAACAAGACAAAGAGGCTTACAAAAAGATGCTGTTATTTGGTCTGAGAATTCTTCCATTGTTGTATTTTCTGGGACAAAAGGTGTATTTAAGAGAATCTTGATGTTAGAACATGTGAAAAGTGAATCTTTACAGAATTTGGAAGGAAGTTTAGAAACTGGCAGCTTACTCCATTGACAAAAATGCCAAAAATATAAGGTGGTTTGGGTGAGGTAGATAGTGTCAAACAAGAACAAATTATGATGGATACATGTGTGCTGCATTAATCACTACAAATATTTATTCATCAATTGGCTCAAATTGAAGATGGGGCATGGCCAGAATGTCCTTGGTAGCTTGTATCACATAACTTCTATCAAAACACAAATAAAAACGTGCAATAGTCTTGGAATCATTTCCAATTAAGTTAGTGATTAGATTTTCTACCACAATGGCAGAACATGTTATAAGAGAAACTATTCTCCATTAAACAGAACAAGAACTTGCATCACAACCTCTGAATTTAGTGGCAGCAAAGAAAATCTTTTGGCCGACCACATCATAGGACAACTTCAGTTCACCTTCTTTCAGTTGCACAAGGTAGACGTTTGGTATGATGCATGCATTACAACCTCGTATTTAATTCACAAGAAGATTCACTTACTTCAAAACACACTCATTGTCAAGGTTCTCCTATGCTAGAACCATACATCTAGTTCCTTGTTTTTTGTTTTTTAAGTTTTTAAAATTTAAGAGTTATGCAATTACTTCCCACACAGCAGCACATATGATGCAGAAATTATACAAAACAAGAGCAACAACCTCAAAAATTCAAAGCTAAAAAGTCGGACTAACACATAATCGACAATGCATACCTTGCATGAGATCTAGCATTGCAAGCTCATTTTTAGAGTTATCGAATATGAAGACAAAGTACAATGTTGCAAATGTTTTATACACAAGTCGTCCATCCTGCAAGTTGACAGTCATGGCATTTCAACAGACAATAAGGAAAAATTAAAAAATATAAAAATAAAAAACCAACTCCATAAACACATAGAGATACAGTTTAAATACATAGTTTCTGAAAATGCAATCAAAAATCTTGAACAAGCAATTAAAACCCACAATCCTATTACCGGCCCAAAAAGTGAATCCACATTAACGAAATTACTGATATTCTCAGCTCTACTGCATAAAAGTGTACACAAAACCACAATGAACCAACAGTAAATACTTAATTATACTTCTCCCGTCATAGGATGCCAAAAATTAAGAAAGAAAAATTTACAAAATTAAAAAATATTGGAACCGACTTCTGTAAATGCTCCAAACCAGCTCCTGCTGCTTCTCCACAATCTAATCTTACACCAAAATTACGGTAAATCAATCCACTCGAAAAATCATTAATAAAAGAAATAATCACTTGCACGAACAAACCTAATAGAATAATTTTATTGTTATTTGAAGAAAATCAGGTGAACCTGAAACTCATAGAATTTGACGAGGCGGTTTGCCTTAATTGTTCATTTCCATGTTCAGCTACTTTGGTAGTTGTTTCTCAAAAAGATTACTGCTTACAAATATGTAAACGTTCCGAGGACAGCTAATTATCGACATTGTTAATGTCTTGGTGATTGCATTTTGCACTTCAACTTCTGAGACATTCATTCATAAGTTGAAAACACTTTATTCAAAAGTAGAGTAGAAACTCGTTTTAGACAATTGATACAATTTATTGAGCATTTCTAAGTTAAGATTCAGGCTATACTAAAAGATCACCTCTGATATTAAGAGTTTCACACTTTTCTAAGCAACTTTTTTTCTTGAAAAGACTAGTTTTATCATGCTTGGTCAGAAGATTTAAAAAACCATTTAGATCCACTTTTAGTTCAACAAATGTGCAACTTCAAGTAAATACCACTTTTTTGTACCTGCTGTTAGCTTCAAAAATAAGCTTGGCTCTCAATTTGTTAAAATCTGTCAGTCTAGTAATTGGAAGATATTCTTTCACACGAGAACTGTAAATCATGAAAATGAAATATTAAAAGTGTATATCTCACCACCCAATTCAAGTTTATATGCATTAACAAACTTACTGATCATTAACAAGCATTTGCTCTGCCTTTCTCACTACATTGAGAACAAGAGGCTTTCCCTCCTGCCATTAGAGAAAAAGAAAACATTTATAACAGGTTTGGGCTCTAGAACATGTTATGAACAAGAGTGTTATCCTTGTATTTAAACAAAAATTCAGCAATTAACCATTAGGCATCTAAAACAACATTATGACAAAATAGAGAAGCACATATAACGAAGTAGCTTTTTATAAATTAAGAACTACCAACCTAAGTAGATGCTCAAGCTTAATTATACTGTTTTCCTCTTTTATCACTTTGAACATAGGGCACAATCTGGTAATATTCCATGGACTACCTGTCATCTCAAAGAAACTAAAATCGAAAGGAAAGACAAAAGAATAACATATTTCAGGTCATTGACCAAATGAAAATCATCCAGAAGCATGTTAAAAGAAGGAAACAATGGGAAATAATGAATCGGAAGAAATTGGTGAAAAATCAACTGCAACTCTAGGAAACAATCGATCACAAAATCATTGACATCTATCCAATATTGTGTACAAACAAAAGTATGAATATAGAATCAGAAATTAGAAGAAAAACTGCGCCAAGTCCCTCCCCAATTTCAATCAAACCCTTGAATCATACCCAATCAATGAGCATATATAAATACATTAAAAATAACTATATCGAACAAGTTTAAAGCAAGAAATATACTGACCTAATAACCAAAGTTTTAGCAGGAATCGACTCTAAACTGTGGTTGCCGGTGAGCGCCAAACTAAATAAAATGCTGGGAGAGAGGACGAGTGGCGGTGGCGGCAACTGGCAGCTAGTGGCGGGAGACCGGTGGGAGGAGGTGGTGGCGACCGTCGGGAGAAGAGGAGGTGTTGGAGACCGGCAAGAGAAAAAGTTGAGAAAAAATTAGGGTGCAAGTGGGAATTAAACTTGAGAGGAGTTAAAAATGAGGAAAAAATTATTTTGCAGGCGGGAAAAAAGTGAGAGGAAGGGAAAATTTGAGAAATAAGAGACCTATTAGTGACAACAAGATTGTCGTCTCAAATAAATGGTCATACCTAAATTTAGAGATGTTAAAAGGGCACGGCCCGTTGGCCCGGACCATCTAAACCGAAAAAATAGGGTTAGGGCCAAATTATTTTGGCCCGTTTAACGGGCTAGCCCGTTAGCCCGCTATTTTTATTTTTAAAAAAATAAATATAATTCTAATATTTTATATCTACTTTTATTACCTACTATTACTAGTAAATTTATTTTTCAAATTCACATCTCCCTCATCTTTAAGCTTAACTTTATTAAACAAGCTATAAATTCTTGAAAAGCTTCATTTTTATTTGTTTTATTTATTACTTAATTTAGTTTTCTATTTTTATTCTAAATAAGAAAATATCACATAGTCTTATTAGGTTATTTAGGATATAAATTATAAATGGTGCTAAATCTAATTTTATAAATTTGTTAATGCAATGTAATTATAAACATGCATGACTTTTTTTAAGATTAACTTTAAATGTTAAACTTAGATATTATATATGATCAAGTTTGAAATTTTAAATTTAAATATATAATTTTTTATTTTTTGATTATAGCCCGATAGTGGCTCGTTTAGCCCGAATCCCGTAAGGTTAGGGTTAGGTTCCAATATTACCAGTCCGTTTAACTCGGCCCGTTTAGCCCGAAGACTGTTTAGCCCGATGCCCGCTAGGGCTGGCCCTATAGGGTTAGGGCCAACCCGTTTGACATCTCTACTTAAATCTATGTTCAAATTATTAGCGACAACGGAAACATTGTTGCTAATAGTGAACAAAATTAGTGACTGCAATATTGAAACAAAAGTTATATTAACTTTTTTAGGGACGAAAATATTTAGTAACGACAAAGTTGTCGCAAAATACTGACTATTTGCGACGACAACTTTCATAACTCGTTACTATTGGTATTAACAACAACAACAAAATATTAGTTATTGGTGGAGTTATTTGATACAACTTGTCGTTGCAAAAGGCGGATTTTAGCGATGACATTATGTCGTCCCTAATATCTTCGTCACAAAAACCCACTTTTCTTGTACTCCAAATTTTTGGTGCGAATTCTGACCTTTTACAAATAACTATGACACAATTTAATTAATCGTCATGAAATATGCAAATTAGTGACGAAATATAATATTGATAGTGACAATATTAAATGGTGTCATAAAGGCGTATTTTGAAATGACACAAATAACTTTCGTCATTGTTAATTAACAAATAATGATAAATTTTTATGCGTGCAAAAAATAATCGTCATAAAATATATCTTTGTTGACGAAATAAGAGTGTCACTATTTTGTTGGAGTGAAAAATGACAAATTATGATGTTGTCACTAAAAGAAATAATTCGTGACACTAAATTTCATCACCAATTCGTCATCGAAATATTTTCCGCCAAAATTTTGGTGTCAAATTCCACCTTCTATGAAATACAATGTCGAGTTTCAGTTAATCGTCATGAAATAGGCAATTTAGTGACGACATTTAATACCAATAGTGACGAAATTAAATGGCGTAGTAATAGTGTACTTCACAATGACAAAAATAAAAGTTGTCACTTTTAATTAACAAATGATGACAAATAATTAGGCGTCGAGAAAATTTCGTCATAAAATGTGTGATTTCTTGTAGTAATGGCAAAGATAATCTAAAGGCTTTTGATACTAAAGATGATGAAGGTATCTTTTTTTGGATACTCACAAAAGCAAAGCTTCTGAGTGCTAAACAAGAGGACTATGGTCACAGAAGAGTCTATCCATGTGGTTTTTGATGAACCTAATGTAAATGGAGAAGACATTGAAGAGTTAGGCGATAAAATTTGAATCGACTATGCGAAGAGTCCTTATGTTGAAGCTGAAGCTGGAGCAGTTAATCAAGATGAAGATGAGACTGCTGAGTCTCAAAGACAGCTGAAAAATCTGCAGCTAAATGATGATGAAAGAGCTGCTCAAGACAACACAGCTGCAAGACGAATGAACCCAGCTGATTTACTCCAACCTGATGTGAGATGGCTGAGAGACCATCCACCAGAGCTAGTCATTGGAAATGTAAGAGATGGTGTAAGAACCAGATCCAGAGTGCAGCAAGAAGCAATGTTCACTTGTTTTATTTCCCAAATAGAACCAAAAGATGTGTCCCAAGCATTGGATGACACACATTGGATTCAAGCCATGCAAGAAGAGCTAAATTAGTTTGAAAGGAACAAAGTATGGGAACTGGTGCAGAGACAAACCCATCAAATGTTATTGGCACAAAATGGGTTGTCAGAAACAAGATGAATGAAGAAGGTTACGTGGTAAAAAACAAAGCAAGATTGGTAGCCAAAGGGTATTGCCAAGAAGAGGAATAGATTTTGATGAAACATTTGCTCTGTTGCAAGATTAGAAGCGATAAAGATGTTTCTTGCCTATCTTTCGCACACAAGAACTTCATTGTATATCAAATGGATGTGAAAAGTGCATTTTTAAATGGATTGTTGGAAGAAGAAGTCTATGTTAAGCAACCTCCAGGCTTTGAGCAGAAGACTCTTGGAGACAAGGTATACAAGCTTAAGAAAGCTCTATATGGATTGAAACAAGCACCTCAAAGATGGTATGATACATTATCTCAATTTCTGACAGATAATGGATTCACCAAAGGCAAAGTGGACAGAACACTCTTCAGAATTCAAGATGGGGAGAGTATATTGCTTTTTCAAATATATGTGGATGACATCATTTTTGGATCCACAAACAAGGAACTGTGTGATAAATTCTCAAACCTCATACAAGGAAAATTTGAAATGAGCATGATGGGAGAGTCGACATTCTTCTTCTTAGGACTTCAAGTTAAGCAAATGAAGGATGGAACCTTCATAAGTCAAACAAAATACACCGGAGACTTAATAAAGAAATTTGGTAAGGAATAAAAGTCTTCTGTGAAAATACCAATGAATACATCAGCCAAGTAAATAAGCCGTATCGGAAAGTCAGCTGTATCAAGTTAGCTGACAGTTGAGTCACTATAAAAAAAGGGAGAAGAAGAGTTAAGTTATTTAAGGAGTAAGCTGAGTCATTTATGAGCTAAGTGACAAAAACACAGTCGTTTTTAATGAGCGAGGATGTTTTTAAGGATGACGTCGCATAAATAATAATGACAGTACAATCAAAAGTGCATAGTAAGCATATGATTGGATATAAATGATGCGCATTAAATGCGGGCAATTAAATGCAATGAGACGTTCTAAATCAACCGTTGATCTTGATCAAAATTTCAAAAACCAAAAATACGTCCTTTCATATCACTTATATACTCTTTCGATCAGTTTTTCTCTCTCTCACTTAAACTGTTCATCTTCAAGCCTTCGAAAGAAAGTCTCTTTTGTCTCCAAAACGCTACCGATTCTAAAGCTAGCTCATCAAGATTTATTCGGTAAAATTCTCTAGAAATGGCACCAAAGACAGATTTCGTCAAGTTATCGAAGCAAATCCACACAGGATCAACTGTGGATTTTAAAGGGATGATAAAACAGGGTTCCGATAAAACCCTTGTGAAGAAGATAGCGGATAAAATTGAGAAATTCGGACTGAAACCATTCCTCATGATGGAATTTTCGATGACATACGTTGAGGAGGTCGCACAGTTTTACGTTAATGCCAAGGTGCAGGACGAAGGGATTAGGTCCTCCGTCCACCGCAAGTACATTCTAATCACTGCAAAGGACCTTGCGGAGCACTGTTTATTACCGTCGGAGGGCATGCCGGAAATATATGAAGCCGACGTCAACTTGGCTGCTGCATGGAAGGAAGTAGCCAAACCTGAATGTGCTGCAAAAGTCGTCTACACAGCTGAGAAGAAACTGCTGAAGGACGATTATCACAAACTAATGGATATCGTCGCAAAGTGTGTGGACATGAAGTTTGGAAGCTTTAATCAGCTGTCCAAGACTAAGCTAATCGTAATGGCTGCGATCATGCAAGAGAAGAAAGTTAACTGGGCTGAGTTCGTATACAACAGACTCTGCCAGAACGTTGCGAATAAATCGTTCAAGGAGGATGGATCCTTTGGAGGATCACTCAGCTATGGCCTAGTTATTGGCCACTTGATGGAAGTGAAGGGCATTCCCCTTCAGCATGGAAAGTCTTTCCATGTAAACAAGAAGATGTTTAGGGCTAACCTTTCAGGAGCCCAGAAGAGAGCCCATGCGAAGAGGGCGGACACAAGCGAGAGAGAATCAACTGACCCCGAGGAGACAGTTGTTGCCTCTCCTCCGAAGAAGAAAGCTGCCCATGCAGCTGGAAAGAAGATAGCTGCCCCTGCAGCAAAAACAAAAGACGCACCTGCCCCTGCAGCCGTGTCTCCTGTCCACACAGCCGAGGCGGAGAAGGAACCCCAAATACCTTCTCCGACCATCAAAAAGAAGAGGACTGCCAAGCCAAGAAAGACAGCTCCTCAGTCAAAGAAAGATGCACCGGCCCCCGCCGCCAAGGAAGCTGAGGAAGAAGTATCCGAACCAGAACTTCCTCTGGTAAGGACAAAAAAAAGAAGAAGAATCACCAAGCTCTCGGAGCTTGAGAAGACAGCTGAGTCTGCCACTCAGCTGGAAAAAGTCTCTGAGATTGCTGAAGAAGTGCAGTCTCCAGAAGTTGTTGATGAAACAACCAAGTCTGCTGAGGCAAAAAGAAGACCCAGCTGTGGATATAACAACTGAGGAAAAAGAGGCAGCAGAGACAACAAAATCTCCTGATGGAAGAGCTGTGTCTCCACCTGCCCCCGATGCTGCTGAAGGAGCTGAAAAGGAAGGGCAACAAGAAGATGATGAAAATGATGATGTGATGGTGGTTTCTCTTGTATACCCAGACATTCAACGCCATCTGCGTGAATGGCGAGCATGGAAGCTGAGTCACTCGAGGGTACAGTTTGAACGCCATGAATTCATTGAGGAAGAGGAAGAAATGCTGAACTTCCTAGGATTTACCACCGTGCTTTAGGCACTTGATGAAGATAACTGCCTGGATATCTTGCATATCTTCAAGCAAAAAGAAAATGAGAGATTAGCAGAGGAAGCTGAAGCTTGTGAGAATGCCAGCATTTGTCCTCTCACTGGAACCAGCGACCATACTCATCCTCATCTTGACGTGTTCTCAGATAGTGATGAGGACATGGATCCTATTGCTGCACAAGAAAAGTTGGACATGCAGCAAGCCATGTGAGAATCCACATTGATGCATGAGAAAGAGCTGATGGAAGGACCAGGTGTAGGTCCCAAGGGGTGTGAGTGTAAGGTTTAGAAGGGGGGTTGAATAAACCTTACCAACTTTTCGATTTAGTCCTTTTAAATGTTCGAGTTGATACTACACAGCTTGTGTCCTTGGTGGACACTAATTTGGTTAATCAAGAGTTAGTCACTCAACAAACTCGATTGAGCTGTTGATAGAATAACTAAGTCAAGATTAAAGACTTAGTTCAACTGTAGTTTGTTTTTATTGGAAGACTTAACACCCTTAAACTTGTTTTAGTTTTGATTTAATGCTTGGTTTTAGTACTTAGAGATTATCAAGTGGATAGCAAATTTATCACAGAGTTAAATAAATAAGATGCGGGAATTAAAGTCTTTGAAATGTAAATGACACGATAAGTTTTTATAGAGGTTTGAAGATGGGGTAATTCTTCTACTCCTCTCTTCTCCAACTCCCCGGAGAATCCACTGGGTATTGATCGTTATACTGAGTGGTAGCATCCGAGGATACAAGTCTTGATTACACAAACCTGACTTGATCCTTTGGGACTCGATCTGGAGATGCCTTGGTCACCTGGTGCTTCTCGTGCGACTCGGCCTCTTCACAGGGGCCGTGCTTACTACTTCTGACCCACTCTCAAGCTCTTTGGATTTGATCACGAAGCCTCCAAAAACTTGAGACCGGGTTCGACCTTGAACCTTCCTACAATCCTCCGTGGAATGTAGACCCCTTGATTCTTCAATAATTTCCTCTTCAACTGATTGAAGTTATCTTTCCTTCACGGTGAGTGTTGGATTGATTTCCCGTAGTTTAGGCTTGAGGATTGAACTTGAATGATTTGAGAATATTTTTGGTTCTGAGATATTGCTTTTCTAGCTCGTATTTGTTTTTAAATGTCAAAGTATCAACATTCTCTCAAATAAACTCCTCGGCCTTTTATAGTGTTCTTTTGAAAATTTGCCCGTTGAAGAGATATGCTTATTCTCAAAAGACACTTGTAGTCGCTTGGCTTGTCTTGTTGCGATCTTTGGAATTGCCACTTCCTCGTATGAATTGTTCTTGACTTTTGAGTTACGACGTGGTGCGATGCTTCCCATTGTTTATTCCTTTTGCACGCTCCTGGGGTGAGCACTTCAAGAAAGGTAGCATGGAGGTATTACTTGTTTAAGTAATTCTCTTGATTTTACGTACAACGGATCTCTTTCGATTATCTCGACTTGATTGCATTTCCTTACTTTTCCCAGGTGACTTAAGTCGACTTCAATCATTGGATGACTCTTCATCACTTCAATTTGAGACTTGGCTATCTTGAGTTGACTTGACGATACTTTACTCAACGTGCATCTCGTTGTACCTTGATTGAGTTCCGTCTTCTCTTCTTTGCCATACTCAGTGTCTTGCAATGTAGTCTTCCTTCTAGTCTCCGTTGTCTTCTTGCATATTTAGGCATAGTGACTTAACTCACTTGACCAGCCTATTTATTACAATGCAGTTTACAACAAAAATGGGGTGCCAACTCCTATTCTAAGTTTTACATGGCATTCATCAAAATCTAAACAATAATTTTCCCAACAATTTCCCCCTTTTTGATGATGCCAAAACTTATACATTCAAAGTGTAAATAGCAAAGATACATACAGATAGTGCATTCACAGAGAATGTATGCGTAGAATCAATTCTTTTATTGATCATAATATTCTTGTCCTTTACACAACTGTTTACAAAGTGTATCAGAGCAAACATCTATGTCTACGCAAAAATAGAGAATTTACAGATTTATTACAGAAGACTTACATAAAGTGTATTTACATAGTAAAATATATGAAGGGGTGGATAGCAACACTTCATCTCCTTCGCTTCCTCCTTCTTTCTTCTTCTTGACTCTGTCATCTTCCTCGGTCTTCTTTTCTTTTTCTCATCTTGGTCACCGCTTTCTTCTTTTCATACGCCTTCCTGGCAGCTTCATCTCTTCTTATTCTCTCTTGTCTCTCCTCCCATAAATGAGTTTGTCTTTTATTTTCTTCTTGAATTCTTTTCACATACTCGGCATTGTTCTTAGCCACTTGCAGTTGGCTACTTCGTCAAAAACTTGCCCAAAGAGATCCCTCCTTTTGCCTGGATCTATGTACTCAATGTTTTGGGCGGGTCTAGGTCGAAACCTCTCCCTCCACCACTTTTCTTCCTCTACCTCTTTCTCTCGGCGTGTATTGTCTTGGGGCCTTCTTTTTCCCAGTAGAGTGACTAGTGGAGTGACCAGAGTAGATCACTTTAGGTAGTCTGTTTGCTGTCGCCTTCTTCACATAGTGTGAGACCCTTTTCCCGATCTGAAAGTCCCGAGCTTGAGCCATGGACATGTTTGCGAAGTATCCTTCGGATGCGGCGTTTTAAATTCATCAACTGATCTTGCTCGATTCAAATCCGAGATGGCATAAGTGTCTCTGTCTCTTTGGAATGCCTCCATGTTGTTTCAAAATATCCATAACTCGGGCATTAATCCTTCCTTCCACTTCTCCATCCCAGCTTCAATTGTCTTTCTCTTGTCGGCCCATAGGTACAAGAGAGTGTTGGAGTGGCGAGTCATTGGGAGTTTGCCGATAATATCACCGTGATGTTAAGACCATGTTGGGGGTTTGTGCAATCATCAAGGTCACATCTCTCGATCCTTCCCCCTCAACAGACTTCCCTTTCTTTTCTCTTGAAACTTCCTCAAATGTCTTTTCCTTCACAATGCTCCATCCTTCTCAACTTGGATCCCTTCACGCTTTTAGGTATTCCTCTTCCCCCTTTTTGGCATCATCAAAGGAGAGAGGAACCCTGGAAACAAATTAGCAAGCAGGAAGTCAGTGCGCTAATAGCCAAGTTACGCCGAAATCTGCTGCGAGTATCTTTGCGCGAAACTCAAAGCGAGTAGCATTGGATTGAGCTTTAAGCAGCTTCATCTCAGCCATGAGAAGGCTGAATTTTTGATCCATGTTTTCTTCCATACGCAGGAGCTCATTCTTATTTTGCTCACGCAGCGGCTTTATCTCAAAGATGTGACATTCGTGCATGTGCTCAATGTGTTCTCTCAATTTTGTCTCCGCATCGGCATTCTCGGCTCACCATACCAACGACTTGTTGAACAATGTTCAAATATCTAGCTTGTTCCACACGCATTGTTTTGCCGCTATTGCCACCACTCCCGGATTCGACTATTATGCCTCTCAAGTCGGTAGTAAGGTTGGCATCTCTGTTATCGATCTCATGTCCATCGAGGCCTGGTGCCTCTCCATCCGTTCAATTTGATAAATAATGCTTTGAACACCTCCCGAACTTTAGCTTTGTTCCCTCATTTGCGGTGACGGCAGCAAGTCAAAATCATAGTCACCGGAATGATGGTATCGATGGAATGACGGGATCTCAGTGCAGTGGAAGCGCTCGAGATCTCTTTCGACTCTTGAGGAGGTCGGGTACCTCCGAGAGAGAAGGGAAACGATTCTACAAAGGGATCATCATGGGCAAATGGGATTTGTTCAATGAGGAGTGGTGCTCGTGAAGTTCCTTGTGGAGTCGAACCTGCTTTGCAGACTTGGGAGCTGCGCGATGGACTTTGTTTGTTGGGGTCTGTTGTGAAGTTGACCCGACTTTGCTTTGAGCCTCATCTCTCAAGCTTTGTTGGTCTCATTGGTTTTTCCACGTGAGTTGGTCAGTCCTCGGCCTTATCGAGCGTCATCGGACGATGATGAGATTTCCATGGGTGGCTCATCATCAAAGTTGTAAGTTTGACGAGTAGCTGCCCAGGTCGGACTTACTCGTGGTTGGAACATCCTCAACTAAGTCTTTTGGATCGATCACGGGGATAACTCGGCTTCATCGTCTCCTTCCGATCCCGGAAGGTTACATCGAGTTATCCGGGAATCGTGAAGCGCGCTTATCTCCTTTTACGATGGATCAATGATAGCGGGAGGATGTTCTCGTACTTGACTTCTTTACCCCGGGAAGTCTCAACCTCCCGTGGACCTTCATTACCTCCCTCAGTCTCAATCTGCGGAGGCCTTTGGACATCCTTTCGGCAGTGTGTTAGCTGTCTTAGGGTCTTTCTGCGGTGGCATCCATTGGAGTCTCAACTCCATGGATTGCACTTTCATCGCCAGTGTTAACTCCCGGGCTATTCCTTCATGTGCCTCGGCGCATCGGCGCGTCATTAGCCTTCCGAGCGGTTGGCACCTCGGTGAGAGACAGTCTCAAGCCCATGCGAGCCTCGTCGATGACAACTTCTTTGTGTACTTTGTGTTTGTTCCTTCTCCACTTCGCCTCCTAGATTCATTGTGGAGTCACTGCAACATCCTCCCAGACCTTGCCGCGGTGGTGGGAGTTTCCCCTCGCCTAGCACACCACCGAGTGACTTGGAATGGGGTCACTCGTCTCGGACTCATTGTTCCCATTGAGTATTCACCGTTGGGGCGGTGGTAAGACACCTTCATTAGGGGTTGGCTCAACCGGGGTCCCCACTATCCCAGTTTCATCGCCAGTTCCCTTAGTTCCTTCTTCCCAGTGAGCTGGGAAGTGGTGGCAGCAACTGTGTGAATATCTTTGCACCACTCCCATTGGGTCTATCTCCAATGTGTTTTGGAGGACTCTCCTGGTCCCTCCATCATTCTTTGTTCATGAAGGATTACGGATTATCGCATTGCGTCTTTGCATTTGCAATTAACTGTAAAAGAACAGGGTCCATATCCTCATCACTTTCGATAGGGCGTCAAAGTGAGGATGTGTATGCTCTTTGGTGCGTGCGATAGAGGCGGTCTTTTGGCCTTCTCACGTGCCTCTCTGCGTCTCGGCTACTTTAGCCCGTTCATTTTCTTTTCGAATTTCCGGTATATTTATGCAATTATCTCGTCGAGGGCTTGCGACCTTTGTGTCCACCTCAAGAAATCGAAGAGTTCTTCTTCCTCCAATGAACTCGGATATTCAAACGCACTGGGACGAGGCTCGACTTCCATTTTCTCCACTCTCGAGACGATTTTGGATGTTTGGATACAATGGAGAGTGCATGATTACATCGTCTTCATCATCCTCTTTGTTGGCCCTCGTTTCCGTGTATTGAGGGTAGCATACTTCATTTGCTCAACACCTTGGCCCTCTGTTACGGTGGAGAAACAACCTGTCAACGGTGATTTGCCTCGGCCATTCTTTGTTCCTCGGTTACTACACTGGGTCTTGGTCTTCAAGTTGCCTCTGCTGATCAGCCTCAGCAGACTTGGCCGTTTCATCAATCACTTCTGGAGACTCTACTTCTCCAGCAGTCTCGGGTATCTTCTCCAGCTGAGTGACAGACTCAGCTGTCTTTTCAAGCTCGGAGAGCTTGGAAAGTCTTCTTCTTCTCTTTGTTTTAACCAAAGGGATTTCTGGCTCCACTTCCTCTGGTTCATTGAAGGTGAATGCCTTCGCAGATGTCTTAGAGGTAGCTGCCTTCCTTGTTGTGGCAGTCCTCTTCTTCTTGATCACTGGAGAAGGGATTAATGGTTCCTTCTCCACTGCGGCTGCAGGGGCAGGAGACACGGCTGCGGGGGCAGGTGACTCGGCTGCAGGGGCAGGAGCAGATTTGTTTTTCTTTGCTGCAGGGGCAGCAGTTCTCTTAGCAGCTGCAGGGGCAGCCTTCTTCTTAGGTGGAGAGGGGACAACTGTATCTTCAGGGTCAGCTGATTCCCCCTCACTCGTATCAGCTCTCTTAGCGTAGGCTCTCTTCTGTGCGCCAGAGAGGTTTGATCTGAACATCCTCTTGTTTACATGGAACGCCTTTCCATGTCGAAGAGGGACTCCTTTTACCTCCATCAGCCGGCCAATCACCAGACCGTATCCTAGGGAACCTCCAAACATTCCGCCCTCCTTGAAGGATTTATTCCCTACATTCTGGCAGAGTCTGCTGTAGACAAACTCAGCCCAGTTCACTTTCTTTTCTTCAATGATCGCAGCCATTACGATCAATTTCGCTTTGGACAGTTGGTCAAAGCTGCCAAATTTGATGTCTATGCATTTGGCAACGATGTCCAACAATTTGTGGTAGTCCTCCTTCAGCAGCCTCTTGTTAGCTGTGTAGACTATCTTTTCAGCATAGTCGGTCTTGGCTACTTCCTTCCAAGCAGCAGCCAAGTCAACATCAGCTTCATTGATTTCTGGTGCTCCTTCCGCCGGTAATGAGCAGTGTTCTGCCAAATCCTTGGCAGTGATGATGAACTCCTTCCCGTGAACAGAGGATTTGATCCCCTCATCGTGAATCTCAGCATTCACGTAGAACTGTGCGACCTCTTCCACATAGGTCATCGGAAACTCCATCGTCAGAAATGGTTTTAGCCCAGACGTGTCAAGTTTTTCAGCGATCTTCTTTATGAGGGCATCATCAGACCCCTGTTTGACCATTCCCTCGAAATCCACAGTAGACCCGGTGTGGATTTGCTTTCCCATCTTGACAAAATCGTGAGTAGATGCCATTTTCAGTATTTCACCGAATGAAACTTAGAAGATGATTTGAAGATTGATAGGGTTTTTGAGAGTTTTTGCCTTTTGCTTTTGAGAGAGAAATGAGCAGTTTTTGGTAATGTGTGAGAGAAAGCGGACGAAAATGGTTTAAGTATGGTTCATGAAAGGACGTGCGGGTGGTTTTGAAATGTGATGTCAATCAACACTTAGATTTTGCATGCCGATTAGCAT
>CM071924.1:44909031-45174601 GCA_016081115.2 Rehmannia glutinosa
TATCACTTAAATATATTTCTCACGACGCTTGGGGCTATGTGAAATCACGAATCATATCTCACGCATTTTTCATCACATTTGTTTTCACCAAAATACATATCGCCACCCAACCCGATCACCCCATCCACCGAGATTTCCGTCTCATTCCTCGCTTTTCTAACCTTTAGATGAGGCGATGTTGAGGTGTCGAAGACCGCAGATTATCAACCTCGCCCTTTATCCGAACTTGTACCATCTTTTCGATGATTGTACTTATTTCATGTACTTAACGGATGTTGCACTCCATTTTATCTGCTTTACTCTTTTCTCTTGATTGTGTGAGGGCATAGGACCATGACATTTAAGATTTGGATATGGTATTCTTTTACGCTTTAGTTTTTGTTAACTTATTTAGGTTATTATGTCGGATGTATTTGGACCTCGTTAGACTTTAAGTTGTAATTCGTACTTATGTTTATTTTATTTAACGTTTTTAGACTCTCTTTCACTGGATTTATTGTATCATTTGTAAAATTTGTTGGTTTATTTCTATTTAAGTGGTTGATAATCAATCGCGTCACGTTTGAGCGTGACAATACCCTCAAGTAATAAGCAAAAATATTTGCAAATTATGACCATCAAAACTCCATACATATCAACCTAAACCATCATCCTACCTAGAGGAACAAAAAGAAGGTATTTTTCTTTGGTTTTTGGAGTCTTAGAAAAGTTGGAAAAAAAAAAAAGGGAAGAATCTTGTTCTAAAAGTATTAACACAAGCTACTAGGTAAGTGGAGGTTCATTTTTTTAAGATTTTTAGTGGTTTTAATATGGTGAATTATAATCTCATAAGTTAGGATTATAATGAATTTGTAGGTTTTGTTTGGAGAATTTGATTGGTGACAAGTTGAAATCAATAATTGAAGAGAAGTTGAGGTGGGTAAAATAAAGCTTAAATTATTTTGTTAAATGGTGTGCTTGCATTTTGATTTTGTAAAGCTTGTTTAAATTCTTTAAATAGCATGAAAATCATGTTTCTTTATATGCTTGGGTGTGGTTATATGTTTGTTGAATGATTTATAGTTATTTTTAGAATTTAATGGAGTTTGAGGACTAAAATTGCAATCTTTGGTAACTTGGGTACTAAACCGAAATTTCAAAATTTTGGGTCTGTTTTGATATTATTTTAGATGTTGGCTTGGTTTGGAAGTATATAGATGTATTGAACTTGAATTTGGGAGAAATTTGAACTTGGAAGCCATTTTTGAAAAAAATAAATATAGGGACTAAAATCAAAATTTGAAAGGAACAAAAATTAGGATTTGGTTTGTATAGTTTGAATAAATCGGGAGTCATATAGAGAATAATCAAGCTTTAATGGTTAAATTTTAAGTTTTCAAAATATTGGAGTGCGAAAATGTAATTTCTTGATGATATGGGTCAAACTTAAATTTTGAAAATAATGAGAACAATTCTCGTATATTGAAACCGAAACTCCAATTTTGAAATATACAGAGGCTAACCTTTAACCTTTTAAAGAAATTAGTAAAAGAATTCTAACTTTTAATCTAAAATTTTACAAGATAATTTTCAAACCCAATATCCCGTTAAATTTCAATTACGATAATTCATCAATTAACTTGATTTAATTTATCTCTTGACTTTTTTGACTGAGCATGTGGGGGCTGTTTTAAGCTATTTCAAGTAATTGTTAGATTAAACTTGGCTTATGTGCAATGTGTTCTACGACTTTATTTGGTCTTGAGCAAATAAAATATCGTTTTACAAACTACTAATTGTTTGAATATTCTGCTGTGTGGGTGGGTCAAACAATAGATCAAGCAATTAAATGCCCTGTGATCTCTCGCTTGACTACCCATGTACCTATTCCCATTTTCTGTCGGGACGGAGACGCAGCGGTGGAATTTGGGTCGTATAATGGTATATTAGAAATATGACGATCTCGGATAGACAGGACTAGCTAAAGAGACGTCGAGCCACATGGGGTAGTTATAAGGTAGTCTGTGACTTCGGTCAATTCTTGTTTGGGGAGTCATAAGGTAGAACAGCATAATTGTAGCCCGATCAGCTCAATTATGACTGTTAGCACTTCGTTGTTCCTGCTTGTTTGCTTGTTCTTGTTTGCTCTTTAATGCTTCTACTCGCTTGTCCAGATAACATTTAAAGTTTACAGTAATTGCTTGTTATTGTTACTACTTGTCATTTCTTTAATCACTTGATTTTATTAAACTTTATTCTTGTCAAACTATCTCTGAAAGACTGCGGTTTAACGAAATGTTATTTTTTTTTAACGATGCTTGTTTGTATGCCATCACATGTACACTTGTAAAAATTGGTAAATTTTAAAAATGTAAACTCAATTCCTTTGCTCAAGCTTGGGAAAAACTAAATTAATTTTTTTTTAAACTATCATTATCACCATTCCCCAACCACTGAGCTCGTTTAGCTCACCCCACGAAATTTAAATTTTTCAGAGACAAGTGGATTTGACATTGAGGGGTCTGATGAATGGTTTCCGAATCAAGTTGAAGTTGGTGGAATAATTTTTAGGAATTATATGGATATTGCTTTTGTATCAATATTTTGGATATTCAAACTTATTATATAGCTTGTCTTAACTCCCGTTTTGGAATATTACTACATATTAGACTTCTATGTGTATTTGTAATGTGATGTATAATATTTTAGATATGGCCGGCTGAATTTTAGTTTTTGTGATTTTAGGAGTTGTACTCAGATGAATATTATATATAATTCTACTTATCTAGTTTGGGTCGTGATTTATGGTATGAGAGCTTAGGCTCTAGAAAGAACTACACCTGAGCTTACCCAGGATAGGATTCTCTGCCTGTGGATTTAGTTACCACCACTGATAACCTTAAACCCCAACCATTTAAGCTTGATTGGAGACACCTACATATTGTAGATTTTGGATTGGTGTGATTACATGTGTGGTTCATTGATTTTGGATTAACAGCTCAACATTATATCGATTAGATGAGATTTTCAGTATTTCTTTGCCATGATGACTAGTGGTGATGGAGTTATTGTTTACGTATAGGTATGGATCCATGTCGTTATCATGAGGAGGAGATGGCACGTACTGCGCAGAGCACATTGACTATCTGAGTCACTGGTTGACTATTGGAGAGATGAGTCGGAGAGGATTTCTTGATTGCTCGGCGGACATTGTTATCCCGATCTCGGGATGGTGTTGATATTCTTGATTTGCGGCAAGTAGGATGATCTGACGGGCTCGACATGAGCTAGAGGATAGAGTCCAACAGCTTGAGGATCATCTGCGCGCATGAGGGGCTGCGAGTAGATGAGCTAGAGGATCACGTGTACCGAGGGATTTCACGAGTGGAAGCGACTAAAGGGGATCTCCATACTTCTCGGCGGGTGATCGATATCCGTACAACCAAAATGGTATCTAGTTGACATTTGATTTGGAGGCACTTACGGCAGATCGTGAGTTGATGTTGCGGGCTTTTGGGCTCGGATAATAGATTTGGGTGGTTGGATGCCGGTCTAGCTCACGAGATTCAGCCGGTGGAGGAGGTGGACCCTCGGGTGGTACCTAACATTGACCACTTGCACGGGTGCACGAGATAGAGCGGATCCGGATGAGGTAGAGGTTGATGTGGGCGAGGCTCCGCTATAGATTTGGACGAGGATATCGATGCTCGTGAGTGATATCACGATGTTTAGATCATAGATAGGGTCAGGAGTTTCTCTTTTGAAAACTCTTTATGGTGATTGTAAATTACTAGATGCATATATATAGACTTCCCTCATAGTCGGGGTAGGCGTGGTAGCCACTGAAGACTTGATGTATAGTCGGGGTAGGCGTAGGTAGCCACCGACAGGGGATTAGCAAAGATTTCTTTTTGTATTCCACTGTCCCTTTGACGTCACATTTTGGGATTGTAAATAGACTCACCGTGTAAGTTAACGTTATATATAAAATGATGAAGCCTAGAGATATCTTTTTATGTTATTGATGTTTGAGCTTTAATTCTATTATTTCATACATTGTTATTATCATAATAAACCCGTATTTATTTTATTTTCTTAACCTTCTCTATTAGATGGCGGGAAAGATGGGGACGTGGTAGACCTGTGCGAACAGTATTTTGAACCATATCCTCAACGGAATAGAACTCCCGAGCCAAAGACATGAGCCAATACCACCACGGACCCCCTCCCCCAGCCCGTAGTGGGGAGATAATTTGATCCGCATTAGCAATATAACGATTCTTTTAATTTTTACAACGACAAGCTAATCGGCCTCGAGAATCAAAGCATAACATGGGCCAACGCAGACACCCATGATCGAGTGCTGGAACGATATTTGCGCTTTGACCCTCCTATATTTTGGGGCGAACCAAACGACATGAAAGCAGAGATATGGCTGGAAAAAGTGGAGAGTATATTCTTAGCTCTCAACTACACTGATGACCAAAAACTGAAGTTAATGGCTTTTCGACTAGAAGCAGCAGCTCAAAATTGGTGGCGGACAGTTGAGGAGAAATGGGACAGGACTGAGACCGCAAGGACTTTGGTTAACTTTGTTTGGGAATTTTGTAAGCAGTACATACCCCAAGTAGTCAGGGAAGCCCGTAGAGATGAATTTTATCGTTTGAGGCAGGGATCGATGGTTGTAGCGCAATATGAATCAGAATTCCACCGATTGTCCAAGTATGCACCGGGATCGGTCAATGATGAGGAATATAAGCTCCATAAGTTCACCAGAGGACTAAGGCATGAGATCCGAAATGATGCTATCTACTCACTGAGATAGATACTTATGATGATGCGGTCCGAGCAGCAGCAAGGGTGGAGTGTGGTTTGGGATGACTGGAGCCACAATCTAAGGGAATTGGTAGTTCAAAGAAACCATTTGTGGGGCAGACTTGGAAAACCCCAACCATTCATAAGAGGTGGAAATCGAGTTTCAATGGGAAGGAAAACAAAGTCAAATCCCAACCTTGTTCCTTTTTCTGCAATACGTCGGGATATACACTGATTCATGCCGGCGCAAAGGCAGAAAATGTTTGAGATGTGGGAATGCGCAACATCAAACTATGATCGTCAATCAGGCAATAATCCGATTCCATTTCCTAAGCCCGAACATAAGATGGCGGATCGCTCTAAGATGCGGTGGTCGTGTGTTTTGCATTAGGGACAAGAAGCTCTCCAGAGGCAACCAATGTGGTGGAAGGTACACCGCTTATATCCGGATGTGTTGCCAAAGTTTTAGTAGATCCTGGATCAACACATTCATTTGTTGCCCCATTTTATCTCGCAACTTAAATGCATGCATGGAACGAATGCCTTGTTGTTTAGAAGTTTAAACTCCCATGGTGCTAGCAAATAAGCGATGTTGTGTTTATTGCATGGGGCGTGAACATTGATGCTCAATGTTTTCTGTTGATTTGATTGAATTGCCGATATTAGAATATGATATTATTTTGGGGATGGATTGGTTAGCTAGGCACCATGCTCACTTGGACTAGCACAAAGGTAGTTAAATTTTGCGTGCCTGGACAACCAATAGTAGAGTTCGTAGGTAGTCGCGAACTACGGTAGCCTCCTATTATTTCAAATATTAAAGCTCGAAAGGCTATTATCAAACGAGCACGGGATATCCGACATTTTTAATCAATAAACCTAGCGACAAGAAAGAATAAGAGAATTGCTTTGTGGTATCACAATATCCGGATGTATTTCGAGAAGAACTCACATCGTTACCTCCCTAACGAGGAGATCGAGTTCACTATTGAATTATTTCCAAGTACAACACCAATATCCGGGACGGCATATAGAATGGCCCCACTCGAGCTACAAGAATTGAAGGTACAATTGCAAAAGTTATATGAAGTGGGATTTATTCGACCCGATCGTCACCATGGGAGCTCCGATACTCTTTGTTGAAAAGAAAGACAGTCATTGAGATTATGCATTGATTTCCGGGGACTTAACAACGTCACCATCAAGAATAAGTATCCATTGCCATGAATCGAGGAGTTATTTGACCAACTTGAGGAGCCGGGTTTACTCAAAGTTAGATTTGCGCGGGGATATCATCGATTGAGAATTAATGAGGAAGACATACCAAAAACGACTTTTGATCAGGTATTGTCATTTTCGAATTAAATCCGTGATGCCCTTTTGTTTGACAAATGCTCCTTCGGCATTCATGGATCGATGCACCAAGTATTTAGACCTACTTGGACCAGTTTGTTGTTATTTTCATTGATGGCATACTCGTGTATTCCAAATCACAAATGGAGCACGAGAATCATTTGAGAAGCTGTATTGGAGACGTTAGACAACACAAACTTTATGCCAAATTCGATGTAAGTGTGAATTTTGGCTAAGTGAAGTCGCGTTCTTGGGTCATATAGTATCTGGTAAAGGGATCGCAGTGGATACATCAAAGGTGCAAACTATTGTCGACTGGAAGCGACCGGAAACCATAATGGAGATAAGAAGTTTCCTAGGTCTTGCGGGATATTACCGCAGATTCATTAAAGATTTCTCCAAGATAGCGGGCTCACTGACGAGAACAACCCAAAAGCAAGTGAAATATGAGTGGAATGACAAATGTGAGTCAAGCTTCCAAGAACTAAAGAACAGACTCACCACAGCACCAGTTTTAACCCTTCCCGAAGGATTAGAGAACTTCGTAGTGTATAGTGATGCGTCAAGAGAAGGACTTGGAGCTGTATTGATGCAGAATGGAAAAGTAATTGCTTACGCCTCTAGAAAACTGAAACCGTATGAAGGAAATTACCCAACTCATGATCTAGAATTAGCAGCTATAGTGTTCGCTTTGAAGAAGTGGCGACACTATTTGTATGGGGCAGAATTTACTGTCTTTACTAATCATAAAAGTCTGAAATACCTCTTTTCGCAAAAGGATTTAAATTTCAGACAGAGAAGAAAAAGGCTATGTTGGGTGCAGAGACTGCTGAGATAGCTATGTCAAAAGAAGCAGCAGACTCAGAGAGAGCACTGAAACCGACTACTCAAGTGATTACGAGGAAGAAGCGATGATATGTCTAATGGCTAAAGAACAAGATCAACTTTGACCAAGAAGATGAGGTACACTCAACTCATCTCACTCGGTTCTAGTGATAGTGATTGTGACACACACACTTCATCACCCACCCGATCTTTATGATTCATTAGGCAAAATGATGAAAGACTTTGAACACATTAAATCCTCACACGCACTATTAAACGAGGAAAACAAATTGACTAGCTCAAAGCCAAAACTCACAGGTAACTAAGGGAGTACTCTAAAGTCACATAGCTAATGAGAACAAAGAGTCAAGGCCGAAAACACTAAACTAATAAAGCGAGAGATAGTCGCTTATAGAAAAGAGGGAAAATGATCTCAAAAATGTGATTGCTTCATTCACAAAGGCATCTAAATCATTGGATGACCTTATTATGAGCCAAAAAGAATGTGGAGATAAGACAGGCATAGGATTCAATTCCTTTGTGCACAGTCAAACTCCCAGAGTGATCTTGGAAAAGGGATCTTCAAGTAATGAAGCATCTCAAAAACCCAAGACACCAAATGTTGCGCCCACATTCACTCCAAAACACAACCACAAACAAACTGGCCTTGGTTATAAAGGAAAAAGCGCAACAATTGAGTATCTTTGAAGGGACAGTGAGAAGAAATCTAGCGAGTTCTCAAAGAACTCCAAACAAAAAGTACTCGGTGAAGAATAAACAAGCTACCAAAAACCCAGTTTTATCAAAGAAACACATATGATGGGAATGGTAGAAACTACCAAAGCCAAACCGATTGGAATAATGTGAAATATCAAAAAGACCTATGGAATATAAGCCTAAATGGCAAAGGCCTAGAACTCAGCAAAGGTCATTCCAAAGGCAAAAGAGCTATCATCGGCACTCATATGCACCCAAGCACTACACTCGGAAATATCACAACTACCTCAAGAAGGAAATTGCTAAAACACACACAGGGCATACGAGACAAAAGAGGCAATTTGTATGAACCTAAAGCCCCAAGAAATTTGCCAAAGTGAATTATGATTATGGCACGAGATAGATGGCAACCTCTTAGAGTCAAGTCATTTGGCTATAGGTTGGTTGGATCATCTTACAAAGACTAACCCCTCGGGACTAGGACAAGCATGGGTACCAAAAACTAATTTCCTTGATTACGGTTGAAGGAATAGTGAGTGCCAAGGAACCCGGTACATGGATAGCGGTTGTTCTAGACACATGACAGAAACAAGAAAAATCTATCAAAATTCAAGGAGATTAGAGGCGCAAAGTCAAATTTGGAGGAAATGAAGCTCCAGGAAATTAGAGGCTCTGGATCCATCAAGAAAAATGGATTAGAAATCATAGATGTTGCATATGTTGAAGGCCTCAACTTCAACCTTGAGCGTAACTCGTGACAAGGGCTATAATGTTGGATTGATATGGGAGTGTGCCAAATTAAAGACATCGAATCAAATGAAGTAGTGTTGCAAGGATCCGACAAAAAGAACATGTATGTAGTAGATTGGTCTCTTGCCACACCAAGCACTTGTCTCAGTTAGCAAAGAGACAAATTAAGTTAAGTCAACTTTGGCACAAGAAACTTGTGAGTCATCCGAACTTCAAGACAATCAACAAGCTTGCAAAGTCAACTTGTGGAAGGATTGCCATACTCGATGTCTGAAAGGAAAGTGTTTGTGATGCATGTCGGATGGGAAAACATGTTAGATAAATGTTTTTATCATGATTTTGATGATTTTGTTCAAATAAGTTTTAAACCAAAACAATGTCCCTAAATGTTGTCTAAATATTTCCGATCATCTTAAAATGTTTTTACTATTTTTCTGAGTATTTTTGGAGTTTATTTTCGATAAAAATTGGACAACACATTTGTTTCAGTGACTCGGCCAGAGTGCTATAGGGCAACCCGTACACGAGTTGAGTTTTAAAACAGAAAATGGGATGTAAGAAAAAAAAAGAAGAGGCGGCCGAGTCGACCAGGTGGGCGGCAAGTCGACCAGGTGGGCGGCAAATGAGGGCGATCGGTCGACCCACAGGCGGCCGTGCACTGAGCAAACCCTCTTGGTTGGACTTCTCTGTTTAAGTAATTTCTTCAACTTCAACCGGTCACAACTAAGGGTGACCGGTCGCACCCTCCGACCGGTTGCCTGTGTAAAAATTCGCGAAATTCAATTTCAATCTTATCTCTGTACAAGATCGGTCGAACCCCACGCGTTTATCGACAAACTATCCGTTGCGTTTTGAATGACTTTTCCCTATTTTGTGGGATGGATTTCTAATGGACTATATTGATCATTTTAAATGGTTTCTTTTGCAAAGAAATCACTCCCCAAGGAGGAGCCAATGTCCGGAAATGAAAGCCAAGTCCTCTCCTATAAATAGAGGCTTCATTCAAACAACAAGATACAACACTCTACACAAGCAAAGAAGCAATCAAACAAACACTTTCATATATCTTTTTGTATTAGCCTTAGCACTTTCACTTGCACAAATTTGAGGTCTAGGCTTTCAATTCTTGATTACACTTGTACTCATATTGTATCAATCATTATTGAGTTGTAATCTTGATTTTGGTCATCATTCAACACAAGACATCCTTGTGAGTATTCTTGTGGTAAGAATACACACTGGGTGATCTAGGTGATAGGTGTTTGAGGGTTGTGGTGATCCTCAAAGGGTTGTAAGAGGGTTGTGGTAATCCTCAAGGTGTTGTAAGAGGGTTGTGGTAATCCTCAAGGTGTTGTATTAATTTTTGGTAAATTAATAAAATCTTTGTTTTTTTTGAAATCCATCTAGGATATCTTTTGGGGTGGTAGAGGATTAGGCCCTGGTGGGTTGAACCTCTTTAAATCAACGTGTCTATTTACTTTTCGCACTTTGCATTTCATCTTTGCTTGAGTCTTTCGAAAAAAGAGGGCAAAATCTGAAAAACCGGGATAATCTATTCACCCCCCCTCTAGATTATTGTAGCCACTTGGACTTACAAGTGGTATCAAAGCCAAACTCTTTGGCTAGCTCGTTCCGAGTAAAGAGGAGAGATCCATGGCTACAAATGATGCTCATCTCACCACTGACGCCTCCACCAACAAGCCACCGCTGTTCGACGCCAACAACTACGCTTTTTGGAAAGACCGTATGGAGTGCTTCCCTACAAGGGTGCGGGTTCGACATTTGGAATGTGGTCATTGAAGGAGTTGATCAACCAACAAAGAAATCGGAGGATGGCACTTGGCTCCTAAACCTTTCAAGGAGTTTGATAAAAACAACAAAAAAGCTTTCTCTAAACGGTAAGGCCTTAAATATTTTGCATTGTTCTCTTACCGCCACCAAGTATAATCGCATAAGAGGTATAAGGTCGGCACATGAGGTTTGGGAAAAATTGGAGACAATCTATGAAGGGACTAAGAAAGTCAAGCAAGCAAGAAAGGCCATGCTTGTTAAAGACTTTGAAAACTTTAACATGTATAATGGCGAAAGCATCTCCAAGATGGTGGAAAGGCTTGACAATATTGTCAATCCTCTTGTGGCCCTTGGTAAAGTCATTTCCGAAGAAGACAAGGTGACCAAGGTATTGAATGTTCTTCCCGGCTTATGGTCCGAAAAAGTAACGGCAATCACGGAGGCACAAAATCTTGAGACACTCAAGTTTGACGAGCTTATTGGAAATCTACTCATCTATGAAGTCTATCTCAAGGAGAGGAAAAATTCCAAACTATCCATAAATCAATCGGGTATGCAAATTATCCCTAAAGGTCTTGCTTCTTCTTCTAATAATGCATACTATGATAATGATGATGATGATGAGGAAATGGCGCACTTGTTCGAAAGTTTGCAAAATTTGTGAACAAAAATAAAGCAAGAAAACCAAGAGATAATGCTTGCTTCAAATGCGGAAAACCCGAGCACTTCATTGCCGATTGCCCAAAGCTCGATGAAGAGGAGCAAAAGAAAAGGAAGCCTTTCACGAAAAAGAAGGCTCTAAATGCGGAGGTCAAAACGTGGGATGAACTACTCAAACAACCGATGAGGAAGGAGAAACGAACATGGTCTCATGGCCATAGACGATGAAAATAATGAGGTACACTCTAATTTTTCTACTTCCTCCATAGTTGATGACTTGCAATGTGATTTTGATGAATTGCAAATTGAATTTCAAAATTTAATTGTTAAATATAAGAATTTGAAAAAGGAGCATAAGGAGCTTAAGGTTGAAAAAGAAAAATCATTTACATCTTATGAATCTTTAGACAAAGCTCATACTCTTACTCTTACTTGAGTTCACTCTCTTGAAACCGAAAAGGAATTGCTCACAAAAGATATTGAATGTTTGAAAAATGATATGCATCGTTTCAACATAAGCACGGATAAAGTCACTAAAATTTTAGATGCACAAAGAGGTGAGCATTCCAAATTGGGACTTGGTTATAAGCCATTTCAAAGTGTTTTTAAGAAAAACAACCAAGGTCCAACTTTTGTACGTGCTAGTAATTCTAATACTCCTACATGATTTTATTGTGGCAAAGTTGGGCATTATGCTAATAATTGCAAATTGAGAAATAGCTCTAGACATGTTTGGAGACCCAAAGGTCTCAAGACTAACCCCCATGGACCCCAAAATTATAGGGTACCTAAAAGAAATTATTTTGTAGGTAATAGGGCTATAACAACAATGGAAGATTCAAAATGGCTCGTTGACAAATGGATGTTCACGCCATATGACCGGAGGAGAGAACTTTTTACCAACATCAAGCTCCAAGAAGAGGGTATGGTCATGTTCGGCAATGGCAAAGGAAAAATTCTTGGAAATGGAGAAATTGGTAACTCTTCTTTCTCTCTTAGTAATGTTCTTTTAGTTGAAGGGCTTAAGTTTAATTTGATAAGTGTTAGCCAACTTTGTGATTCAAACTATGATGTTTCCTTTAATAAAGAAAAATGTCTTATACTTAAAAATGGTGAAATTATTTGTGAAGCAAATAGAAAAGGCAATCTTTACAAAATTTGTACAAGTGATTTGGTTAGTCAAAATGTTTCTTGTTTAGTCGCCATAATAATTTAACTAGTTTATGGCATAGACGACTTGGACATGTTGGATACAAAAATTTGAAAAATATTTACAAAAATCAACATGTAAAAGACTACCCAAATTGAATTTTGAAAATCTTGGCTTATGTGACACTTGTCAAAAGAACAAATTAGTTAAAAGTAGTTTTAAGCCCAAAATGAAATTTCCACAACCAAACCCCTACAATTGCTTCACCTTGATTTGTATGGGGATATTGGTACGCTAGTCTAAGTGGAAAACATTACACTTTCGTTATTGTCGATGATTTTTCTAGATATACTTGGGCTCTTTTTCTTACCAATAAAAACGATGTCGTTAATGAGTTTGTTAAGTTGTGTAGACTAATTGAGAATGAAAAGGAAGACACTATCAAGTCTATTTGAAGTGATCGAGGTGGAGAATTTGATGGTGAATTTAGAGTATTTTGTGAAACCAAAGGATATGCTCATAATTTTTCGGCTCCAAGGACACCTCAACAAAATGGAGTAGCCGAAAGAAAAATCGGACATTACAAGAGATGAGTGGTCCATGCTCAATGAATTTTTACTTCCAAAATACTTTTGGGCCGAAGCCGTAAGTATCTGCTTTTGCTATGTCATTAATCGAGTTTATATTCGTCTAAAATGAATAAAACTTCATATGAGCTTTGGAAAGGTAGAACTCCAAATATTAGTTATTTTAAGATATTTGGGTGTAAATGATTTATTTTGAATACCAAGGACCAATTGGACAAACTTGATCCTAAGGCCGATAAAGGGATATGTATGGGATATTCAACAAAAAGCAAAGCATATCGGGTCTACAATAAGACTAGTGGAGTTGTCGAAGAATCCATTCATGTCAAATTCAATGAAGCTTCGGGTGTTGAAAGAATACCCAATGATGAAAGTGATGAAGAGGATATTATTGAACCAATTGTTCAAGTCAATGTTCAACCGCCTACATCAAATGATCAACCGTCCACTTCAAATGGTCCTCAAGAAGATAGAGGTGATATCTCGGATCTTCCGTTGCATTGAAATTTAAGGAGATCACCCAAAAGATCTCATTATTGGTGATCCCTTTGACAAAGTGATGACCCGGAGAAAATTTAACGAGAAAGCTCTTATTTCTCAAAAGGAGCCTAAAAATGCTAAGGAGGCTATTGAGGATGAGGATTGGTTCCTAGAGATGCAAGAGGAGTTGAATCAATTTGAAAGAAATGATGTATGGGAATTGGTACCTTGTCCTCCTTCTCAAACCATTATTGGTACAAAATGGGTATTCGGAACAAACTTGATGATCAAGGTAACATTGTTCGAAATAAGGCAAGGCTAGTAGCTCAAGGGTATTGTCAAGAAGAAGGTATTGACTATGATGAAACTTTTGCACCCGTAGCACGTTTAGAAGCTATTCGTATTTTACTTGCCTATTCTTGTTTTAAAAATTTCAAACTTTGGCAAATGGATGTTAAATCCGCTTTCTTAAATGGTATTATTCAAGAAGAAGTTTATGTAAAACAACCTCTGGGGTTTGAAAATTTTTCTAGGCCTAATGATGTTTATAAACTTAAAAAGGCCTTGTATGGTTTAAAACAAGCACCCCGTGCATGGTATGATAGACTTAGCTCTTTTCTTTTGCAAAATGGTTTTATAAGAGGTAAAGTTGATACAACTCTCTTTGTTTTTGAAAAAAAGCAAGATTGTTTACTTGTGAAAATTTATGTTGATGATATTATCTTTGGTGCTACTAATGATTCTTTGTGCATAAATTTTCTAAGTTAATGCTGAGTGAATTTCAGATGAGTATGATGGGGGAGCTCAATTTCTTTCTTGGACTCCAAATTAAGCAATGTCAAGAAGGCATATACATCTCACAATTAAAATATACAAAAGAACTTTTGAAAAAGTTCGGCATTGAAGAAGGAAGAACCGTATCTACTCCCATGGCAACAAATGTAAAAATTGACAAAGATGAAAAAGGCAAGTCCGTGGATAAATCCAAATATCGAGGTATGATTGGTAGTTTACTTTATTTAACCACTAGTAGACCGGACATTCTTCATGTCGTATGCCTATGTGCTCGTTTGCAAAGCAATCCCAACGAATCTCATATGAGTGCCGTTAAAAGGATTTTTCGATATTTAAAAGGCACTATTCAATATGGTTTATTCTATCCAAAGAATGAAAATTTTTCTCTTAAAGGTTATAGTGATTCGGATTATGCGGGAAATATTGATGATCGGAAAAGTACTTCCGGATCATGTCAATTTTAGGTGATTGCCTAGTTTCTTGGTTTTCAAAGAAACAAAACTGTGTTTCTCTTTCAACGGCCGAAGCCGAATATATTTCCGCCGCTTTTTGTTGTACTCAACTTCTTTGGATGAAACAAACCTTAGCGGATTACAAATGCTCTTTTGAAAATGTACCTATCTTTTGTGATAATATATCCGCTATAAATATTGCTCAAAACCCGGTTCATCATAACCGTACTAAACATATTGAGATTCGACATCATTTTCTAAGGGATTGTGTTTCAAAACAAAAAATTGAGATATCTTTTGTTCCATCTCAAGATCAATTAGCGGATATTTTTACTAAATCGCTATCTTCCGAGACTTTTGAGTCGATACGAGCTCGGTTAGGCATAATGCATATTGAATGAGGCTTACGTTTGCCTTTTGCATATTTTTGAAACTTAGGGGCGAAAAATCGGATTTTTGGTTGAAAATTCGGATTTCTTCAAAAATGTCAAAACAGTGGGCTAAACAGGTTGAGGGCAACCGGTCGCCCTCAACGTCGACCGGTCGCCCTAAGCCAATTTTTGGATTAAAACGGTTCTGTCTTCAGCATTCGCCATTTTACCTTATTTTTGCCATTTTTCGTCCCCTTTGCCAAATTCACACAAATTTCACTCTAAACTTGTTTTCATGCATTCTAATCACAACTTGGATCTTATATAGCATGTTTATCATCATCATAGCTCATCTTTTTCGATCACATGGTAAGAATTTTCCTTACTTTACTCAATTGGGTTGAACCCTTGAGTTTATGGCTTTCTTGTATATTTCTTGATATATTTTGCATATGATCTTGTTGAGCTTTGCTATTATGTTGTTTTGTATGATGTTTGATGTAATTTGGTGATGAAAATTTTTGGCTTGATTCATTTACAAGGGGCTCTATACTACTTCTTTTAATTTTTACGCTCACAAGGTGTTCGATGAAATGTCACAATGAATATTTCAACTTCTACATGATTCTCTTGCTTCCAAAAGTCTTAAATACTTATTGAGATCATGTTTTTGGCAAATAAAACGAGCGTATGAACTCTTCATGATACATTTCTCCCATTTTCCTTGGATTTTAAGCGTAAATTGCTCAATGGTTGATAAACCGTCTCTTTTGCGCACTTTGATATAATTGTATGATGTTTTTATCATCCTTACATTCTTTTTGATGATTCCAAAGGGGGAGAAACAGGAATTTGGCTCGTTAGCCAAAAGAAGCTATTAAAAGCTCGCATTAAAAGCTTATAAGTTATGGCTTCCTAAAGCCAAGTATACCTAGTCCATGTCGTGTATTATGGACTCAAGTGCAAATGATTATAAGTATTGTGACAGGGGGAGCGTCTTAGCTCATGATATCTATATGCACCTTATATAAGCTTGTTATAGCTTGTGCTTCTAACTTATAATAATC
Organism: Rehmannia glutinosa; assembly: GCA_016081115.2. Lineage (NCBI taxonomy): Eukaryota > Viridiplantae > Streptophyta > Magnoliopsida > Lamiales > Orobanchaceae > Rehmannia > Rehmannia glutinosa. The sequence continues at coordinate 44,924,824 of CM071924.1, forward strand.
TTTTGTTGATATGCTCATAGATAGGGGGAGCTTTGTATGGAATGTCTTTAACGGATAGTTTACTTGTAAAACCGGAAAATTTATTTGTTTTTCAAATCGTCATCGAGAAAATTGTTTTGGTTTGTAATCATCAAAAAGGGGGAGTTTGTTAGATAAATGTTTTTATCATGATTTTGATGATTTTGTTCAAATAAGTTTTTAAACCAAAACAATGTCCCTAAATGTTGTCTAAATACTTCCGATCATCTTAAAATATTTTTACTATTTTTCGAGTATTTTTGGAGTTTATTTTCGATAAAAATTGGACAACACATTTGTTTCAGTCGGCCACTGGTCGCCTATAGGGCAACCCGTACTGAGTTGAGTTTTGAAACGAGAAAATGGGACGTAAGAAAAAAGAAGTGAAGTGGCGGCCAGGTCGACCGGGTGGGCACCCTCTTGGTTCGAGAAAATGGGACGTAAGAAAAAAAAGAATCGAGCGACCCTCGGGTTCGAGACTTCTGCTTTCGTAATTTCTTCAACTTCAATCGGTCACATGACTAAGGCGACGGCCGGTCGCACTCCTCCAACCGGTTGCCCTGTGTAAAAATTCGCAGAATTCAATTTCAATCTTATCTCTGCGCGACCGGCGAACCCCTGTTTATCAAAGAACTATCTCATTGCGTTTTGAATGACTTTTCCCTATTTTGTGGGATGGATTTCTAAGCTATATTGATCATTTTAAATGGTTTCTTTTTGCAAGAAATCACTCCCCAATGAGGAGCCAATGTCGGAAATGAAAGCCAAGTCCTCTCCTATAAATAGAGGCTTCATTCAAACAACAAGATACAACACTCTACACAAGCAAAGAGCAATCAAACAAACACTTTCATATATCTTGTTGTATTAGCCTTAGCACTTTCACTTGCACAAATTTGAGGTCTAGGCTTTCAATTCTTGATTACACTTGTACTCATATTGTATCAATCATTATTGAGTTGTAATCTTGATTTTGGTCATCATTCAACACAAGACATCCTTGTGAGTATTCTTGTGGTAAGAATACACTTGGGTGATCTAGGTGATAGGTGTTTGAGTGTTGTGGTGATCCTCAAAGGGTTGTAAGAGGGTTGTGGTAATCCTCAAGGTGTTGTAAGAGGGTTGTGGTAATCCTCAAGGTGGTGAAAGAGGGTTGTGGTAATCCTCAAGGTGTTGTATTAATTTTTGGTAAATTAATAAAATCCTTTTTTAAAAAATCCATCCGGATATCTTGGGGTGGTAGAGGATTAGGCCCTAGGTGGGTTGAACCTCTTTAAATCAACGTGTGCTATTTACTTTCCGCACTTTGCATTTCATCTTTGCTTGAGTCTTTCGAAAAAAGGGCAAAATCAAAACCGGATAATCTATTCACCCCCTCTCTAGATTATTGTAGCCACTTGGACTTTCAAAAAGCAGATAAAATCATCATTCAAAGAGAAGTCAAGTCCATCTTCAACAAGGATATTGCATCCGCCGTTGCATATGGATCTATTTGGTCGATTGAGCCAACTAGCATAAGTGGAAAGAAATACACTTTAGTAGTGGTGGATGATTATTCAAGATATACATGGACAATCTTCATGTGTAAAAAGAAGGAAACTTTGCGAGAAGTTACCTCGGTGATGAGAAGAGTTCAAAATGAGAAGAGTCAAACCATTATAAAGATAAGGTCTGATAGAGGAACTGAGTTTGTCAATGGGATAATAACTTAGTATTGTGTTGAAAATGGTATTGCACATAAATTATCTGCGGCAAGGACTCCACAGCAGAATGGAGTAGCAGAAAGAAGGAACAGAACTCTCAAGGAAGCTGCAAGAACCATGTTAGCTGAAGCTGGATTGCCAAAGAGATTTTGGGCTGAAGCCATCAACATTGCATGCTATACTCAAAATAGATGCATGATCAATAGACAGCTGACAAAGACTCCCTATGAAATATGGACAGGGAGAAAGCCAAATGTTGCATACTTTAGAATATTTGGATGTAAATGCTTCATCCACAACAATATTACTACAAGAAATATGAGATAACATGACGAAAAATACATCATATAAAACATGTTTTTTTCGTCACTAAATATATTTGGTGACGAAAATTGAGCGTCATAAGGATCGTCACTGTAGCCCCGTCATAAAAGGTATACATGACGATTTTTGCAATTTGTCACTACAAAATTAACCTTTGGTCAAGCTAATAACCATTGTCACGATTTGTATCAGTTATTGTGACGCCTATATCGTCACTTCAACGATACAATTTTTGTCATCTATATTATTTTTTTGTCACAAAAAAGTATCGTTTTAATGACGAAAGTATGTTTTGTCATCATAAGCATTAATTTTTAGTGACGATCATGATCGCATTGCCAAATTCATCAAATTCTAATGACGAATTTTGGTGTCGCGATTAAGTTTATAATTTCGTCGTATATTACACAGCTTGTCATAAAATAGGTGATTTAACGTTACGAAATCTTGTGTGTCACTTAATGTGTATTTATAATGACAAAATAACGTGTCACCAATAATTACGATTCAACGACGAGATATGTGTTGTCACCAAAAGAATATGTAACGTGATGATTTTGTTCATCGATTTGATTTTGCCTTAAATTTAAGGGGGTAATTGTCACGCCCCAAACGGGACGCGACGAACGATCCACAACTTAAATACAATAACCAAACAGTCCAGACAAATATCAACGAGAACCCAATAAGACAGAGTCTAAATAGCAGCGGAATAAATAACAAGTACAAGTACAACTTAAAGTCTACAATCCATCATCCAAATTACAACCCGAAAATCAACAAAATATAGTAACTTAAAGTCAAAGGGTCCTACGCTCTTTAGTTACAAACCCGAATAGAAAGAAATACAATAGTCCAACGACAACACAAGATAAGAGTCCAATCAACAACAAGGAGAAGTAGCGAATCCAACAAGCGTAGTACAAGGTCTCAATCCCGAGCGATTCCCCGCATCCTCAACGAAATCCTCATCTAAGGTTAGAAAATAGGTGGGGATGAGACAAAATCTCGATGGATGGGGTGATTGTGTGCAAGTGTGGCGCAATATAGTTAATGTGAGAAAACGGTTATTATATGAAAACGCGTGAGTATGATGCATGGATTCACACAACGTTCATAAGCGTCGTGATAAAATATTTAAATAGTATACTTATACGATTCACGAAAAAGCGTTCATGGTCACACAGGCACTATGTGATTGATCGAAGCAGGTAGGATTGCGTGCGGAAGTGTAACGCCAATCCCAATGCAAGGCAAATAATGGTTGCGTCGGTTTGTAGCGCCAACCAATGCAAAAAGTAGCGGTTGCGTTAAATGTAACGCCAACCAAAACGGGTCCGATAACTCCGGAATCGTGTGGATCGAGGCAATTTCCTTCGTTCTTTCCTTGTAACTCCCGGTCAATATGGTCCAAGACCGCACCTTATCGCTCCGTAGGCAAAGACAAAATCCACAGTGGAGCTTGCAAGGCTCGGATCCGTCATAATCATGATTATACCTCAGGTACTACGACCCGCTTCCCTTGGACAAACTCCGTCCCTCAGTTGCGGGATTAGGACGATGGGACGGAAGAGTAGAATAGCGGCCAAGCCGCCCGGTTTCATCCCCCGACGTATCCATTTCGATTTGAGCTCGACACACCAAGTTGACTCAGCGAAGGTAATTACATGTCTGACAGATCAACCAGCAATCGAGTATTATCGATTGATTGAAACATTTTAGAAAAATTTTGAAAAACGCGAGTGGCAATTATGGCGTTGGTGGAGTATTTGGATGAAGATGATCATCGGAAGGATAAGCAATCTTCGATATCTTGAAAGATTAGGTGGAACATAAGTCCCGTTATAGATTCAAAATCGCAAGGCGAGGAAGTCGCTCCGCGATCGGGTATTAATCGGTCAAATTGATCCGATAAGTCAAGGGTTTTGAGAAAATAAAATACTTTAATTAAATCTCCAAGTCGGAGGGTCTAGGGCTATTTTAGTAAAAGAGAAAATAATTTGAGTTAGGTCCTTTATAAAAAGAAAAATTGTAATTTAGCCCCGTTTTGTAAAAACTAACACTTTTGGGGTTAAAATTGAATAAATAAATATCCCGACTTTGAAAAATTAAGAGGTCGGTTCCTAAATTCTCCATATTGTCCAGAGATTCAGGTTTTTAAAATTTTGAAGTCGAGATTTTGTAAAATTCTCACATTGGCCCCAAATTTGTAAAAATTGTCAATTCGGACCTTAAGTTTTAAAAATTCGGAACTCACAAACCGGAAGGGCTTTTAATGTGATTCCAGTTGGAAAATGTCACTAAGGTTAGTAGGATATTGGGACAAAAGCAGTTTTTAAAAGAAATATGTGTAGATCCTTTAACTTTTGAAAATATCATTTTGTCCCATTTTGAAATAATTGGCTTTAAGGCTTTTAGGGGTCCAATTGTTATGAAATTTGAACCTTGGGTCCAAAATATAATTAAGTTATAGTTAAGTTAGTATTTCCAGGTGCATGGGCTGCATAAGTCCTGGAAATTTCATTTGGGTCCTCAAGTTTAGTATTTTACACATTAGTCCCTCAATTTTAGAAAAATTATTTTCCAAGCCCTAACCACTTGGATTTTTGGAATACTTTTAAAATATGTAATTCCCAGTACCTTAAGAGTAAAAATTTCAAATTTTAAAGTTAAGGTCTGGTACAGTTTTAAAATTGCAAAGTAGCCCTTAAACTTACAAAATTTTACAATCTAGCATAATTCAAAGCTAAAAAGTCGGACTAACACATAATCGACAATGCATACCTTGCATGAGATCTAGCATTGCAAGCTCATTTTTAGAGTTATCGAATATGAAGACAAAGTACAATGTTGCAAATGTTTTATACACAAGTCGTCCATCCTGCAAGTTGACAGTCATGGCATTTCAACAAACAATAAGGAAAAATTAAAAATATAAAAATAAAAACCAACTCCATAAACACATAGAGATACAGTTTAAATACATAGTTTCTGAAAATGCAATCAAAAATCTTGAACAAGCAATTAAAACCCACAATCCTATTACCGGCCCAAAAAGTGAATCCACATTAACGAAATTACTGATATTCTCAGCTCTACTGCATAAAAGTGTACACAAAACCACAATGAACCAACAGTAAATACTTAATTATACTTCTCCAGTCATAGGATGCCAATAATTAAGAAAGAAAAATTTACAAAATTAAAAAATATTGGAACCGACTTCTGTAAATGCTCCGAACCAGCTCCTGCTGCTTCTCCACAATCTAATCTTACACCAAAATTACGGTAAATCAATCCACTCGAAAAATCATTAATAAAAGAAATAATCACTTGCACGAACAAATCTAATAGAATAATTTTATTGTTATTTGAAGAAAATCAGGTGAACCTGAAACTCATAGAATTTGACGAGGCGCGGTTTGCCTTAATTGTTCATTTCCATGTTCAGCTACTTTGGTAGTTGTTTCTCAAAAAGATTACTGCTTACAAATATGTAAACGTTCCGAGGACAGCTAATTATCGACATTGTTAATGTCTTGGTGATTGCATTTTGCACTTCAACTTCTGAGACATTCATTCATAAGTTGAAAACACTTTATTCAAAAGTAGAGTAGAAACTCGTTTTAGACAATTGATACAATTTATTGAGCATTTCTAAGTTAAGATTCAGGCTATACTAAAAGATCACCTCTGATATTAAGAGTTTCACACTTTTCTAAGCAACTTTTTTTCTTGAAAAGACTAGTTTTATCATGCTTGGTCAGAAGATTTAAAAAACCATTTAGATCCACTTTTAGATCAACAAATGTGCAACTTCAAGTAAATACCACTTTTTTGTACCTGCTGTTAGCTTCAAAAATAAGCTTGGCTCTCAATTTGTTAAAATCTGTCAGTCTAGTAATTGGAAGATATTCTTTCACACGAGAACTGTAAAACATGAAAATGAAATATTAAAAGTGTATATCTCACCACCCAATTCAAGTTTATATGCATTAACAAACTTACTGATCATTAACAAGCATTTGCTCTGCCTTTCTCACTACATTGAGAACAAGAGGCTTTCCCTCCTGCCATTAGAGAAAAAGAAAACATTTATAACAGGTTTGGGCTCTAGAACATGTTATGAACAAGAGTGTTATCCTTGTATTTAAACAAAAATTCAGCAATTAACCATTAGGCATCTAAAACAACATTATGGCAAAATAGAGAAGCACATATAACGAAGTAGCTTTTTATAAATTAAGCACTACCAACCTAAGTAGATGCTCAAGCTTAATTATACTGTTTTCCTCTTTTATCACTTTGAACATAGGGCACAATCTGGTAATATTCCATGCACTACCTGTCATCTCAAAGAAACTAAAATCGAAAGGAAAGACAAAAGAATAACATATTTCAGGTCATTGACCAAATGAAAATCATCCAGAAGCATGTTAAAAGAAGGAAACAATGGGAAATAATGAATCGAAGAAATTGGTGAAAAATCAACTGCAACTCTAGAAACAATCGATCACAAAATCATTGACATCTATCCAATATTGTGTACAAACAAAAGTATGAATATAGAATCAGAAATTAGAAGAAAAACTGCGCCAAGTCCCTCCCCAATTTCAATCAAACCCTTGAATCATACCCAATCAATGAGCATATATAATTACATTAAAAATAACTATATCGAACAAGTTTAAAGCAAGAAATATACTGACCTAATAACCAAAGTTTTAGCAGGAATCGACTCTAAACTGTGGTTGCCGGTGAGCGCCAAACTAAATAAAATGCTGGGAGAGAGGACGAGTGGCGGTGGCGGCAACTGGCAGCTAGTGGCGGGAGACCGGTGGGAGGAGGTGGTGGCGACCGTCGGGAGAAGAGGAGGTGTTGGAGACCGGCAAGAGAAAAAGTTGAGAAAAAATTAGGGTGCAAGTGGGAATTAAACTTGAGAGGAGTTAAAAATGAGGAAAAAATTATTTTGCAGGCGGGAAAAAAGTGAGAGGAAGGGAAAATTTGAGAAATAAGAGACCTATTAGTGACAACAAGATTGTCGTCTCAAATAAATGGTCATACCTAAATTTAGAGATGTTAAAAGGGCACGGCCCGTTGGACCGGACCATCTAAACCGAAAAAAAATAGGGTTAGGGCCAAATTATTTTGGCCTGTTTAAACCGAAGCCCGTTAGGGCTAGCCCGTTAGCCCGCTATTTTTATTTTTACAAAAATAAATATAATTCTAATATTTTATATCTACTTTTATTACCTACTATTACTAGTAAATTTATTTTTCAAATTCACATCTCCCTCATCTTTAAGCTTAACTTTATTAAACAAGCTATAAATTTATTTAGTTTTTCATTTTTATTCTAAATAAGAAAATATCACATAGTCTTATTAGGTTATTTAGGATATAAATTATATTTCTAAATGGTGCTAAATCTAATTTTATAAATTTGTTAATGCAATGTAATTATAAACATGCATGACTTTTTTTAAGATTAACTTTAAATGTTAAACTTAGATATTATATATGATCAAGTTTGAAATTTTAAATTTAAATATATAATTTTTTATTTTTTGATTATAGCCCGATAGTGGCCCGTTTAGCCCGAATCTCGTAGGGTTAGGGTTAGGTTCCAATATTACCAGTCCATTCAACTCGGCCCGTTTAGCCCGAAGACTGTTTAGCCCGATTCCCGCTAGGGCTGGCCCTATAGAGTTAGGGCCAGCCCGTTTGACATCTCTACTTAAATCTATGTTCAAATTATTAGCAACAACGGAAACATTTTGCTAATAGTGAACAAAATTAGTGATCGCAATATTGAAACAAAAGTTATATTAACTTTTTTAGGGATCGAAAATATTTAGTAACGACAAAGTTGTCGCAAAATCTGACTATTTGCGCGACGACAACTTTCATAACTCGTTACTATTGGTATTAACAACAACAACAACAAAATATTAGTTATTGGTGGAGTTATTTGATACAACTTGTCGTTGCAAAGGCGGATTTTAGCGATGACATTATGTCGTCCCTAATATCTTCGTCACAAAAACCCACTTTTCTTGTACTCCAAATTTTTGGTGCGAATTCGACCTTTTACAAATAACTATGACACAATTTAATTAATCGTCATGAAATATGCAAATTAGTGACGAAATGTAATATTGATAGTGACAATATTAAATGGTGTCATAAAAGCGTATTTGGAAATGACACAAATAACTTTCGTCATTGTTAATTAACAAATAATGATAAATGTTTATGCGTGCAAAAAATAATCGTCATAAAATATGTCTTTGTTGACGAAATAAAAGTGTCACTATTTTGTTGGAGTGAAAAATGACAAATTATGTTGTTGTCACTAAAATAAATAATTCGTGACACTAAATTTCATCACCAATTCGTCATCGAAATATTTTCCGCCAAAATTTTGGTGTCAAATTCCACCTTCTATGAAATACAGTGACGAGTTTTAGTTAATCGTCATGAAATAGGCAATTTAGTGACGACATTTAATACCAATAGTGACGAAATTAAATGGCATAGTAATAGTATACTTTACAATGACAAAAATAAAAGTTGTCACTTTTAATTAACAAATGATGACAAATAATTAGGCGTCAAGAAAAATTTCGTCATAAAATGTGTGATTTCTTGTAGTAATGGCAAAGATAATCTAAAGGCTTTTGATACTAAAGATGATGAAGGTATCTTTTTGGGATACTCAGCTGAAAGCAAAGCCTACAGAGTGCTAAACAAGAGGACTATGGTCACAGAAGAGTCTATCCATGTGGTTTTTGATGAACCTAATGTAAATGGAGAAGACATTGAAGAGTTAGCTGATAAGCTGAATCAGCCAACTATGCAGAAGAGTCCTTATGTTGAAGTCAAGTCGGAGCAGATTAATCAAGATGAAGATGAGGTCTGCTGAGTCTCAAAGACAATGAAAAATCTGCAGACTAAATGATGATGAAAGAGTCACTCAAGACAACACAGCTGCAAGACGAATGAACCCAGCTGATTTACTCCAACCTGATGTGAGATGGCTGAGAGACCATCCACCAGAGCTAGTCATTGGAAATGTAAGAGATGGTGTAAGAACCAGATCCAGAGCGCAGCAAGAAGCAATGTTCACTTGTTTTATTTCCCAAATAGAACCAAAAGATGTGTCCCAAGCATTGGATGACACACATTGGATTCAAGCCATGCAAGAAGAGCTAAATCAGTTTGAAAGGAACAAAGTATGGGAACTGGTGCAGAGACAAACCCATCAAATGTTATTGGCACAAAATGGGTTGTCAGAAACAAGATGAATGAAGAAGGTTATGTGGTAAAAAACAAAGCAAGATTGGTAGCCAAAGGGTATTGCCAAGAAGAGGGAATAAATTTTGATGAAACATTTGCTCTTGTTGCAGATTAGAAGCAATAAGGATGTTTCTTGCCTATCTTTTACACAAGAACTTCATTGTATATCAAATGGATTTGAAAAGTGCATTTTTAAATGGATTGTTGGAAGAAGAAGTCTATGTTAAGCAACCTCCAGGCTTTGAGCAGAAGACTCTTGGAGACAAGGTATACAAGCTTAAGAAAGCTCTATATGGATTGAAACAAGCACCTCTGACAAAGGTATGATACATTATCTCAATTTCGAGATAATGGATTCACCAAAGGCAAAGTGGACAGAACACTCTTCAGAATTCAAGATGGGGAGAGTATATTGCTTTTTCAAATATATGTGGATGACATCATTTTTGGATCCACAAACAAGGAACTGTGTGATAAATTCTCAAACCTCATACAAGGAAAATTTGGAATGAGCATGATGGGAGAGCTGACATTCTTCTTAGGACTTCAAGTTAAACAGCTGAAGGATGGAACCTTCATAAGTCAAACAAAATACACCAGAGACTTAATAAAGAAATTTGGTAAGGAATAAAAGTCTTCTGTGAAAATACCAATGAATACATCAGCCAAGTAAATAAGCCGTATCGGAAAGTCAGCTGTATCAAGTTAGCTGACAGTTGAGTCACTATAAAAAAAAGGGAGAAGAAGAGTTAAGTCATTTAAGGAGTAAGCTGAGTCATTTATGAGCTAAGTGACAAAAACACAGTCGTTTTTAATGAGCGAGGATGTTTTTAAGGATGACGTCAGCGTAATAATGACAGGTACAATCAAAAGCTGCATAGTAAGCATATGATTGGATATAAATGATGTCGCATTAAATGCGGGCAATTAAATGCAATGAGACGTTCTAAATCTGAACCGTTGATCTTGATCAAAATTTCAAAAACCAAAAATACGTCCTTTCATATCACTTATATACTCTTTCGATCAGTTTTTCTCTCTCTCACTTAAACTGTTCATCTTCAAGCCTTCGAAAGAAAGTCTCTTTTCTCTCCAAAACCCTACCAGTTCACAAAGCTAGCTCATCAAGATTTAATCGGTAAAATTCTCTAGAAATGGCACCAAAGACAGATTTCGTCAAGTTATCGAAGCAAATCCACACAGGATCAACTGTGGATTTTAAAGGGATGATAAAACAGGGTTCCGATAAAACCCTTGTGAAGAAGATAGCGGATAAAATTGAGAAATTCGGACTGAAACCATTCCTCATGATGGAATTTTCGATGACATACGTTGAGGAGGTCGCACAGTTTTACGTTAATGCCAAGGTGCAGGACGAAGGGATTAGGTCCTCCGTCCACCGCAAGTACATTCTAATCACTGCAAAGGACCTTGCGGAGCACTGTTTATTACCGTCGGAGGGCATGCCGGAAATATATGAAGCCGACGCCAACTTCAACTTGGCTTTTGCATGGAAGGAAGTAGCCAAACTCGAATGTCTTTGCAAAAAAGTCGTCTACACAGCTGAGAAGAAACTGCTGAAGGACGATTATCACAAACTAATGGATATCGTCGCAAAGTGTGTGGACATGAAGTTTGGAAGCTTTAATCAGTTGTCCAAGACTAAGCTGATCGTAATGGCTATGATCATGCAAGAGAAGAAAGTTAACTGGGCTGAGTTCGTATACAACAGACTCTGCCAGAACGTTGCGAATAAATCGTTCAAGGAGGATGGATCCTTTGGAGGATCACTCAGCTATGGCCTAGTTATTGGCCACTTGATGGAAGTGAAGGGCATTCCCCTTCAAAGATGGAAAGTCTTTCCATGTAAACAAGAAGATGTTTAGGGCTAACCTTTCAGGAGCCCAGAAGAGAGCCCATGCGAAGAGGGCGGACACAAGCGAGAGAGAATCAACTGACCCCGAGGAGACAGTTGTTGCCTCTCCTCCGAAGAAGAAAAAGTCGCCCATGCAAATGAAAGAAGATAGCGCCCCTGCGAAAAAACAAAAGACGCACTTTTGCCCCGGCAGGCCGTGTCTCCCGTCCACGCAGCCTGACCGGCGGAGAAGGAACCCCAAATACCTTCTCCAACCATCAAAAGAAGAGGATCGCTGCCAAGAAAGACGGCTCTCTCGGTCAAAGAAAGATGCACTGCCCCCCACCGCCAAGGAAGGCGAGGAAGAAGTATCCGAACCGAACTTCCTCGGTAAGGAGAAAAAAAGAAGAAGAATCACCAAGCTCTCGAGCTTGAGAAGACAAATGAGTCCGCCACTCACCGAAAAAAGTCTCTGAGATCTGGCGAAGAAGTGCGATCTCCAGTTGTTGATGAAACAACCAAGTCTGAGGCAAAAAAAGAAGACCAGTGTGGATATAACAATTGAGAAAAAGAGGCAAAGCAGAGACAACAAAATCTCCCGATGGAAGAGCCGTGTCTCCACCGCCCGATCTTTCTTGAAGGAGCCGAGGAGTATGTTGCCTTCCATTCCTGAAAAGGAAGGGCAACAAGAAGATGATGAAAATGATGATGTGATGGTGGTTTCTCTTGTATACCCAGACATTCAACGCCGTCTGCGTGAATGGCGAGCATGGAAGCCGAGTCACTCGAGGGTACGCGTTTGAACGCCATGAATTCATTGAGAAAGAGGAAGAAATGCTGAACTTCCTAGGATTTACCACCGTGCTTCAGCCAGTTGATGAAGATAACTGCCTGGATATCTTGCATATCTTCAAGCAAAAAGAAAATGAGAGATTAGCAGAGGAAGCTGAAGCTCGTGAGAATGCCAGCATTTGTCCTCTCACCGGAACCAAATGACCATACTCATCCTCATCTTGACGTGCTCTCGAGATAGTGATGAGGACATGGATCCTATTGCTTTGCACAAGAAAAGTTGGACATGCGGCAAGCCATGTGAGAATCCACATTGATGCATGAGAAAGAGGCGATGGAAGGACCAGGTGTAGGTCCCAAGGGGTGTGAGTGTAAGGTTTAGAAAGGGGGTTGAATAAACCTTACCAACTTTTCGATTTAGTCCTTTTAAATGTTCGAGTTGATACTACACGTTGTGTCCTTGGTGGACAGACTAATTTGGTTAATCAAGAGAGTTAGTCACTCAACAAACTCGACCGAGTTGTTGATAAAATAACTCAAATTGTTAAGATTAAAGACTTAGTTCAACTATAGTTTGTTTTCATTGGAAGACTTAACACCCTTAAACTTGGTTTAGTTTTGATTTAATGCTTGGTTTTAGTACTTAGAGATTATCAAGTGGATAGCAAATTTATCAAACAGAGTTAAATAAATAAGATGCGGAATTAAAGTCTTTGAAATGTAAATGACACGATAAGTTTTTATAGAGGTTCAAGATGGGGTAATTCTTCTACTCCTCTCTTCTCCAACTCCTTGAGGAATCCACTAGGTATTGATCAAGATATCTGAGTGGTAACATCCGGATATACAAGTCTTGATTACACACACAAATTGTGACTTGATCCTTTGGGACTCGATGCCGAGATGCCTTGGTCACACAAACAAGGCTTCTCGTGCGACTCGGCTTCTTCACAGGCACCGCCTTGCTACATACAGACCCACTTGCTCAAGCTCTTTGGATTTGATCACGAAGCCCTCCAAAAACTTGAGACCGGTTCGACCTTGAACCTTCCTACCATCCTCCGTGGAATGTAGACCCCTTGATTCTTCAATAATTTCCTTTTCAACTGATTGAAGTTATCTTTCCTTCACAGGTGAGTGTTGGATTGATTTCCTTCGTAGTTTAGGCTTGAGGATTGAACTTGAATGATTTGAGAATATTTTTGGTTCTGAGATATTGCTTTTCTAGCTCGTATTTGTTTTTAAATGTCAAAGTAACCAACATTCTCTCAAATAAACTCCTCAGCCTTTTATAGTGTTCTTTTGAAAATTTGCCCGTTGAAGAGAATGGCTTATTCTCAAAAGACACTTGTGGTCGAGTGATGATATGCTCGGGATCTGGTTGATACTTCTTCAGTCTCGACACGTGGAATACATCGTGCATTCCCACATATGGTCTTTGTAACTCAAGTCGGTAGGCTAACTTCCCGATCCTCTGTAAAATCTTGTAAGGTCCAACATATCTCGGACTCAACTTGCCTCCTTTCTTCGGATTGATCAATCCTTTCCATGGTGAGAGTCTCGAGAAATACTTCATCTCCGACTTCAAATTCCAAATCCTTTCTTCTCTTGTCCGCGTAACTCTTTTGGTGGCTCGAGTCGTGCTAATCCGCTCCTTGATCGCTTGACCTTCTCCATGGCCTCCGAACTAAGTCGACCTTTGGAATTGAGGGTGACTTTCGTTTCTCTTTCGAGTCCATTGGTCATCAATCTCCCGAGTGTAGTGGGGATCTACATTTTCGGCCATATAATGCCTCGTAGGGTGCCATCCCAATCGTGGCACGATAGCCGTGTTATTGTGGCGAACTCGGCAAATGGTAAGTGTGAATCCCAACTTCCTTGGAAATCAACGTGCGGGCTCGCAACATATCTTCCAAGGTTTGAATCGTTCGCTCAGACTGTCCATCAGTTTGTGGATGTGCTGCTGTGCCTTTGAAACTTAGCGAGGTACCCAACTTCTCATGCAAGCACTTCCAAAATTTGGAGATAAACCTCGTGTCTCATGCGATACTATGTCAACTAGTACTCCATGCGGTCGAATGATCTCTGGATATAAATCCGCGCAAGTTTCTCGCAAGCTATCAGTTTTCTTAATGGGTAAGAAGTGTGCAGGTTTCGTGAGTCGGTCTACAACTACCCAAATAGCATCATGGCCTCCTCTGGTCTTTGGTAGATCCGTCACGAAGTCCATCATTATATGTTCCCATTTTCACTCGGAATCCTCTTAAAATAATTCCTTTCAAATTCTAGATGAGATTCATACTTATTGTATCTATTCATGAAGGATCTATCCCATCCTCAACATCAAAACTTAGGTGGCCTAGAGGCGCTTATATTCGATCCAAATTCCCATCACCCATTTCCAATAATCATTCTCGCAAAAATATTTCTAACAACCTTAGTGGTATGCAAAATTTCTTGTCATCACCTTGTAATAGACACTATTCATAGTACCCTATTCATGTGATCCGTAACATTTGCACCACTATTCGATTATCACTTAACCAATCATTTCTATTCCACATATCATTCTAATGTACTATTCCCATAATTATTAGTTCAAAACATACCTCTTATAATTCAAATCCCGAATATATCCTTGCTTGTCACAGCTAGTCAATACTTCATTTACCTAAGAGAGTGATACTCATAATAATAGAGTCGATTTAACTAAATAGTCGACACCTATTATATTGTGGTATATTTCCTCGAACAATTGGTAGTAGATTTCATCGCTAAAAGTGCAAGATCAACCCATAATCTCCACCCATCAACATATAATAGTCAAGACCTCGAATCATTTAATAAGTTATTTCCAAAGTTGTAATCATATGAGTCGCTCCTTCTAAAATCTTGATAGCAATCTCAATTTCCCATATCCATAAGGTCCTTGATCATTCCGGATAAATGTGCACATCTCATATACTTTATATAAAATACTATTATCCGTCTCCTTCGAAATTAATCAATACTTAGTACTCAACAACTAAGTCAAAATCAATCAAATTCCTATATCATGTGAGTGCCTAGATCACCATAATATTCCGAATACTCACAGATAATCATTATCCCAAATTTAATTCACAAATGAGATATCATAACTTAAAAAAATATTTAGTGACAACTTGAGACCCTATAATCGTCATATCCTTGACGTATCTTATCCACGATACCAAACAACAAGTCAAAAATTTGCTTATTTAAGCTCGTAAAAGTATTTAGAAAGAATAACACAATGGCACATCATCGGTAAATCATACTTAGTAATTCCCACACAATCATTCTCTAAAGTAATATCATTAGGCATCTAACTTCCATAATATATCATATGACCCAATTATATACTGTCAAGTGATAACCTTATATCCTCCATGTCTCATCATAATGGGCATTAGCCTTCAAATCAAGAAATTTCTAAATCACTACATCCAAAATGAGGTATATTCATTAATGTAAAACTTGAATACACCCATGAAGTACAACACCGAGTAATATCGAGTCAAAGATACTTAAACCAAAATACAATCGAATCTAATACAACAGAAAGCAAGGTACATCAACGAATACACGGCTACAACAACAAAAGTACAAACCGACAATATGCTAACTAATCGGTGAGATCGCCATCATCGCCGCTCGCCGCTATGTCCATAATCGGGCCGGGTCGGGCCGAGGTGGCGCCAACCTCGGGCCAATCCACGAAGTCCAACCACTGCTCGAATCCCTGAGCCTCATCGAGTGGAGCAGCCTCAAGTGCCTCCGGCTCTCTAATGTCGACTGGATCCTCCTCGGGATCCTCCTCGGCATCATGTACAGGCTCTGCCTCGGGCGGTGGCAATGGCTGAGCATTAGCTGCTAAAGCAGCCTCTAGTGCGGCGTCTCTCTGAGCTAGGGCCTGTGTAAGGTCCTCTATGACTGTCATTTGCTTGATGAGGGTCTCCTCCAAGCGCTCAACGGTTCCACGGGATAGGCGGGCGTCAATCTCCCATTTCTGGCGACCGTCACTTGTCCTCTTCATCTTTTCCCGCATGTTATCTAGGCGCTCCTGGATACTCTGTATTTGGTTCTCCCGCGCTCTTATGGTGTTATCGCGGTCCTTGATGACAGTGGTCAGCTCGTTCTTCTCATCTTGGCTCATCGCCAAGCGCTGAGTCAGGTCCCTATTGCGTTGGCGCTCCCGGCTAGTTCGTGTGGTCGCGTTCACTTTCCCGGTGCCAATGAATCAACAAAGCGTGCCGGTAATATTCCCACTCAAAGACGGGCATGGAATACATCCCACCATGTAGGCGGCGTCGGCTCCATCCTGATCAAACAAAACTAAGGCGGATCAGTCAAAGGTAAAGGAAAGATAAGAAGAGAATAAGGAAGAATGAATAAGGAAAATCAGTCAAGAATCAACTAAGTCAAAACAAGTATGACTATGAAATCTCAAAGTATGCGTTCTAACTTAGTTCAAATATCAATAAGACGGTTTTATGCCAATTTGAAATTGATTTCACACTTAATTGGTCAAGTCGCGGTACTACCCAAAACACAGACCGAGGGTCCTATCCTGGGTCAGCTCGGTGTAAGTTTCCATCTTACTAGCCGAGCTGTAATACCACTCTAATCACGCCACGCCCAAACGGACGCGACGAACGATCCACAACTTAAATACAATAACCAAACAGTCCAGACAAAAATATCAACGAGAACCCTATGAGACAGAGTCTAAATAGCAGCGGAATAAATAACAAGTACAAGTACAACTTACAGTCTACAATCCATCATCCAAATTACAACCCAAAAATCAACAAAATATAGTAACTTAAAGTCAAAGGGTCCTACACCCTTTAGTTACAAACCCGAATAGAAAGAAATACAATAGTCCAACGACAACACAAGATAAGAGTCCAAACAACAACAAGAAGAAGTAACGAATCCAACAAATGTAGTACAAGGTCTCAATCCCGAGCCGGTTCCGCATCCTCAACGAAATCCTCATCTAAGGTTAGAAAATAGGTGGGGATGAGACAGAAATCTCAGTGGATGGGGTGATCGTGTGCAAGTGTGGCGCAATATAGTTAATGTGAGAAAACAATTATATGAAAACGCGTGCGTGAGTATGATGCATGGATTCACACACGATTCATAAGCGTCGTGATAAAATATTTAAATAGTATACTTATACAGTTCACGAAAATAGTTCATGGTCACACAGGCACTATGTGATTCAGTCAAGACAGGTAGGATTGCGTACGGAAGTGTAACGCCAATCCCAATGCAAGGCAAATAATGGTTGCGTACGGATTTGTAGCGCCAACCAATGCAAAACAAGTAGCGGCTGCGTTTTAAAAATGTAACGCCAACCAAAATGGGTCCGATAACTCCCGGAATCGTGTGGATCGGACATCGATTCCTTCGTTCTTCCTTGTAACTCCCGAGCAAGATGGTCCAAGACCGACACCTTATCGCTCCATGTAGCAAAGACAAAATCCACAGTGGATCTTGCAAGGCTCGGATCCGTCATAATCATGATTATACCTCAGGTACTACGACCCGCTTCCCTTGGGCAAACTCCGTCCCTCAGTTGCGGGATTAGGAGGATGGGGCCGGAAGAGTGGAATAGCAGCCGAGCTGCCCGGTTCCATCCCCGACGTATCCATTCCGACTGTGAGCTCGACACACCAAGTTGACTCAGGCAGGAAGGTAATTACATGTACAGGCAGTCAACCAGGCAGTCGAGTATTATTGATTCAGGGAAACAGTTTTAGAAAAATTTTTGAAAAACGCGAGTGGCAATTATGGCGTTGGTGGAGTATTTGGATGAAGATGATCATCGGAAGGATAAGCAATCTTCGATATCTTGAAAGATTAGGTGGAACATAAGTCCCGTTATAGATTCAAAATCGCAAGGCGAGGAAGTCGCTCCGCGATTGGGTATTAATCGGTCAAATTGATCCGATAAGTCAAGGGTTTTGAGAAAATAAAATACTTTAATTAAATCTCCAAGTCAGAGGGTCTAGGGCTATTTTAGTAAAAGAGAAAATAATTTGAGTTAGGTCCTTTATAAAAGAAAAATTGTAATTTAGCCCCGTTTTGTAAAAACTAACACTTTTGGGGTTAAAAATTGAATAAATAAATATCCCGACTTTGAAAAATTCTCCAAATTATCCAGAGATTCAGGTTTTTAAAATTTTGAAGTCGAGATTTTGTAAAATTCTCACATTGGCCCCAAATTTGTAAAAATTGCCAATTCGGACCTTAAGTTTTAAAAATTCGGAACTCACAAACCGGAAGGGCTTTTAATGTGATTCCAGTTGGAAAATGTCACTAAGGTTAGTAGGATATTGGGACAAAAGCAGTTTTTAAAAGAAATATGTGTAGATCCTTTAACTTTTGAAAATATCATTTTGTCCCATTTTGAAATAATTGCCTTTAAAGCTTTTAGGGGTCCAATTGTTATGAAATTTGAACCTTGGGTCCAAAATATAATTAAGTTATAATTAAGTTAGTATTTCCAGGTGCATGGGCTGCATAAGTCCTGGAAATTTCATTTGGGTCCTCAAGTTTAGTATTTTACACATTAGTCCCTCAATTTTAGAAAAATTGTTTTCCAAGCCCTAACCACTTGGATTTTTGGAATACTTTTAAAATATGTAATTCCCAGTACCTTAAGAGTAAAAATTTCAAATTTTAAAGTTAAGGTCTGGTACAGTTTTAAAATTGCAAAGTAGCCCTTAAACTTACAAAATTTTACAATCTAGTCCTTGGGCTTTTAAAGGTTGATTTTTATTTATCTTAAAACTCTTAAAACTTTATTAAAATGTCCAAAAGTCATTTTTGAACCTGAGTACAGTCCCAAATTTCGAAATTTGCAGAGGGGTCCTTTAACTTTTATTTTCTTGCAATTTAGTCCACCAACTTTCTATTTTTACATTTTTAAGTCCAAAATTGAAATTTAATCAATTATGCTCGACTTTTCCAGGTTATAAGGCATCCAAAACATAGATTTTGAAGATCATACACATGCATGTCCAATACATACAAGAATTCATTAAATAAAATATTAAATTGCACATGCATGCACCTAAAATTCAATAAATAGCAATTTTGAGCAACTCTTGAGAATTTTCATGATTTGATACATAAAATTGACATGCAATACATAGATTATATATCTCTAGGGCTCATGATCAAAATTCTACATGCATTTTAATAAAAACACCTAGAAGTTGGAAAGTATTTTTCCACCCACCTTAAAATTGGAAATTGTGAAATAAAAGGATAATTTCACAATTTTTGGATGAGGCTTCTTAGGTCAGCCCCTAATTCAAAAAATATCAAAAATTTGAAGTTAGAAAAATGAGAGAAAAATCAAGGAGAAAAGAAGGAAATAAGGAAATAAGAAGGACTTACACTTTACCTTGTGTAGTAGATGTTTGGAGACTAGTTGAAGCTTAAAAATTGGAAATTTTGGCTCAACTCCAAAATCACCTAAGGTCAGCCCCTATTTCTCAAAAATGAAAAAGAGGTGTTAAAATTTGAAAAAAAATAGAAGGAAGAGGAAAGTAGGGTTCTAGTGTCCAATTCTTACCTTGTAGTCCAATTTTCTCTACTAGTTCTTCTTCAAGTCTTCAAGTTTCACCACCATGCATGCATGTCTCCAAGTGGTCTTCTAAGTACCTCAAAATCCAAAATTCAAGCTTATATTAAAAAGAGAAGGTGAGGAGTAGTAAGAATTTAAGTTGAATTGAGGAGTGAAATTTCTTACCTTGAGATAGGGGTGTTCGAATTTTTAGTGTTTAAGTGGTAAGATTGTTTGTTTTGGTTTAGATGTTTGAAGAAAGAAGTATGTTTGATGTTAGGAAGAAGATGTTCTTGAAGGTTTGAAGGTAGGCTTGAAGATGTGAAGAACTTGTGTTTGAATTTTTGAAGATGTGAAGAAGTGGTACTTGAAGATATGAAGAACTTATGTTTGAAGATTTGAAGATGTGAAGAGTTGGTGTTTGAAGGTTTGAAGATATGAATGAATTTTTGTTTGAAGATTTGAAGATGTGAAGGATTTTTAGAGAGAGATTAGAGAGAAGGAGGAGAAAAGGTTTGAGAATTAAAATGTGTTGGATGAAAAATGAATTTTTGTGTAGAATTTGCCATTATGGCCGTCCACCATGGGGGGGGGGAGGAATTTTTGGTTCAATTTTGTGTCTTGCAAATTGTCTCTTGCATGGGGACAAAAGGGTGGTCAAAGGTATGGGCAATGTATGGAATGAGAAGGAATGTTGGAAGACTTCCAACATGTTGGTAAAATTAATAATAAAGAATTAATGTAAGAGATGATGTGTATAATGTTTGAATTAATGGTATAATTATACACAAGATGACTAATATAAGGTGTAGGTGTACAAGAGTTGGATGATATTTTTACTCCAAAAATGTCATCATGGTCGTCCATACTAGGGGCTTTATGGTAATTCCATATATTTTTTTTTGTCCCAAATTTGATGATAATAGATGAAATATATCAATCTCCAAAATAATTAGTGATTTCCTTGATCACTTATAAGTCTCATGATCACTTAATCTAAATCAAAATCTTAATTCTATAAGGTAAAAGTCTCTAAAATAAATAGTCTCTTAAAATTCTAAGGTGACTAATAAATACAAAAATAGTAATAATGATCAATCAAGTGATCATAAATGAGGAATAGAATTAATAGTGATCATGATCACAAGTAATAAATAAAATGAAATAAAGTACAAAATATATGTATTATTAAAAATTACCCGTCAAAATGACGCGGTAAAATAGTCGATCAAAAGTATAAACGACAATAAGGATCAATTAATAGCTTCGGAAAAATCGGGGCTTCACAGTAATTGTAATACATTATTAAATGTTAGGGGATTTTGAAATATTTTTTTGCTTATGCAGGGTAACATGTAAAACGAAATCAAACCTCTGGGGCTTTTTTTGTAATCTTCAAAATTTCAGGAGTTTTTCAATTTTCCACGAATTCATAATTATCGTCATTATTACGAATTTGGTTGACGAAATAAATTTGTCACTAATGTTTTGGCGACAAAATATGTTGTGGTCATGAAATAACATATTTTGTGATATTAAATGCCATCACCAGTTTTTATTTCAATTTCCAACCTCCCTGTGCATAAACTATTTATCAAAAGATATACTTTATAATACATCATAAACGGGCATGCGTTACACTAAGAAACTCTCAAAGACAACAAGGTAGAAAAATCTGAAAATTTTTCAACCATACTGTCAAAAAGTGTAGCTGAGATTGCTGTGATCACTAAAGGCTCGGTCCGATACCAGAAAAACTGGTTAACGAAAGATAAGAGGACACGAGTTTTCTTAAGATTCAACCAGCAAATGATTGATCTCAGATTGAGAACTGGACGGAGTGCTTTGATCTCCATTTTTCTCCTCTTGTTTTGATACTGCAAATACATGTTTTGTCACAATTCAAGAACATAAAAATATAAGCTAAAGAAAAACATCCAAACTATGAGGTGAAATATAGAATATATCATGTTAACAAGACAAAGAGGCTTACAAAAAGATGCTGTTATTTGGTCTGAGAATTCTTCCATTGTTGTATTTTCTGGGACAAAAGGTGTATGTTAGAGAATCTTGATGTTAGAACATGTGAAAAGTGAATCTTTACAGAATTTGGAAGGAAGTTTAGAAACTGGCAGCTTACTCCATTGACAAAAATGCCAAAAATATTAAGGTGGTTTGGGTGAGGTAGATAGTGTCAAACAAGAACAAATTATGATGGATACATGTGTGCTGCATTAATCACTACAAATATTTATTCATCAATTGGCTCAAATTGAAGATGGGGCATGGCCAGAATGTCCTTGGTAGCTTGTATCACATAACTTCTATCAAAACACAAATAAAAACGTGCAATAGTCTTGGAATCATTTCCAATTAAGTTAGTGATTAGATTTTCTACCACAATGGCAGAACATGTTATAAGAGAAACTATTCTCCATTAAACAGAACAAGAACTTGCATCACAACCTCTGAATTTAGTGGCAGCAAAGAAAATCTTTTGGCCGACCACATCATAGGACAACTTCAGTTCACCTTCTTTCAGTTGCACAAGGTAGACGTTTGGTATGATGCATGCATTACAACCTCGTATTTAATTCACAAGAAGATTCACTTACTTCAAAACACACTCATTGTCCAAGGTTCTCCTATGCTAGAACCATACATCTAGTTCCTTGTTTTTTGTTTTTTAAGTTTTTAAAATTTAAGAGTTATGCAATTACTTCCCACACAGCAGCACATATGATGCAGAAATTATACAAAACAAGAGCAACAACCTCAAAAATTCAAAGCTAAAAAGTCGGACTAACACATAATCGACAATGCATACCTTGCATGAGATCTAGCATTGCAAGCTCATTTTTAGAGTTATCGAATATGAAGACAAAGTACAATGTTGCAAATGTTTTATACACAAGTCGTCCATCCTGCAAGTTGACAGTCATGGCATTTCAACAGACAATAAGGAAAAATTAAAAAATATAAAAATAAAAAACCAACTCCATAAACACATAGAGATACAGTTTAAATACATAGTTTCTGAAAATGCAATCAAAAATCTTGAACAAGCAATTAAAACCCACAATCCTATTACCGCCCAAAAGTGAATCCACATTAACGAAATTACTGATATTCTCAGCTCTACTGCATAAAAGTGTACACAAAACCACAATGAACCAACAGTAAATACTTAATTATACTTCTCCCGTCATAGGATGCCAAAAATTAAGAAAGAAAAATTTACAAAATTAAAAAATATTGGAACCGACTTCTGTAAATGCTCCAAACCAGCTCCTGCTGCTTCTCCACAATCTAATCTTACACCAAAATTACGGTAAATCAATCCACTCGAAAAATCATTAATAAAAGAAATAATCACTTGCACGAACAAACCTAATAGAATAATTTTATTGTTATTTGAAGAAAATCAGGTGAACCTGAAACTCATAGAATTTGACGAGGCGCGGTTTGCCTTAATTGTTCATTTCCATGTTCAGCTACTTTGGTAGTTGTTTCTCAAAAAGATTACTGCTTACAAATATGTAAACGTTCCGAGGACAGCTAATTATCGACATTGTTAATGTCTTGGTGATTGCATTTTGCACTTCAACTTCTGAGACATTCATTCATAAGTTGAAAACACTTTATTCAAAAGTAGAGTAGAAACTCGTTTTAGACAATTGATACAATTTATTGAGCATTTCTAAGTTAAGATTCAGGCTATACTAAAAGATCACCTCTGATATTAAGAGTTTCACACTTTTCTAAGCAACTTTTTTTCTTGAAAAGACTAGTTTTATCATGCTTGGTCAGAAGATTTAAAAAACCATTTAGATCCACTTTTAGTTCAACAAATGTGCAACTTCAAGTAAATACCACTTTTTTGTACCTGCTGTTAGCTTCAAAAATAAGCTTGGCTCTCAATTTGTTAAAATCTGTCAGTCTAGTAATTGGAAGATATTCTTTCACACGAGAACTGTAAATCATGAAAATGAAATATTAAAAGTGTATATCTCACCACCCAATTCAAGTTTATATGCATTAACAAACTTACTGATCATTAACAAGCATTTGCTCTGCCTTTCTCACTACATTGAGAACAAGAGGCTTTCCCTCCTGCCATTAGAGAAAAAGAAAACATTTATAACAGGTTTGGGCTCTAGAACATGTTATGAACAAGAGTGTTATCCTTGTATTTAAACAAAAATTCAGCAATTAACCATTAGGCATCTAAAACAACATTATGACAAAATAGAGAAGCACATATAACGAAGTAGCTTTTTATAAATTAAGAACTACCAACCTAAGTAGATGCTCAAGCTTAATTATACTGTTTTCCTCTTTTATCACTTTGAACATAGGGCACAATCTGGTAATATTCCATGGACTACCTGTCATCTCAAAGAAACTAAAATCGAAAGGAAAGACAAAAGAATAACATATTTCAGGTCATTGACCAAATGAAAATCATCCAGAAGCATGTTAAAAGAAGGAAACAATGGGAAATAATGAATCGGAAGAAATTGGTGAAAAATCAACTGCAACTCTAGGAAACAATCGATCACAAAATCATTGACATCTATCCAATATTGTGTACAAACAAAAGTATGAATATAGAATCAGAAATTAGAAGAAAAACTGCGCCAAGTCCCTCCCCAATTTCAATCAAACCCTTGAATCATACCCAATCAATGAGCATATATAAATACATTAAAAATAACTATATCGAACAAGTTTAAAGCAAGAAATATACTGACCTAATAACCAAAGTTTTAGCAGGAATCGACTCTAAACTGTGGTTGCCGGTGAGCGCCAAACTAAATAAAATGCTGGGAGAGAGGACGAGTGGCGGTGGCGGCAACTGGCAGCTAGTGGCGGGAGACCGGTGGGAGGAGGTGGTGGCGACCGTCGGGAGAAGAGGAGGTGTTGGAGACCGGCAAGAGAAAAAGTTGAGAAAAAATTAGGGTGCAAGTGGGAATTAAACTTGAGAGGAGTTAAAAATGAGGAAAAATTATTTTGCAGGCGGGAAAAAGTGAGAGGAAGGGAAAATTTGAGAAATAAGAGACCTATTAGTGACAACAAGATTGTCGTCTCAAATAAATGGTCATACCTAAATTTAGAGATGTTAAAAGGGCACGGCCCGTTGGCCCGACCATCTAAACCGAAAAAAAAATAGGGTTAGGGCCAAATTATTTTGGCCCGTTTAAACGGCTAGCCCGTTAGCCCGCTATTTTTATTTTTAAAAAATAAATATAATTCTAATATTTTATATCTACTTTTATTACCTACTATTACTAGTAAATTTATTTTTCAAATTCACATCTCCCTCATCTTTAAGCTTAACTTTATTAAACAAGCTATAAATTCTTGAAAAGCTTCATTTTTATTTGTTTTATTTATTACTTAATTTAGTTTTCCATTTTTATTCTAAATAAGAAAATATCACATAGTCTTATTAGGTTATTTAGGATATAAATTATAAATGGTGCTAAATCTAATTTTATAAATTTGTTAATGCAATGTAATTATAAACATGCATGACTTTTTTAAGATTAACTTTAAATGTTAAACTTAGATATTATATATGATCAAGTTTGAAATTTTAAATTTAAATATATAATTTTTTATTTTTTGATTATAGCCCGATAGTGGCTCGTTTAGCCCGAATCCCGTAGGGTTAGGGTTAGGTTCCAATATTACCAGTCCGTTTAACTCGGCCCGTTTAGCCCGATGCCCGCTAGGGCTGGCCCTATAGGGTTAGGGCCAGCCCGTTTGACATCTCTACTTAAATCTATGTTCAAATTATTAGCGACAACGGAAACATTGTTGCTAATAGTGAACAAAATTAGTGACTGCAATATTGAAACAAAAGTTATATTAACTTTTTTAGGGACGAAAATATTTAGTAACGACAAAGTTGTCGCAAAATACTGACTATTTGCGACGACAACTTTCATAACTCGTTACTATTGGTATTAACAACAACAACAAAATATTAGTTATTAGTTATTTGATACAACTTGTCGTTGCAAAAGGCGGATTTTAGCGATGACATTATGTCGTCCCTAATATCTTCGTCACAAAAACCCACTTTTCTTGTACTCCAAATTTTTGGTGCGAATTCTGACCTTTTACAAATAACTATGACACAATTTAATTAATCGTCATGAAATATGCAAATTAGTGACGAAATATAATATTGATAGTGACAATATTAAATGGTGTCATAAAGGCGTATTTTGAAATGACACAAATAACTTTCGTCATTGTTAATTAACAAATAATGATAAATTTTTATGCGTGCAAAAAATAATCGTCATAAAATATGTCTTTGTTGACGAAATAAGAGTGTCACTATTTTGTTGGAGTGAAAAATGACAAATTATGATGTTGTCACTAAAAGAAATAATTCGTGACACTAAATTTCATCACCAATTCGTCATCGAAATATTTTCCGCCAAAATTTTGGTGTCAAATTCCACCTTCTATGAAATACAGTGACGAGTTTCAGTTAATCGTCATGAAATAGGCAATTTAGTGACGACATTTAATACCAATAGTGACGAAATTAAATGGCGTAGTAATAGTGTACTTCACAATGACAAAAATAAAAGTTGTCACTTTTAATTAACAAATGATGACAAATAATTAGGCGTCAAGAAAAATTTCGTCATAAAATGTGTGATTTCTTGTAGTAATGGCAAAGATAATCTAAAGGCTTTTGATACTAAAGATGATGAAGGTATCTTTTTGGGATACTCAGCTGAAAGCAAAGCCTACAGAGTGCTAAACAAGAGGACTATGGTCACAGAAGAGTCTATCCATGTGGTTTTTGATGAACCTAATGTAAATGGAGAAGACATTGAAGAGTTAGGCGATCGAGTTGAATCACCAACTATGCGAAGAGTCCTTATGTTGAAGTTGAAGTCGGAGCGATTAATCAAGATGAAGATGAGATCATTGAGTCTCAAAGACAAATTGAAAAATCTGCAGCTAAATGATGATGAAAGAGCTGCTCAAGACAACACAGCTGCAAGACGAATGAACCCAGCTGATTTACTCCAACCTGATGTGAGATGGCTGAGAGACCATCCACCAGAGCTAGTCATTGGAAATGTAAGAGATGGTGTAAGAACCAGATCCAGAGTGCAGCAAGAAGCAATGTTCACTTGTTTTATTTCCCAAATAGAACCAAAAGATGTGTCCCAAGCATTGGATGACACACATTGGATTCAAGCCATGCAAGAAGAGCTAAATTAGTTTGAAAGGAACAAAGTATGGGAACTGGTGCAGAGACAAACCCATCAAATGTTATTGGCACAAAATGGGTTGTCAGAAACAAGATGAATGAAGAAGGTTTTGTGGTAAAAAACAAAGCAAGATTGGTAGCCAAAGGGTATTGCCAAGAAGAGGGAATAGATTTTGATGAAACATTTGCTCCTGTTGCAAGATTAGAAGCAATAAGGATGTTTCTTGCCTATGCTGCACACAAGAACTTCATTGTATATCAAATGGATGTGAAAAGTGCATTTTTAAATGGATTGTTGGAAGAAGAAGTCTATGTTAAGCAACCTCCAGGCTTTGAGCAGAAGACTCTTGGAGACAAGGTATACAAGCTTAAGAAAGCTCTATATGGATTGAAACAAGCACCTACAGCATGGTATGATACATTATCTCAATTTCTGACAGATAATGGATTCACCAAAGGCAAAGTGGACAGAACACTCTTCAGAATTCAAGATGGGGAGAGTATATTGCTTGTTCAAATATATGTGGATGACATCATTTTTGGATCCACAAACAAGGAACTGTGTGATAAATTCTCAAACCTCATACAAGGAAAATTTGAAATGAGCATGATGGGAGAGCTGACATTCTTCTTAGGACTTCAAGTTAAACAGCTGAAGGATGGAACCTTCATAAGTCAAACAAAATACACCAGAGACTTAATAAAGAAATTTGGTAAGGAATAAAAGTCTTCTGTGAAAATACCAATGAATACATCAGCCAAGTAAATAAGCCGTATCGGAAAGTCAGCTGTATCAAGTTAGCTGACAGTTGAGTCACTATAAAAAAAAGGGAGAAGAAGAGTTAAGTCATTTAAGGAGTAAACCGAGTCATTTATGAGCTAAGTGACAAAAACACAGTCGTTTTTAATGAGCGAGGATGTTTTTAAGGATGACGTCAGCATAATAATGACAAGTACAATCAAAAGCTGCATAGTAAGCATATGATTGGATATAAATGATGCCGCATTAAATGCGGGCAATTAAATGCAATGAGACGTTCTAAATCTGAACCGTTGATCTTGATCAAAATTTCAAAAACCAAAAATACGTCCTTTCATATCACTTATATACTCTTTCGATCCGTTTTCTCTCTCTCACTTAAACTTCATCTTCAAGCCTTCCAAAGAAAGTCTCTTTTCTCTCCAAAACCCTACCGATTCACACAAAGCTAGCTCATCAAGATTTAATCGGTAAAATTCTCTAGAAATGGCACCAAAGACAGATTTCGTCAAGTTATCGAAGCAAATCCACACAGGATCAACTGTGGATTAAAAAAGGGATGATAAAATAGGGTTCCGATAAAACCCTTGTGAAGAAGATAGCGGATAAAATCGAAAATTCGGACTGAAACCATTCCTCATGATGGAATTTTCGATGACATACGTTGAGGAGGTCGCACAGTTTTACGTTAATGCCAAGGTGCAGGACGAAGGGATTAGGTCCTCCGTCCACCACAAGGACATTCTAATCACTGCAAAGGACCTTGCGGAGCACTGTTTATTACCGTCGGAGGGCATGCCGAAAATATATGAAGCCGACGTCAACTTGGCTGCTGCATGGAAGGAAGTAGCCAAACCTGAATGTGCTGCAAAAAGTCGTCTACACAACTGAGAAGAAACTGCTGAAGGACGATTATCACAAACTAATGGATATCGTCGCAAAGTGTGTGGACATGAAGTTTGGAAGCTTTAATCAGCTGTCCAAGACTAAGCTAATCGTAATGGCTGCGATCATGCAAGAGAAGAAAGTTAACTGGGCTGAGTTCGTATACAACAGACTCTGCCAGAACGTTGCGAATAAATCGTTCAAGGAGGATGGATCCTTTGGAGGATCACTCAGCTATGGCCTAGTTATTGGCCACTTGATGGAAGTGAAGGGCATTCCCCTTCAGCATGGAAAGTCTTTCCATGTAAACAAGAAGATGTTTAGGGCTAACCTTTCAGGAGCCCAGAAGAGAGCCCATGCGAAGAGGGCGGACACAAGCGAGAGAGAATCAACTGACCCCGAGGAGACAGTTGTTGCCTCTCCTCCGAAGAAGAAAGCTGCCCATGCAGCTGGAAAGAAGATAGTCGCCCTGCAAAGAAAAACAAAAGACGCACTTTTGCCCTGCGGCCGTGTGTCTCCCGTCCACACACAAATGAGGCGGAGAAGGAACCCCAAATACCTTCTCCGACCATCAAAAAGAAGAGGATCGCCAAGCCAAGAAAGACAGGCTCCTCGCCAAAGAAAGATGCACCGCCCCGCCGCCAAGGAAGCCGAGGAAGAAGTATCCGAACTGCAACTTCCTCTGTAAAGACAAAAAAAAGAAGAAGAATCACCAAGCTCTCGAGCTTGAGAAGACAGCTGAGTCTGCCACTCAGCTGGAAAAAGTCTCTGAGACTGCTGAAGAAGTGCAGTCTCCAGAAGTTGTTGATGAAACAACCAAGTCTGCTGAGGCAAAAAGAAGACCCAGCTGTGGATAGAACAGCTGAGGAAAAAGAGGCAGCAGAGACAACAAAATCTCCTGATGGAAGAGCTGTGTCTCCACCGCCCGATCTTTGTTGAAGGAGCTGAAAAGGAAGGGCAACAAGAAGATGATGAAAATGATGATGTGATGGTGGTTTCTCTTGTATACCCAGACATTCAACGCCATCTGCGTGAATGGCGAGCATGGAAGCTGAGTCACTCGAGGGTACAGTTTGAACGCCATGAATTCATTGAGGAAGAGGAAGAAATGCTGAACTTCCTAGGATTTACCACCGTGCTTCAGGCACTTGATGAAGATAACTGCCTGGATATCTTGCATATCTTCAAGCAAAAAGAAAATGAGAGATTAGCAGAGGAAGCTGAAGCTCGTGAGAATGCCAGCATTTGTCCTCTCACTGGAACCAGCGACCATACTCATCCTCATCTTGACGTGCTCTCAGATAGTGATGAGGACATGGATCCTATTGCTGCACAAGAAAAGTTGGACATGCAGCAAGCCATGTGAGAATCCACATTGATGCATGAGAAAGAGCTGATGGAAGGACCAGGTGTAGGTCCCAAGGGGTGTGAGTGTAAGGTTTAGAAGGGGGTTGAATAAACCTTACCAACTTTTCGATTTAGTCCTTTTAAATGTTCGAGTTGATACTACACACCCTGTGTCCTTGGTGACAGACTAATTTGGTTAATCAAGAGTTAGTCACTCAACAAACTCGACCGAGCCGTTGATAGAATAACTCACCAAGTTAAGATTAAAGACTTAGTTCAACTCGTAGTTTGTTTTCATTGGAAGACTTAACACCCTTAAACTTGTTTTAGTTTTGATTTAATGCTTGGTTTTAGTACTTAGAGATTATCAAGTGGATAGCAAATTTATCAAACAGAGTTAAATAAATAAGATGCGAATTAAAGTCTTTGAAATGTAAATGACACGATAAGTTTTTATAGAGGTTTGAAGATGGGGTAATTCTTCTACTCCTCTCTTCTCCAACTCCCGGAGGAATCCACTAGGTATTGATCAAGATATCGAGTGGTATCCGGATACAAGTCTTGATTACACAAATGACTTGATCCTTTGGGACTCGATCGAGATGCCTTGGTCACACACAAATGCTTCTCGTGCGACTCGGCTTTCTTCACAGGGCAAATGCGCTTGCTACTACTGACCCACTTGCTCAAGCTCTTTGGATTTGATCACGAAGCCCTCCAAAAACTTGAGACTGGTTCGACCTTGAACCTTCCTACAATCCTCCGTGGAATGTAGACCCCTTGATTCTTCAATAATTTCCTCTTCAACTGATTGAAGTTATCTTTCCTTCACAGGTGAGTGTTGGATTGATTTCCTTCGTAGTTTAGGCTTGAGGATTGAACTTGAATGATTTGAGAATATTTTTGGTTACAGATATTGCTTTTCTAGCTCGTATTTGTTTTTTAAATGTCAAAGTAACCAACATTCTCTCAAATAAACTCCTCAGCCTTTTATAGTGTTCTTTTGAAAATTTGCCCGTTGAAGAGATATGCTTATTCTCAAAAGACACTTGTGGTCGTTGGCTTGTCTTGTTGCAGTCTTTGGAATTGCCACTTCCTCGTATGAATTGTTCTTGACTTTTGAGTTACGACATGGTGCAGTGCTTCCCATTGGTTTATTCCTTTTGCACGCTTCGGGGTCGAGCACTTCAGAAAGGTAGCATGGAGGTATTACTTGTTTAAGTAATTCTCTTGATTTACGTAACGGATCTCTTTGATTATCTCGACTTGACCGCATTTCCTTACTTTCCCGGGTGACTTAGAGTCGACCTTCCAATCATGGATGACTCTTCTCACACTTCAATTTGAGACTTGACTATCTTGAGTTGACTTGACGATACTTTACTCACCGCATCTCGTTGTACCTTGATTGAGTTCCCGTCTTCTCTTCTTTGCCATACTCAAATTGCCTTGCAATGAGTCTTCCTTCTAGTCTCCGGTTGTCTTCTTGCATATTTAGGCATAGTGACTTAACTCACTTGACCAAATTTATTTATTACAATGCGATTTACAACAAAAATGGGGTGCCAACTCCTATTCTAAGTTTTACATGGCATTCATCAAAATCTAAACAATAATTTTCCCAACAATTTCCCCCTTTTGATGATGCCAAAACTTATACATTCAAAGTGTAAATAGCAAAGATACATACGATAGTGCATTCACAGAGAATGTATGCGTAGAATCAATTCTTTTATTGATCATAATATTCTTGTCCTTTACACAATCAAGTTTACAAAGTGTATCGAGCAAACATCTATGTCTACGCAAAAATAGAGAATTTACTGATTTATTACGGAAAGACTTACATAAAGTGTATTTACATAGTAAAATATATGAAGGGGTGGATAGCAACACTTCATCTCCTTCGCTTCCTCCTCCTTTCTTTCTTCTTCTTGACTCTGTCATCTTCCTCGGTCTTCTTTTCTTTTTCTCATCTTCACCGCTTTCTTTCTTCTTTTCATACGCCTTCCCGGCAGCTTCATCTCTTCTTATTCTCTCTTGTCTCTCCTCCCATAGCTGAGTTTGTCTTTTATTTTCTTCTTCAATTCTTTTCACATACTCAAGATTGTTCTTAGCCACTTGCGATTGGCTACTTCACAAAACCAGCCCAAAGAGATCCCTCCTCTTTTGCCTGGATCTATGTACTCAATGTTTTTGGGCGAGGTCTAGGTCCGAAACCTCTCCCTCCACCACGCTTCTTCCTCTACCTCTTCCTCTCGGGCGTGTATTGTCTTTGGGGCCTTCTTTTTCCCAAATAGAGTGACTAGTGGAGTGACCAAACAGAGCGATCTTGGTAGTCTGCCGCTGTCGCCTTCTTCACATAGTGTGAGACCCTTTTCCCAAGATAAAGTCCCGTGCTTGAGCCATGGACATGTTTGCGAAGTATCCTTCGATGCGGCGTTTTAAATTCATCAACCGATCTTGCTCGATTCCGCATCCGAGATGGCATAAGTGTCTCTCTCACCGAATGCCTCCATGTTGTTTCAAAATATCCATAACTCGGGCATTAATCCTTCCTTCCACTTCCTCCATCCCTCGCTTCAATTGTCTTTCTCTTGTCGGCCATAGGTACAAGAGTGTTGGAGTGGCGAGTCATCGGGAGTTTGCTTTGATAATATCACCGTGACAAGACCATGTTGGGGGTTTGTGCAATCATCAAGGTCACATCTCTCGATCCTTCCCCCTCAGCAGACTTCCCTTTCTTTTCTCTTGAAACTTCCTCACTGTCTTTTCCTTCACAATGCTCCATCCTTCTCAACTTCGATCCCTTCAGTCGCTTTTAGGTATTCCTCTTCCCCCTTTTTGGCATCATCAAAGGAGAGAGGAACCCTGAAACAAATTAGCAAACAGAAGTCGAGTCCGCTAATAGCCAAGTTCTCGCTTGAGTCTGGCTGCGGAGTATCTTTGCGCGAAACTCGTAGCGAGTAGCATTGGATTCACTTTTGCGACTTCATCTCACCATGAGAAGGCTGAATTTTCGATCCATGTTTTCTTCCATACGCAGGAGCTCATTCTTATTTTGCTCACGCAGCTGCCTTTATCTCAAAGAAGGTGACATTCATGCATGTGCTCAATGTGTTCTCTCAATTTTGTCTCCGCATCGCATTCTCATTTCTCGCCATACCAACAGACTTGTTGAACAATGTTCTCAAATATCTAGCTTGTTCCACACGCATTGTTTGCGCTATTGCCACCACTCCCGGATTCGACTATTATGCCTCTCAAGTCGGTAGTAAGGTTGGCATCTCTGTTATCGATCTCATGTCCATCGAGGCCTGGTGCCTCTCCATCCGCTCAATTTCAAAAATAATGCTTTGAACACCTCCCGAACTTTAGCCGTTCCTCTTGTACTGACGGTGCCAAAAGCCAAAAAAAATCATAGTCACCGAATGATGGTATCTCGATGGAATGACAGATCTCGTCGTGGAAGCGCTCGAGATCTCTTTCGACTCTTTAGGGAGGTCGGGTACCTCCAGAGAGAAGGGAAACGATTCTACAAAGGGATCATCATGGGCAACTGGGATTTGTTCAATGAGGAGTGGTGCTCGTGAAGTTCCTTGTGGAGTCGAACTCCGCTGCGGCTTGGGAGCCTGCGCGATGGACTTTGTTTCACTGGGTCTGCATTGTGAAGTTGACCCGACTTTGCGAGCCTCACTGCCTAACAGCTTTGTTGGTCTCAAATGGTTTTTCCACGTGAGTTGATCGGTCTCGGCCTTATCCGAAGCGTCATCGGACGATGATGAGATTTCCATGGGTGGCTCATCATCAAAGTTGTAAGTTTGACGAGTAGACTTAAGGTCGACTTACTCGTGGTTGGAACATCCTCAACTAAGTCTTTTGGATCGATCCACGGGGATGACTCGGCTTCATCGTCTCCTTCCGATCCCGAGAAAGGTTACATCGGATTATCCTGGGAATCGTGAAGCGCGCTTATCTCCTTTTTCGATGGATCAATGATAGCGGGGAGGGATGTTCTCAGTACTTGACTTCTTTACCCCGGGAAGTCTCAACCTCCCGTGGACCTTCATTACCTCCCCGCAGCCTCAATCGCAGCGAGGCCTGGACATCCCTTTCGACAGTGTTAGCCGTCTTAGGGTCTTTCATGGTGGCATCCATTGGAGTCTCAACTCCATGGATTGCACTTTCGTCGCCCCTGCAGTGTTAACTCCCAGGGCTATTCCTTCATGTGCCTCGACCGCATCGCGCGCCATTAGCCTTCGTAGCGCTTGGCACCTCACCGAGACAGTCTCAATCTGCTCGAGCCTCGTCGATGACAACTTGCTTTGTACTTTGTGTTTGTTCCTTCTCCACTTCGCCTCCTAGATTCATTGTGGAGTCACCGCAACATCCTCCGACCTTGCCGCAGCGGTGGTGGGAGTTTCCCCTCCTAGCACACCACCGAGTGACTTGGAATGGGGTCACTCGTCTCTCGGACTCCCTTTGTTCCCATTGAGTATTCACCGTTGGGGCGGGTGGTAAGACACCTTCATTAGGGGTTGGCTCAACCGGGGTCCCCACTATCCCGGTTCATCGCCAGCCCTTAGTTCCTTCTTCCGAGTGAGTGGGGAAGTGGTGGCAAAGAACAACGGTGGCAATATGCTTGCACCACTCCCATTGGGTCTATCTCCAATGTGTTTTGGAGGACTCTCCTGGTCCCTCCATCATTCTCTTTGTTCATGAAGGATTCGGATTATCGCATTGCGTCTTTGCATTTGCAATTCTTCCGTAGCGAAGAACAGGTCCATATCCTCATCACTTTCCTCGATAGGGCGTCAAAGTGAGGATGTGTATGCTCTGTGGTGCCACCGATAGGCGGAGATCTTTGGCCTTCTCACGTGCCTCTGTGTCCTCGGCTACTTTAGCCCGTTCATTTTCTTTTTCGAATTTCTAGTATATTTATGCAATTATCCTCGTCAAGGGCTTGCAAAGATCGTGTCCACCTCAAGAAATCAAGAGTTCTTCTTCCTCAAAGAATGAACTCGGATATTCAAACCGCACTGACAGCTCGACTTCCATTTTCTCCACTCTCATGACGATTTTGGATGTTTGGATACAATGGAGAGTGCATGATTACATCGTCTTCATCATCCTCTTGTTGGCCCTCGTTTCCGGTGTATTGAGGGTAGCATACTTCGCCGCTCAACACCTTCAAAGAAATCCTCTGTTACGGTGGAGAAACAACCTGTCAACAGTGATTCAATTGCCTCAACCATTCTTTGTTCCTCACTGCTCGACTACAAACTGGGTCTTCAAGTTGCCTCTCTGATCGACCTCAAGCAGACTTGGCGTTTCATCAATCACTTCTAGAGACTCTACTTCTCCAAATAGCCTCTGGGTATCTTCTCCACCGAGTGACAGACTCACTTTTGTCTTTCAAGCTCGGAGAGCTTGGAAAGTCTTCTTCTTCTCTTTGTTTTAACCAAAGGGATTTCTCGCTCCACTTCCTCCTGGTTCATTGAAGGTGAATGCCTTCGCATATGTCTTAGAGGTAGCCGCCTTCCTTGTTGTGGCGATCCTCTTCTTCTTGATCACCGGAGAAGGGATTAATGGTTCCTTTTCCATCATGCGCAGGGCGGGAGACACGGCCGCAGGGGGCAGTGACTCGGCCGCAGGGCGGGAGCAGATTTGTTTTTCTTTCTTTGCGGGGCGCAGCGCTTCTCTTTAGCAACCGCAGGGCGCCTTCTTCTTAGGTGGAGAGGGGACAATCAGTATCTTGAGGGTCACCGATTCCCCCTCACTCGTGACGCCTCTCTTAGCGTAGGCTCTCTTCTATGCGCCGAGAGAGGGTTTGATCTCGAACATCCTCTTGTTTACATGGAACGCCTTTCCATGTCGAAGAGGACTCCTTTTACCTCCATCACCGGCCAATCACTGGCCGTATCCTGGGAACCTCCAAACATTCCGCCCGCTTGAAGGATTTATTCCCTACATTCTCGCGAGTCTGCTGTAGACAAACTCAGCCAGTTCACTTTCTTTTCTTCAATGATCGCAGCCATTACGATCAATTTCGCTTTGACGATTGGTCAAAGCCGCCAAATTTGATGTCTATGCATTTGGCAACGATGTCCAACAATTTGTGGTAGTCCTCCTTCAAAGACCTCTTGTTAGTTAGTCGTGTAGACTATCTTTTTCAAAGATAGTCGGTCTTGGCCACTTCCTTCCAAGCAAGCAGCCAAGTCAACATCAGCTTCATTGATTTCTCGTGCTCCTTCCACCCCGTAATGAGCGGTGTTCGCCAAATCCTTGGCGGTGATGATGAACTCCTTCCCGTGAACAGAGGATTTGATCCCCTCATCGTGAATCTCGGCATTCACGTAGAATCGTGCGACCTCTTCCACATA
Source organism: Rehmannia glutinosa (assembly GCA_016081115.2). Taxonomy (NCBI): domain Eukaryota; kingdom Viridiplantae; phylum Streptophyta; class Magnoliopsida; order Lamiales; family Orobanchaceae; genus Rehmannia; species Rehmannia glutinosa. Next base: position 44,961,042 of record CM071924.1, read on the forward strand.
GGTCATCGGAAACTCCATCGTCGAGAAATGGTTTTAGCCCAGGCGTGTCAAGTTTTTCAGCGATCTTCTTTATGAGGGCATCATCGGACCCTGTTTGACCATTCCCTCGAAATCCACAAGAGAGACCGGTGTGGATTTGCTTTCCCATCTTGACAAAATCGTGAGTAGATGCCATTTTCGATATTTCACCGAATGAAACTTAGAAGATGATTTGAAGATTGATAGGGTTTTTGAGAGAGTTTTTGCCTTTGCTTTTGAGAGAGAAATGAACAGTTTTTGGTAATGTGTGAGAGAAACGGACGAAAATGGTTTAAGTATGGTTCATGAAAGGACGTGCGGGTGGTTTTTGAAATGTGATCGCAATCAACAGCTTAGATTTTGCATGCCGATTAGCATTTAATGTCTCGTATTTAATGCGGCAGCATTTATATCCAATCATAAGCTTGGTGTGCAGCTTTTGCCTGTACACGTCATAATTATGCTGACGTCATTCTTAAAAACATTACCGCTTAGTAAAAACGACAAAGATTTTTTTGTCACTTTGCTTATAAATGACTCAAACATCCCTTAGCTGATTTAACTCTTCTTCTCACAGTTCTCCTAGTGACTCAGTTGTCAGCTAACTCGGTACAGCTGTCTTTCCGATATGGCTGATTCACTTAGCTTATTTGAGAGTAATCTCTTTTTCCCTTTTCGTGTTTCATTTCTTTTCTTTGAGTCTTCTGAGTGTCAGCTCAGCTCAATTAACCCTAACTCATGTAAGTCCAAGCGGCTACGATAATCTAGAGGGGGGGGGTGAATAGATTATCTCCATCTTTTCGATTTATCCCTCTTTTTGAAACCGAATGCTCAAAGACAAATATAAAGGTGCGGAATGTAAACAACACGCGTCGATTTATAGTAGTTCAACCCACCTAGGGCCTAATCTACTACCACCCCAGTATATCCGGGATGGATTTCAAAAAGAAAAAGAATTTTATTAATTACCAAAATTAATACAAATTCAACTTACAACACCTTGAAGAGCACCACACTCTTCTTCAACACCACCTTTGAGATTACCACAATCTCTTCTTGAAGATTACCACAATCTCCAACGGCACCTTGTGAAGATTACCACAATCTTCAACCTTGAAGAATACCAAATTCTTCAACACCTCAATAAGAAGATCACCACAATCTTCTTGCACCTATCACCTAGATCATCCAAGTCACCAAAGAGCACTCACAAGGATATCTTGTGTTTGAATGATAACCAAAAATCAAGATTACAACTCAATAATGAATAATACAATTTGAGTGCAAAGTGTAATCAAGAATAGCCTAGACCTCAAGGATGTGAAAGTGATAAGCTAAGCAAATTTACAACAAGAATAATAACAATAAAAGACCAAGTATTTGCTTGAAGTGTATCTTGTTGTGTTGTATCTCAATTGTTTTATTGGTTGTTCCAAATCTTCCTCTATTTATAGGAGATGATTGATCAAGCATAGGCTCCTCTTGGGGATTGAAAATCTACAGAAAAATACAATTAAAATCAAGAATATAGCTGTTAGAAATCAATCCCACAATTTAAGGAAATGTGTCTGCTGTCAAACGGTCATATTTTTGCTGTCAATACACAGGGCGACCGGTCGCACAGAAATAAGAGAAATAAGAACACTTTGAAAATTTCAACAGGGCGACCGGTCGACGTAGGCTTCGACCGGTCGACCCCTGTCTCAACCGGTCCCCCTAAACAAAAAAAGAAGAGATTTTGTTATGTTTCAAAATCAAACTTGCAGTCTTACCGGTCGGCCATTTGGCCGATCATGGCGGCCGGCCGAAACCGACGGCCGACGCCCGTGAGCGACCGGTCGACCTGCTTGTTTTTACTTCCGTCTCATTTTCTGTTTCTAAAAACATCTTCAGGTACGGGTTGCCCTATAGGGCGACCGGTCGACCACGAGACAAAAATGTTGTCCAATTTTTGTCGAAAATAAAACTCAAGAAATACTCCGAAAATTTAGTAAAAACATTTTAAACCAATCGGGAGTATTTAGACAACATTTAGAAATCTTGTTTTAGGAGTAAAAACCCATTGACATAAAATCATTAAAAGTGTTGTCCATTATTATCAAAAATAAACTTGAGGAAATACTCCGAAAATATTAAAACCATTTTAGATCATTTAGGAGTATTTGGACAACCTTTAAAAACATTGTTTTGGTGACAAAATAAAATCATCAAAATTAAGATAAAACATGTATCAAACAATCTCCCCCTTTTTGATGATTACAAACCAAAACAATTTTTACACAAATTAAGAGAGTAATTTTAGAAATGATTTTCCGGTAAAAACATTTGACCGTTTGGAAGCAACCAAAATTTCCAAAAATATTAAAGCAACCAAGTAGGGAGTAAATATATTCAATAATAAGCACAAGCTCCCCCTATCAACAAGCATATCAAGAATAATGTAAAAGCAATTTTCCATAAGCTAAAAGCTTTAGCTTTTACAATTTGTTCAAGAGCTTATAAGCTCCCCCTGTCACAAAATATCGTTAAACAATTATATAAGTCCATCAAGCAACAATTGGACTAAAAACAAATCACAACTTATGGCTTTTATGAGCCATAGCTTATAGCTTTTATGACAAGCTTTTATTAGCTTCTTTGAGCTAATGAGCCAATATCCTGTTTCTCCCCCTTTGGAATCATCAAAAAGAATGTTAGGATGGTGAAAACACCATACAACAATATCAAAGCGCGCCAAAGGGACGGTTTAATAACCGTTGAACAATTAAGGCATAATAATCCAAGGAAAATGGGAGAATTTTAACATAAGAGATCTATAAGCTCATTAGTAAGCTAAAAACATGATTTCAACAAGATTTTAAGACATTTTGAAGCAAGAGAATCATGTAGAGGTTGAAAGTTTCATAGCGACATTTCAACAAACACCTTGTGTGCGTGAAAAATAAAAGCCTTTGCATATAGTCCTTGTAAAGGTTTCAAGCCAAAAATTTTCATATCATCAATCAACCTCATTCCAAAGCTCAAAAAGATCATATGCACCATATGCAACAATTTGTTCATCAAATAAGAAGCTCAAAGTGGATTCTCAAGGGTTCAACCCAATTGAGATAAGCTAAGAATGAATCAAGGCATTACAAATGCCAAAAATTAGAGCATCCATCAAGTAATAAGTCATGCTTTAAACAATACATGTATCAAATGTCCCAACATATCCATCTAAGCATAAAGATCAAAGCATTAAGAGAAGCACTTTTACCATCAAGTACTTCATACCAATATTCAAACCATGCCATAAGAGTATTTTTACCATCAAATACTCCATCAAAATAATGATCATCCACAAGTCATTACCAACTTGCAATTTTAACCCTTTTAAGAAAAACAAGCAAATATCATTAGTGCAAATTAGTTTTACAAAAGTTCATCAAAATACAAAGCATCATTAATGAAAATGCTAGAAAGTAAAGGGGGTGGGGATATCATTCCTCATCCGAGGAGAAGCAAGATCCGGGAATAAAATCCTTGATGAATTTCTTCAATTTTCCGATAGACTTTTTCAAGCTAGAGTTTTCCTTTTTCACAACCCGGAGCTCTTTTCTAAGAGAGGCCACATCTCTAAATGTTTCTCATTCCACTTTGGCCATTCTCTCTTTGAGATTTAGATCTTCAACATCCGACTCGTTTTCATCTCCTTCCTCCCTAATATCTTGTTCATTTCCCACATTCTCTTCTTCATTTTCCTCTTCATTCCCCACATTCTCTTCTTCATTATCTCTTTGTTCTTCAAACTCACCTCTTCCAATATTTTCAACCTCATTGTCATTAAAGAAATCATCTCGAGGTTGTTGTTGATGTCGGGCACGTCCCCTAGCGGCTTTGGTAGGAACCCGTGGTAAATGTCGTCGCATTCTTACCATTTGTAGAATGTTGTCATTGTCAAAATCATTGTGACGAATTTTAGTATTCATTTCATTTTCCGGGTATCCCGATAAATATAGGAGACGGCAAATCAAATTACCCAAGGTATATTTTTTCTTGGTAAGCTTTCTAGATTCCAACAAGCAATACACAAAGATTGCCCCATAATTTACTCTTTCTCCTTGAACAATCTTATAGGTGAGAAAGAGTTCGAGATTACTTGGAAGTTTTACTTCCTTTCCACAAACACAATAGGAGCAAATAATAGATATAATCCGATAATTTGGCGGCATTGCCGAGTATGTCACGTCGGGATATACTCCTAAAAAAGTTTTCACATCATCTAGTGAAACACCAAAAATGTTATCATCCCAATGAGCGCAATCCACATTGACCACTCCATCATTTGGCACGTTAAAGTGATTACAAATATCGGCCAATGTCCATGAGAAATGCCTACCATTAACAAAAGTGTGAAGTTCCAACGGAGTATCTACCGTGGCATCAACAATCCACATATTTGCATAAAAAAGTCTTATAAGCTCGTCATCATAATGCAAACACGGATTATCCCAAAGTGAAACCCATCCTTGAATTTCAAAATAAGCTCTAATATCCGGAAATTCATCATGAAATGCTTGAAAACGAACCATACGAGTGCACGCAATTTTCTTATCATTCAATCCAATATTCTCATAATGTTCCTCCGCAAGTTTATTTAAAAATTGAAATCTATTAGCTCTAGAGGGAGGCTCGTAGAGGAGTGATAACTTACTAGAGTCCCAATGAATGCTCGATTTTGAAACCTCGGCTCTTAATTCGACAATCTCCTCTTCCGTAAGTTTCGATTTTGATAGTCTCCTTGTAGAATATCATCTTGTTGGGGATTGGAAGAAGATTCTCCCCTTTGCCTCCTTCTCCTCTTTTGAGGATTTCGTTCGGTAGAATTTCTAGGAGGAGCCATATATGTAAGATTCTTGAAAAAATAAGAAGATTAGCAACAAGAATCGTAAAAAATGATGAAGAATTGAGAAAAATAAGAAAAGGGGAAAGAACTTTGCTGTTAAGGGTTTGAGAGAAATTTTCTCTTCTGTTTGAAACGAAGAACAAAATGTTTTTAATCGTTGATTTTGCACTGGGCGACCGGTCGAGGTCGGTGGTAGGGTGCGACCGATCGCCCCTGCTTTGACCGTCTCAGTGCAATTTTTCTTTCGCAGAATTTTCCAAAATTCGATTTTTCACCCCAAAAGTTTTAAAACTTTGCAAAAAGATACTTTTGGACTATATCCAACAAATATGGATTTCGGGAAAACATATATTTGATAAAAACGAGACTTAGCGAGTAGTGCCCTTTTAAGAAAATATTTGCAAAATCATTTAGGGGCACTTAAGGGGTTAAAGTGAAATATCTTGAAAGATATGTGCATAAGCATAATATCGAGTTTAAAGGAAAATACGAGTAGACATACCTCGATAGTTTAAGAAACTTGATGACGTAATAGCCAATGAATGTGAAATATGTATCCTACACAATTCTTAGACAACATTTGCATAGAATATACAAGTGTAGGCAAGTAATAGGAGATATCAAAAAGAGCTTATGCTATAAGATTTCATAAGAGATAATAAGCCACATAAGTCTAATAAAATGCTCAAGAGTTTTAGAAAATCATGCAAGGTCTCTTTTTTTAAAAAAATTTGAAACTCATAAATATATAAGAGACCTATATTAAAAATAAATACTTGGAGACTCATTAATTAAGACACAATTAAAAACATGCATAGAATTAAAATTAAAATGCATATATAAATGGGGAGATACGGTTTACCAATTACGCCGTTTCCATGGGTTGTGTCTTTCCCATTCTTGATGATATCTTCCCCTTGAGAAGTCACTTTGTTGATGATGACTTCTTTGATTACTCCATTTCCAAGGTTGGTTACCTTCCCATTGTTGATGGTTTCTTCTTCTTTGAAAATCATCTTGTTGATGATGTCTTTGCCATTTCCAAGGATTATGTTCTTCCCAATTTTGATTATATCCTCTTCTTGAAAATTGGCTTTGCCGAAGATAGTTTCTCCTTCTTTGATCAAATGAAGCGGTCATTTGATGTCTTCTTGGTGGTATGAATTTTTTTCGATCATTCTTTCGCCGGGTACCTAATATGACATTATTTTGTGGTACCCTCATGTGTTTGGGTCCTTTGGGATTAGTCTTGAGACTTTTAGGTCTCCAATAATAATTAGAGCTATTTCTAGCTCGACAAAAATTAGCCGTATGACCCTTTTTACCGCAATGAAAACATGTAATAGTTCTAGGAGCATAATGACCAACATGCATAGTGACTTGATCCTTTTTCATATGATTAATAACATTAGGCTTATGATCAAGTCCTTTATTACAATTATGAATATCAACAATGTTGGACATTTTATTGGTACTCAAGTTGGATTTTAATCAATCCTTTTTTCATGCAATCAATATTCTCAACAAGAGTACTATTTTCTTTTTCAAGGTTTCTAACCTTGTCAAGAGTGGTGGTGTGAGCACATGATAGTGATTCATAGGAAGTAAATAAACTATCCTTATCATTTTTCAAAATATTGAATTCCTTTTTCAAATTTTTGTATTTAACAAGTAAGCTTTGGAATTCATTTTGAAGTTCATCGTAATCATTTTGCAAATCACTATAATCATTTTGAATGACAATATCATAGGAAGTAGAGGGTTTAAGACATACCTCGTTTTCTTCATTTATGCCCATAAAACAATATTCAACTTCTTCATAGTTGGAAGTTATAGGAGGCTTGTTCCTTAGATTTGAGCTTGTATGACCTTGAGAAGTAGATGCTTTTGTTTGACTCCTTTTATTTGCAAATACTCCATAGATGGCTTCTAATTTTTGCCATACTTCATGTGCCGACTTTATTCCTACAATATGTTCATATTCTAAATTAGTAAGTGAACAATACAAAATATTTAAAGCCTTACCGTTTAAGGAGATGATTTTCTTCTCTTCATCATTGAGCTTTTTGAAGCCTTTTGAGGTGTGTGGTGTATCTTTCGTCGGAATGGATTCTCCATTAATGACGGTGTTCCAAATGTCGAACCCGCAACCTTGTAGATAGCATTCCATTCTTTCTTTCCAAAAATTAAAATTCTTGGAATCAAATAGTGGTGGCTTGGTGGTGGAGGTGCTTGATGGATGAGCTTCGTTAAGTAGCCGTCGATCATTTCTCTTCACTCGCGATATGAAATGAGCTTGCCAAAGAGTTTGGCTCTGATACCACTTGTAAGTCCAAGCGGCTACGATAATCTAGAGGGGGGGGTGAATAGATTATCTCCATCTTTTCGATTTATCCCTCTTTTTGAAACCGAATGCTCAAAGACAAATATAAAGGTGCGGAATGTAAACAACACGCGTCGATTTATAGTAGTTCAACCCACCTAGGGCCTAATCTACTACCACCCCATTATATCCGGGATGGATTTCAAAAAGAAAAAGAATTTTATTAATTACCAAAATTAATACAAATTCAACTTACAACACCTTGAAGAGCACCACACTTTTCTTCAACACCACCTTTGAGATTACCACAATCTCTTCTTGAAGATTACCACAATCTCCAACGGCACCTTGTGAAGATTACCACAATCTTCAACCTTGAAGAATACCAAATTCTTCAACACCTCAATAAGAAGATCACCACAATCTTCTTGCACCTATCACCTAGATCATCCAAGTGTGTTCTTACCACAAGAGCACTCACAAGGATATCTTGTGTTTGAATGATAACCAAAAATCAAGATTACAACTCAATAATGAATAATACAATTTGAGTGCAAAGTGTAATCAAGAATAGCCTAGACCTCAAGGATGTGAAAGTGATAAGCTAGGCAAATTTACAACAAGAATAATAACAATAAAAGACCAAGTATTTGCTTGAAGTGTATCTTGTTGTGTTGTATCTCAATTGTTTTATTGGTTGCTCCAAATCTTCCTCTATTTATAGGAGATGATTGATCAAGCATAGGCTCCTCTTGGGGATTGAAAATCTACAGAAAAATACAATTAAAATCAAGAATATAGCTGTTAGAAATCAATCCCACAATTTAAGGAAATGTGTCTGCTGTCAAACGGTCATATTTTTTTTGTCATCAATACAGGCGGGCGGCCGTCATCACGCAAAATAAGAGAAATAAGAACACTTTGAAAATTTCAACAGGCGATGCACGGTCGCCGACGAGGCTTCGACCGGTCGACCCCCTGCCTCAACCGGTCCCCTAAACAAAAAAAAAAGAAGAGATTTTGTTCTGTTTCAAAATCAAACTTGCAGTATGGGATCGACGACGACCGGCCGACCGCTTGTTTTTACTTCCGTCTCATTTTCTGCTTTCTAAAAACATCTTCAGTGCGGGTTGCCCTATGGGGGCGGCGGGTCGACTTGAGGACAAAATGTTGTCCAATTTTTGTCGAAAATAAAACTCAAGAAATACTCCGAAAATTTAGTAAAAACATTTTAAACCAATCGGGAGTATTTAGACAACATTTAGAAATCTTGTTTTAGGAGTAAAAACCCATTGACATAAAATCATTAAAAGTGTTGTCCATTATTATCAAAAATAAACTTGAGAAAATACTCCAAAAATATTAAAACCATTTTAGATCATTTAGGAGTATTTGGACAACCTTTAAAAACATTGTTTTGGTGACAAAATAAAATCATCAAAATTAAGATAAAACATGTATCAAACAATCTCCCCCTTTTTGATGATTACAAACCAAAACAATTTTTACACAAATTAAGAGAGCAATTTTAGAAATGATTTTCCTAAAAACATTTGACCGTTTGGAAGCAACCAAAATTTCCAAAAATATTAAAGCAACCAAGTAGGGAGTAAATATATTTAATAATAAGCACAAGCTCCCCTATCAACAAGCATATCAAGAATAATGTAAAAGCAATTTTCCATAAGCTAAAAGCTTTAGCTTTTACAATTTGTTCAAGAGCTTATAAGCTCCCCATCACAAAATATCATTAAACAATTATATAAGTCCATCAAGCAACAATTGGACTAAAAACAAATCACAACTTATGGCTTTTATGAGCCATAGCTTATAGCTTTTATGACAAGCTTTTATGACAAGCTTTTATTAGCTTCTTTGAGCTAATGAGCCAATATCCTGTTTCTCCCCCTTTGGAATCATCATAAAGAATGTTAGGATGGTGAAAACACCATACAATAATATCAAAGCGCGCCAAAGGGACGGTTTAATAACCGTTGAACAATTAAGGCATAATAATCCAAGGAAAATGGGAGAATTTTAACATAAGAGATCTATAAGCTCATTAGTAAGCTAAAAACATGATTTCAACAAGATTTTAAGACATTTTGAAGCAAGAGAATCATGTAGAGGTTGAAAGTTTCATAGCGACATTTCAACAAACACCTTGTGTGCGTGAAAAATAAAAGCCTTTGCATATAGTCCTTGTAAAGGTTTCAAGCCAAAAATTTTCATATCATCAATCAACCTCATTCCAAAGCTCAAAAAGATCATATGCACCATATGCAACAATTTGTTCATCAAATAAGAAGCTCAAAGTGGATTCTCAAGGGTTCAACCCAATTGAGATAAGCTAAGAATGATCAAGGCATTACAAATGCCAAAAATTAGAGCATCCATCAAGTAATAAGTCATGCTTTAAACAATACATGTATCAAATGTCCCAACATATCCATCTAAGCATAAAGATCAAAGCATTAAGAGAAGCACTTTTACCATCAAGTACTTCATACCAATATTCAAACCATGCCATAAGAGTATTTTTACCATCAAATACTCCATCAAAATAATGATCATCCACAAGTCATTACCAACTTGCAATTTTAACCCTTTTAAGAAAAACAAGCAAATATCATTAGTGCAAATTAGTTTTACAAAAGTTCATCAAAATACAAAGCATCATTAATGAAAATGCTAGAAAGTAAAGGGGGTGGGGATATCATTCCTCATCCGAGGAGAAGCAAGATCCGGGAATAAAATCCTTGATGAATTTCTTCAATTTTCCGATAGACTTTTTCAAGCTAGAGTTTTCCTTTTTCACAACCCGGAGCTCTTTTCTAAGAGAGGCCACATCTCTAAATGTTTCTCTTTCCACTTTGGCCATTCTCTCTTTGAGATTTAGATCTTCAACATCCGACTCGTTTTGGATACCATAGTCAGAGTCTGAATAGCCAAGTAGCTTGAATCCACCTTCCTTTGGATACCATAAGCCAACTTCTTGGCTTCCTTTCAAATATCTCAAGATTCTCTTGGCTGCAGTCATGTGGCTTTCTTTTGGAGCAGATTGAAATCTTGCACATACACCTACATCAAAGGTGATGTCCGCCCGCTTGCTGTGAGATAAAGCAATGATCCAATAAGTGCTCAGATCTTGTTTGATCTACAGTGCTTGCCATCTGCATCCATATCCATTTTGGTCGATGTATTCATTGGTATTTTCACGAAGACTTCTCTTCCATACCAAATTTCTTCATTAAATCTCTGGTGTATTTTGTCCGACTTATGAAGGTTCCATCCTTCACTGTTTCACTTGGAGTCCAAGGAAGAATGTCGCTCTCCCATCATGCTCATTTTGAATTTGCTTTGCATGAGGTTTGAAAATTTATCACACAACTCTTTGTTTGTGGATCCAAAAATGATGTCATCCACATATATTTGAACAAGCAAAGATATGCTCTTCCTGTCTTGAATTCTCAAGAGTGTTCTATCCACTTTTCCTTTTGTGAATCCATTCTCGGTCGGGAAGTGTGATAAAGTATCATACCATGCTCTGGGGGTGATTTGTTTCAATCCATATAGAGCTTTCTTGAGTTTGTATACCTTATCTCCAAGAGTCTTCCGCTCAAATCCCTGAGGTTGTTCAACATACACTTCTTCTTCCAATAAACCATTAAGGAATGCACTCTTTACATCCATTTGATATACAATGAAATTCTTGTGAGTCGCATAGGCGAGAAACATCCTTATAGCTTCCAATCTTGCTACAGGGGCAAATGTTTCATCAAAATCTATCCCTTCTTCTTGGCAATATACTTTGGCTACTAATCTTGCTTTGTTTCTTACCACAGAACCTTCCTCGTTCATCTTGTTTCTGAACACCCATTTAGTGCCAATAACATTTTGATGGGTGGGTCTTTGAACTAATTCCCATACTTTATTTCTTTCAAACTGATTCAGCTCTTCTTGCATAGCTTGAATCCAATGTGTGTCATCCAATGCTTGTGACACATCTTTAGGCTCTATTTGTGAGATAAATCATGTGAACATAGCTTCTTGTTGAGTTATGGATCTTGTTTTGATACCTTCTCTTATATTTCCAATGACTAGTTCTGGTGGATGGTCTCTCGGCCATCTTACATCAAAGTTGGAGTAAGTTAGCCGGATTCATCGTCTTGCGCTATGTTGCTTTGATCGTTCTCTCATCATCACTTAGCATGCAGATTTTCCAAATTGCTTTTGAGGCTCACTTTCTCATCTTCATCCGAGTTTATAATTCCAAACTTGACTTGAAGATAGGGACTCTTCTCGCATGGTTGGTTGATTCAAATATTATCACCGATTCTTCCATGTCTTCTCCATTTACATTTGGCTCATCAAACACCACATGAATGGATTCCTCTCGTAACCATAGTCCTCTTGTTGAGTACTCAGAGGCTTTGCTTTCACCGAGTATCCCAAGAAGATACCTTCATCGCTTTAGCATCAAAAGCCTTTAAATTATCTTTGCCATTGTTATGGATGAAACATTTACATCCAAATATTCTAAAATATGCAACATTTGGTTTTCTCCTGTCCAAATCTCATGGGGAGTCTTTGTCACCGTCTGTTTATCATGCATCTATTTTGAGTGTAGCATCTTTGTGTTTATTGCTTGACCCAAAATCTTTTAGGTAGCCCCGTCACCTAACATGGTCATTGTTTGCTTCTTTGAGAGTTCTATTCATTCTTTCTCGCAACTCCATTATCTTTGTGGAGTCCTTGCTCGCAGATAATTCATGACCAATGCCATTTTCAATACAATACTAAGTTATTATGCTATTTACAAACTCGGTTCCTCAATCGAGATCTTATTTTGATAATGGTTTGACTCTTCTCATTTTGAATCCTCTTCATCACCGTGGTAGTGTCTAGTGTCAGAGAGTTTCTTTCTTCTTACACATGAATATTGTCCATGTATATCTTGAGTAGTCATCTACTACCACCAAGTGTATTTCTTCCCACTTATGCTAGTTGGTTCAATCGACCAAATAGATCCATATGTAGCAGATGCAATATTCTTGTTGAAGATGGACATGTCTTTTCTTTGAATGATGATTTGATTTGTTTTCCCTTCAAATGCGTCACATATACTCTCCTTCTTGTATATCGAGTCTAGAAGTCCTTCCACAAGATTGCTTCCGGCAAGCTTGTTAATCGTTTTGAAATTCAGTGACTCGGCTTCTTGTGCCCGCCAACTTGATTCAAATTGTGCTCTTTGCTAAAAGACAGTCTTTGGGTGTTGCGATTGACCAATCCACGACATACATGTTCTTTTGTCTCGCATCCTTGCAACACAACTTCATTTGATTCAAGATCCTTGATTTGGCATATACCCATGTTAAATCCAACATTATAACCCTTGTCACGAGTTGGTGATGCTTAGCAAGTTGAAGTTGAGTCCTTCAACATAAGCAACATCCGTGATTTCTAATCCGTTTTCTTGATGGATCCAATGCCTCTTATTTCTCTTGGAGCTTCATTTCCTCCAAATATGACTTTTGCTCCTTTGACTTTCTTGAATTTTGACAGATTTTTCTTGTTTCTGTCATGTGTCCGGAATGCGACCACTATCCATGTACCAGGTTCCTTAGCACTCAGCTGTTCCTTGAACCTACAAACAAGGAAGTTAAGTTTTAGGTACCCATATTTGTCTGGGTCCTGAGGGGTTAGTATTGTAAGATGATCCAACCAACCTATAGCCAATTGATTTGACTCTAAGGGGTTGCCATCTATCAGTGCCATAATCATAATTAATTTTGGCAAATTGCTTGGGGATTCTAGGTTCATACAAATTGTCTCTTTTGTCCGTATGCCTGTGTATGTGTTTTAGCAATTGCCTTCTTTGGGTAGTTGTGATATCTCTGAGTGTAGTGCCTAGGTGCATATGTGTGCTGATGAAAGCTCTTATACCTTTGGAATGGCCTTTGCTAATTTCTTGGCCTTTGCCATTTGGGCTTATATTCCATAGGTCTTTGCTGATAGTTCACATTATTCCAATCAGCTTGGCTTGGGTATTTTCTACCATTCCCATCATATGTGTTTCTTTAATAGAACTTCTGGGGTTTTTGGTAGCTCTGTTTCTTCTTTACAGAGTATTTCCTGTTTGGAGTTTGCTGAGGAACTCGGCTGGATTTCTTCTCACTGTCCCTCTCAAAGACACTCAACTCAGCCGCTTTTCTTTTCCTTTATAACCAAGGCCAGTTTGCTTGTAATTGTGCTTTGGAATAAATGTGTGTGCACCATTTGGAGTTTTGGATTTTTGAGATACTTCATTTCTTGAAGATCCTTTTTCCAAAATTACTTTTGGAGCTTGACACATCACAGAGGAATTAAATCCTAAGCCTGTCTTGTCTCCACATTCTCTTTGACTCATAATAAGATCATCCAATGATTTAGATGCCTTAGTGAATGAGACAATCACATTTTGAGGTCATTTTCCTCTTTTTTATATAGCACTGCTATTAGCTTAACATTTTCGTCTTTAAACTTTCATTCTCATCAGTATTTGACTTAGAGTACTCTTCAATAGTCACCGTGAGTTTTGGCTCTTGAGTAGTCATTTTTCCTCATTTAGTAGTGTGTGAGAGGATTTAATGTGTTCAAAATCTTTCATCATTTTGCCTAATGAATCATAAAGATCGAGTGGGTGATGAAGTGTGTGTGTCACACTCACTATCACTAGAATGAGTGTGATGAGTCGAGTGTACCTCATCTTCTTGGTCGAGGTTGGTCTTGCTCCTTGGCCATCAAACGATCAAGGCTTTTTCTTCGAGTCACTTGAGTAGTCGCCTTCACTACTCTCTCAATCAATCGTGTCTCTTGACTTGGTCATTGTCTCAAAGCCCTCTGCAGCCAACATTGCCTTTTTTCTTGTCTTCTTCTTTCTCTCAAGACCTTTCTTTCTTCTTCGTTCTCCTCGTATTTGTTGACTACGGGGATATGGGCAATCAATGGCATAGTGACCTAGTTGCCTACATTTCAAAGATAGATTTTCAACCTTTTGATCACTCTTTCCATTCTTGGATTGTCAGCCCTTTGATATTCAGCCTTTTGATGCTCTGTTCTCTTTTAACCATCAGGGCTATTTCCTCTGGATCAATGACTTCTTTGACCTCAACTCTCTTGCCATCCTTAACAATTAGAGCAGCTGTTTTGGGCACAGCTGCATCCTCTTGGTCTTTTCTTCTCAGCTCAAATTAGTAGGCTTTGAGATCTGAGAATAGCTCATGGTTGGATGTCTTTGATAGGTCCATGGAGTGTCTCATGGCCATGACTTTCATATCCCACTCAGTTGGTAGACTTCTTAGAATCTTCATACACATTTCCTTCTGTGTATATTCTTTTCCAAGTGCAGATAGCTCGTTGGTAATTTCTGTGAACCGAGCATCCAATTGATCCAAGGTCTCTCCTACGATCATTTTGAAATTCTCAAATTTTTGTACAGCCACTGATAATTTATTTTCCTTGATTTGCTCTGAGCCTTCACAAATCAATGTTAGCTTGTCCCAGGTTTCTTTAGCCGTTTTGCATGATTTGACTTTATTGAACATGGCTTTGTCCAAGGTTTTGTAAAGAATGTCCTTGGCCACATTGTCCAGGTTATATCTTTTTCTCATCATCATTTGTCCATTCAACTCTTGGTTTTTCAACCATAGTGGGTCTAGAGCAACATCCTCTTCACCTTCACCGCAGCCTGCTCTCCTTATAGTTTGTTCACTTTTAAAATTTGCGTGGCCCATCCTCTATCACTATCCACATCTCATCATGTAATCTTTGATAGATGAGCCTCGCATGTGAATTTTCCAATCATCAAATTCTTCAATTGTGAACATAGGGATGCGTGTCAAATTTGCTTCCATGATAATAACTTTTAATGATAAAAAGAGTTTTGAAAAACTTAAGTACTAAAACAGACTTTGAAAAATTTGGAGATCTAGTTCAAGAACTGGTCGGAAGGCTCAATGAACCAACCACTCGATACCACTTGTAGGTCCCAAGGGGTGTGAGTGTAAGGTTTAGAAGGGGGGGTTGAATAAACCTTACCAACTTTTCGATTTAGTCCTTTTAAATGTTCAGAGTTGATACTACACAGCTGTGTCCTTGGTGGACAGCTAATTTGGTTAATCAGTAGAGTTAGTCACTCAACAAACTCGATCGAGCCGTTGATAGAATAACTCAAATTTGTTAAGATTAAAGACTTAGTTCAACTCGTAGTTTGTTTTCAAATGACTTAACACCCTTAAACTTGGTTTAGTTTTGATTTAATGCTTGGTTTTAGTACTTAGAGATTATCAAGTGGATAACAAATTTATCAAGAGAGTTAAATAAATAAGATGCGGGAATTAAAGTCTTTGAAATGTAAATGACACGATAAGTTTTTATAGAGGTTCAAGATGGGGTAATTCTTCTACTCCTCTTTCTCCAACTCCCGGAGGAATCCACTAGGTATTGATCAATATACGAGTGGTAATGTCCCGATACAAGTCTTGATCACACAAATGACTTGATCCTTTGGGACTCGGTCGAGATGCCTTGGTCACGCAGCACCGCTTCTCGTCGACGACTCGGCTTCTTCACAGGCGGTTTGCTTGCTACTACACCCACTTGCTCAAGCTCTTTGGATTTGATCACGAAGCCCTCCAAAAACTTGAGACTGGTTCGACCAAACCGTCCTACAATCCTCCGTGGAATGTAGACCCCTTGATTCTTCAATAATTTCCTCTTCAACTATTGAAGTTATC
Source organism: Rehmannia glutinosa (assembly GCA_016081115.2). Lineage (NCBI taxonomy): Eukaryota > Viridiplantae > Streptophyta > Magnoliopsida > Lamiales > Orobanchaceae > Rehmannia > Rehmannia glutinosa. The sequence goes on from CM071924.1 coordinate 44,977,045, forward strand.
TTTCCTTCACAGTGAGTGTTGGATTGATTTCCTTCGTAGTTTAGGCTTGAGGATTGAACTTGAATGATTTGAGAATATTTTTGGTTACGAGATATTGCTTTTCTAGCTTGTATTTGTTTTTTAAATGTCAAGGTAACCAACATTCTCTCAAATAAACTCCTCGACCTTTTATAGTGTTCTTTTGAAAATTTGCCCGTTGAAGAGATATGCTTATTCTCAAAAGACACTTGTGGTCGTTGGCTTGTCTTGTTGCGATCCTTGGAATTGCCACTTCCTCGTATGAATTGTTCTTGACTTTTGAGTTCGACATGGTGCATTGCTTCCCATTGGTTTATTCCTTTTGCACGCTTCCTGGGACCGAGCACTTCAAGAAAGGTAGCATGGAGGTATTACTTGTTTAAGTAATTCTCTTGATTTACGTAAACGGATCTCTTTCGATTATCTCAACTTGACCGCATTTCCTTGCTTTCCCGGTGACTTAGAGTCGACTTCCAATCATTGGATGACTCTTCTCGTCACTTCAATTTGAGACTTGGCTATCTTGAGTTGACTTGACGATACTTTACTCACCGCATCTCACCTGTACCTTAAGTCGAGTTCCCGTCTTCTCTTCTTTGCCATACTCAAATTGTCTTGCAGTGAGTCTTCCTTCTAGTCTCCATTGTCTTCTTGCATATTTAGGCATAGCCGACTTAACTCACTTGACCAAATTTATTTATTACAATGCGATTTACAACAAAAATGGGGTGCCAACTTCCTATTCTAAGTTTTACATGGCATTCATCAAAATCTAAACAATAAATTTCCCAACACCAGGAGAGTCCTCCAAATCACAGCTGGAGATTAATCCGTTGGGAGTGGTACAATGATTGCCCGCGATTTATTGCCGCAACCACTTCCCCGCTCACTCGAGAGGACGGATCTAAGGGAATTGGCGATGACACTGGGAACTTGGGCACCCAAGTTGTGCCAACCCCTGTTGAAGGTGTCTTACCACCTGGCCCCACGGCTGAACACTCAAAGGAAACAACCGGTAGTCTGGAGCAAAGTGACCCCAACATAAGTCACTCAGCTGGTGAGCCAGCTGAGGGGGAAACTCACTCCACTGCAGCTAGGTCGGAGGATGCTGCAGATGACTCCACAATGCAGAAAGGAGGCGAAATGGAGAAGGAAAAGAAATAGAACAACAACAAGTTGTCACTGACGAAGCTCGGACAGTTAAGTGTGTCTCAGTTGAAGTGCCAACAGCTTTACAGGCTGAGGACGCTGCTGATGTAGTCGAGGCACATGATGGATCTGCCCCGGAAGTTAACACTCTGGGCAATGAAAGTGTAATCCATGGAGTTGAGACTCCTATGGATGCCACTGTAGAAGACCCTAAGACAGTTGTGCCTGTCGAAGGGATTGTACAAGGCCTCGCTGCAGTTGAGACTGCAGGAGGTAATGAAGGCCTAAGGGAGGTTGAGACTTCCCTAGGTAAAAATCAAGGAGATAAGAGCATTCCTCAGAACATAATTGCTGATTCAGAGGAGGAAATCAACGCTCTTCATGACTCCCAGGATGATCCTGATACAACATTCTTGGGATCCACAGATGAAGCTGAATCCACCCCTGCCAAAGAGGACTCAGCTGAGGATGTTCTGCCAAGTACGAGCAAGCCAGAATTTAAGGCTGCTCGACAAACTTTCAATTTTGATCATGAACCAAATCCTCAGGTTTCATCATCTTCCGATGACACTGATGGTGCAGCTGAGGACACGCCAATTCACTTAGCAGAAAACACTGAGGCCGAAGAAGGCATTATTATACTAGACTAACGCTCGATCGGTGGCCAACCTCACACCGAGGCCCAACTGAAAACCGAGTCATCTGCGCAAGCTCCCACAGCTGCAGCAGAGTCGACTCAACCAGGCACATCACAGGCTTGAACGACTATACATTCCATATCTTACGTCCGTGATGATGCTTTCGAAGAGACTTTTCCTTTTTCAATTGAGGTGCCTGACCTTGTAGAAGAAATAGCTCGTGAGCGGAAATGGTACCACAAACCTGATCCAGTGATTTCCATTGACTCCATTGTCCCAGCAGAGTTCGATTTTGATGCTACTTGGCCGCCAGCTGAGACTGAGATAACAGCTGAAGTGCGTGAAGTCTTCAAGACTATCCTTGGAGAGATTGAGAAAATTGAAAAGCACCAGGCCTCACTGGATATGCGGCTGGACAATAGGGATGCCACTCTCACTGCCGACTTGAGAGGGATTGTGCTGAGGATCAGAGAATGGTGTCAACAGCAGAGTACAATGCGATTCGAACAAGTCAGATACTTCAAAGCATTTACAACAAAATGTTGATCTGGAGCGCTGATAATGCTGACATGAAGAAGAGGATGCAAGAAAATATTGACAGAATGCATGCCTCTCATACCACTGAAATGGAACTGCTGCGATAATTTCACAGGAAAGAACTTCTGCGTGTAGAGGAAAATATGAATGCTAAGTTCAGCCTCCTTATGGCTGAAATGAAACTGGTGGCAGCCGAATCCAAAGCCACCCGCTCAGAATTTCGATCAGCATACTCCACAGCAGACTCCAAGCAGAACTCAACTATCAGCCGCTTAGATTTTATGCTCGCAGGGATGTTTCCAGGGGTTCCTCTCTCCTTTGATGATGCCAAAAAAGGGAAGAGGAATACTTGAAGATGTTGAAAGGATCAGCGGATGAGAAATAGAAAGAGATAGCTGTTGAGAAGAAGAGGGAAACAGCTGAAGAACAGAAGATGAAAAAGGGAAAAGTTGTTGAGAGGGAAGGATCAAAGGATATGACCCTAATGTTTGCTGAAACCCCTCAACAAGGCCATGTCACAGCTAGCATAATCAGCAAACTTTCGGTGACTCTACCGCTCCAACACTCTGCTGTGCCTATGTCTGAGAAGAGATAAATCGTAGAAGCAGGGATGAAGGAGGTTGAAAGGAAGACGGATGCCCATGTTCTAGAAGTGTTGGAACAATTCGGAGGCATTCCAGCAGGAAAAGACACTGATGTTATTCCAGATGACGGGAACGAGCCAAGATCCGTTGAAGAGTTTAAAACGCTCGAGTCTGAGGGATACTTCAAGGATATGTCCATAGCCCAAGCCTGGGACTTGTACTGGGAGAAAGGTCCGAAGCTGTGCGAAGAAGCTGACAAGCAGCAGACTACTAGCAGTCACTCTACTGGTCATTCTGCTGGAAAGAAGAAGACTCCAATACAATACACGCCCAGAGGAGGAGGAGGAAGTGGTGGAGGTAGAGGATTTAAACCTAGACCTCTACCCAAAAACATTGAATACGTAGATCCAGGCAAGAAGGGAAGGAACTACTGGGCTGGGCATGATGAAATAGCCAATCGGGAAGTGGCTAGGAAGAATGCTGAATATGCAAAAGAATTGAAGAAGAGAACAAAAGACAAGATCAGCTGTGGCAAGAAAGACAGGAAAGAAAAAGAAGAGATGAAGCTGCGAAGAGAGCTTACGAGAAGAAGAAAGTAGCTGAAGATGAAAAGAAGAGAAAGAGAGCAGAAGACGACAAAGCTGAAGAAGAAAGAAGGAAGCAGCGAAGGCGATGAAGTGTTGTTGTCCACCCCTTCATGTATTTTACTATTGTAAATGCATATGTATGTAAGTCTTCTGTACGTTGTTGAATAAGAAATTTGTAATTTCTATATTTTTGCGTAGATATAGAATACTATGTTTGCTCTGATACACATTGTAAACAGTTGTGTAAAGGACAAGAAAGTTATGATCAATAAAAAGATTGATTCTACGCATACATTCTCTGTTACTGCATTGTCTGTATGTATCTTTGCCATTTACATTTTGTATGTATGTTTTAAGTTTTGGCATCATCAAAAAGGGGGAAATTGCTGGGAAATTTATTGTTTAGATTTTGATGAATGCCATGTAAAACTTAGACAAGAAAGTTGGCACCCCATTTTCCTTGTAGTTTGTATTGTAATAGATAGGGCTGTACGAGCTGAGTCAAGTCAGCTATGCCTGGATGTAAAAGAAGTCAACTGAGACTAGGATGAAGACTCCGATGTGAAGCAGCTGAGTATGGCAAGGAAGTGATGTCAAGGACTTGACTGAAGGAGTATCAGTTGAGACACAACTGTATGAAGAGTCAATCAAGTCAACTCAAGAAGCCAAGTCTCAAGTTGAAGTGACAGATGAGTCATCCATTGATTGGAAGCTAACTCATAGTCACCTGGGGAATAAAGGACCACAGTCAAGTCAAGACAACTGAAAAGAATCCGTTGCACAGAAGTCAAGAAGTTTACTTAAATAAGTAATACTTCCATGCTGCCATGTCTTAAAGTGCTCAGTCCCAAAAGCGTGCAAAAGGAATAAACCGATGGGAAGCACTGCACCTCGTGTCAGATTCTGAAAAGCTGAACGTTTATTTAATACGAGGAAATGTCAACATCAAGGACTGCAACAAGACAAGCCAACGAACACACGTGATTTTCCAAAATTAGCCTATCTCTTCAACGGGCATATTTTTGAAAGTTCACTATAAAAGGCTGAGGAATCTCATTGAGAGAAGGTTACCTGAACCACGAACAAACAACCACTATTCATACTGTAACATGCACTATATTTTCAAGTTATTCAAGCAAATCCTCAAGCATAAAACACGAAGAAAATCGATCCAACACTAAGCTGTGAAGGAAAGACAACTTCAAACTGTTGAAGAGGAAACTTTTGAAGAATCAAAAGGGGTCTACATTCCAAGGAGGATTGTAGAAAGGTTCAAGGTCGAACCAGTCTAAAGTTATTGGAGGGCTTCGTGATCAAATCCTAGAAGCTTGAGTAAGTAAGCTGAAGTAACAAGGCAGCCGCCCTGTGAAGAAGCTGAGTTGGACGAGAAGCCAACTGTGTGACCAATGCATCTCCAGACTGAGTCCCAAAGGAGCAAGTCAGCTGTGTGATCAAGACTTGTATCAGGACTGATAATCACTTTGTACTTTGATCAATACTTAGTGGATTCCTCCAGAAGTTGGAGAAGAGAGGAGTAGAAGAATTACCCCATCTTCGAACCTCTATAAAAATTATTGTGTCATTTACATTTCAGCATTTTATTTCTGCATATCATTTTATATCTGCTGATAATTTGCTATCCAACTGATAATTAACAAAGTGCTAAAATCAAGTTTTTAAAACAAAGTTAAACCAAATACAAGGGTGTTAAGTCTTCCGCTGAAAATCTTATCACAACCAAGTTAAGGTTTAGACTAAACAGCTGAGTTATTCTATCAACAGCTCAATCGAGTCTGTTGAGTGGCTAACTCTGCTGATTAACTAACTTAGTTGTCCCCCAAGGACTTAGCTGTGTATTTAACTCTGTAATATTTTTAAAGGACTAAAATCGAAAAGTTGGTAAGGTTTATTCAACCCCCCTTCTAAACCTTACTCTCACCCCTTGGGACCTACAATTGGGTATAAATGTTGTTGCATTTAATGTGGGGAAATTAATGCGGTTTTAAAGGCTTAATCTTGACCGTTGATTTTGATCAAATTTTTCAAATTCCAAAAACCATCCTTTCATGTTCCATATATACGAAAATTCAATTTCTCTATTCTCAAACAAACATACTCGTCTTCAGCAAGCAAGCAAGTTCTCTCTGCAAACCGTTCGAAACCCTATTGTTCAAGTTCAAGTTTTTTGTGTATTTCTTCGATAAAAAGTCCTGAAAATGGCTGGTTTACATGATTCGTTAAGCTTTTGGAGAAAATCCACACTGGAGCGTCCGTGGATTTAAAAGGGATGATCAAGGAGGGCATCGATGAGGCCATGGTGAAGAAGATAGCTGAAAAGATCGAGAAGTCTGGTCAGAAGGACTTTCTCTTGATGCACTTCAACCATACCTATTTGGAAGAAGTTGCCATGTTCTATGTGAACGCCGAGGTGCATGGCGATGAGATTTGCTCATCTGTCCACGGCAAGGCCATTAAAATCACTGCAAAGGACCTTGATGAGCACTGTTTCTTACCGTCTGAAGGAATGAAGGACATCGCTGAGAAGGATGTCAACTTAGATGCAGCTTGGAAGGAAGTTGCAAAGCCGGAGTATGCTGCTAAAGCTATGTATACAACTAAGAAGGATTTTCTGAAGGAATATTATCATAAGCTGATGGACATAGTGTCCAAATGCATCGATATGAAGTTCGGAAGCTCAATCAGCTATCTTGGACTAAGCTGACTGTGATGGCCGCGATAATGCATGACAAGAAGGTGAACTGGGCTGAGTTTGTCTTCAGCCGAGTGTGCCAAAACGTAACCAATAGGTTCTATAAGGAGGATGGGACCTTTGGATGCTCGATGGGATATGGCCTTGTCATCGATCACCTAATGGAAGTAAAGGGGATTGCACTGCGCCATGGAAATCCTTTCCATGCAAACAAGAGGATGTTCAAGGAGAACCTCTCTAAGCAGAAGAAAGCCCATGCGAGGAAGGCAGATACAAGTGAGGGGGAATCAGCTGACCCTACCGAAGACACAACTGAGACCTCCGCAACTCTCTCCCCGAAGACGATCTCTAAGAACAGAGCTGCGACATCGAAGCCTGCCCTACCCCAGCAGCCAAGACAAAGAAAGCACCTGCCCATGCAGCCAAACCCAAAGCTTCTGCCCAAGCAGCAGATGCCCCAGCCACCGCAGACGAGACTGAGGAGGAACCTCTACCTTCCTCACTAGTCGTGAAGAAGAAGAAGCGCACTGCCAAGTCGAGGAAGGCAGCTGTGACAAAAAGGGATTCTATTAAAACACAGGCCTTCACCCTTTAAGAGCCTAAAGAAGTGGAACCAGAGATTCTGTTGGTTGCCACCAAGAGAAGTTGGCTGTTCAAGAAGTCCAAACTGGAGAAGACAGCCGAGTTAGGTACTCAGCCGGAGAAGACCAGTGAGACTGCTGAGCCCGAGAAGACTGTTGATGCTGATCAGCAAGGTGTTGAAGACCCAACTGTGCGGGAGACAGCTGAGGAAACAGAAGGAGCTGAGACAACCAAGACCATTGAAGAAAAGGTTGTCTCACCCCCTCAGACAGATGTTGTTGAGTCAGAGGAGGAGCAAGCTCCATTAACCACCATTCAAGAGGCCGGAGAGGAAGATGATGATCTTATAATGTACTCTCCAGTCTATCCAGACATCTAGACAAGGCTAAGGAATTGGAGGAACTGGAAGTTGGATTACTCCAGGCAGCAGTTCACTCTCCCTGAGTTTATTGATGAATAAGAGGAGCTTCTTAGCTTCCTTGGAAACTTATCCATCCAAGAGGCCCTGAATGAAGAGTTTTGCATGAATATTCTTAGGACCATTAAGGAGGATGAGAAGAAGAAATATGAGGAGCGAGCCAAAGCCTTGGAGAAATCCAAGATATGTTTGCATACAGGGACTCATAAACATCTCGTGGAGTCCACTGACAACAGCGATGAGGAGATGGATCCAGCTGCTGCAGTCGAGAAGGCCAAGTTACAGCAGGCCACTAGAGAATCAAGAGCCATGCACAAGCTGAACCTTCAAGAAGGTCCAGGAGAGTCCTCCAAAGTCTCTCATTGGACTGATCCATTGGGAGTGGCACAGGAGATTGCAACTATCATTGCAGTGACCACGTCCCCCATGCACTCTACTGATGGCTCTTAGGGAAATGGCGATGAAGTTGGGAATGTGGGCACCCAAAACAAGCCTACCCTTAAAGAAGGTGTTGAGACACTTGCCACAACGACTGATCACTCAAAGGGACCTACAGCCGTGTCTCAGGAGTTGAGTAACCCCAATCAGCTGGTGCGCTAGTTGAGGGGGAATCTCTCTCCACCACAGCAGGGTCGGAGGATGTTGTGGGAGACAACACATTGAAGTTTGGAGGAGAATGAGAGCAAGTCACAGAGAAGCATAGTGAATTTAACGACGCTCGGATAATTGAGTCTGTCTCAGCTAAGATTTTCTCTGGTGTGCAGGCCTATGAAGCTGCTGATGCAGCTAAGGCAAAGGACGGAGAGGCCCAGGGAGTTGAGACTCTGGGCCATGAAAGTGGAATCCAAGGAGGTGAGACTCTGAAGGATGCCAATGTCGAAGACCCTAAGACAACTGAGTCTATCGAAGGGATTGTAGATGGCCCCACAGCGATTGAGACTGCTGGGGGTAAAGAAGGCCTAAGGGAGGTTGAGACTTCCCTAGGTAAGGAACAAGAGCAACAGAACATTCCTCAAATCGAAGGAGCTGCTGCAGAAGAGGAGATCAACGCCCTTCGTGATTCCCAAGAACACATTGACACATCATTTCAGGGATCCGAGGATGAAGCCGAGTCCACACACCATGAAGATTCAACGATGGACAAGGTTGAGGATGTTCTCAAACCTCAGAGCAATGTTAGTGATAAGACAGCTCCCACGAGATTCAATTTTGATGATGAGCCATCTGCTAAGGCCACATCAAACTCCGATGACGCTAATGAATCAACTGAGGAAATGGTTACTCAAAAGGAAAACCCCAGTGAGATCGAAGACCCTGTTAAGACAACTGAGGCTTAGTCACCGAAAGCGAGATCCCTACAATCGCTGTTCCAATGAAAAGCAGTCAATCGCGGCATGCTACCATAGTGCAAAGACTAACAACTCCAATAGCTCTCTCGCAGGCTCCCACAACTATGATATTTGCCGATGACACTGCCGCAGCCGAGGCACAGAGAGCTGGTTCAATGCAAGAAGCACAAGGACAAACCCCCCAACATGGAGCTTCGGGGATACCTTTTGTCCGAAATGACATTTTTGAAGATATCTTTCCATTAAATGCTAAGCTGCCTGATATGGAGGAAGAGTCTGCCAGAGATCAAAAGAAGTATACCGTGCCCGAAGAGCCCATCATTCCTACAGATTCGATTGTACCAATGGACTTTAATTTTGATGCAGCAAGGCCAGAAGCTGAGTCGAATCGGACAACTGAGTTCTGTGAATCCTTCAAGAAAATCTCTGAAGAGATTGAGAAGATGGAACGCCACCAGGCATCTCTGGATCTTAGATTGGACAATCGGGATGCAACTCTCATTGCTGATTTGAGAGGGATTATAGTTCGAATAAGGGAATGGGTTGCACAGCAGACTGCCATGCGTTCAGAGCAAGTCCGCTACTTCAAGGCCTTCTTTTCCAAGATGCTAGTATGGAGTGCGGACACTTCAAAGTTTCAGCAAAGGATGAAAGAGTGCATGGCCAGAATGGAAACCGCGCAAAAATCGGACATGGAGTTGCTCAAGCATCACCACCAGAGCGAGATGCATGCCTAGAGGACAACATGAACCAGAAGTTTAGTCTTCTAATGGCAGAGATGAAATTGGTGACAGCTGAGTCAAAGGCTACTCGATCAGAATTCCGAAAAGCCCACTCCACTGTAGATAACAAGCAAAATTCAACTATCAGCCGACTGGATTTCCTTTTGAGCGGACTGTTCCCTGGGCTAACCCTTTTATTTGGTGATGATGCCAAAAATGGGGAAGATGAGGCCCTAAAGGGATTGAAGGAAGAGAAGCAGAGTGATAAGAAGGCGAAGAAGGTGACAAAGCTGAGGGGAAAGGAAGTTCGATTCCTTTGAAACTCATGTTCGCTAAACCCCACAGCAAGGTGATGTCACAACTTCTATTCTCAGCAAGTTACCGCAGGATCTATCTGTTGAAAAGAAAGCTGAGCTGGCCATGAAAGAACCAAGGAAGACCATTGAAGCTACATTCGAGAAGGTAGCTGAGAAGCAATCTGCGCGTGTTCAAGAGATCAGAAAATAGTACGGTGGTCCTCCAACCGGAAAGGACTATGCTGCAATTAAACCCCCGAGAGATATTGCCATGCTAGATGCTGGATCTGAGCCTAGATCTCTAGAAGAGTTTCAAAATCTAGAAGCGGAAGGTTATTTTCAAGTCATGACTCTGTCTCAAGCCTGTGATTTGTATTGGGAGAAGGGATTGGAATTGTGTAATTCAACTGATAAGCAGCAAACTTCCAGCAGTCACTCACCTGGAAAGTCAAAGGCTCCAATACAGTATACTCCTAGAGGAAGGGGAGTTGAGTCAGGAAGGGGAAGACATGGTGGCAGTGGAAGAGGTTCTCAACCACGGCCAAGACCAAAGGATGTTGCGAATGTTGATCCACAAAAGAAAGGGATCATATACTGGGTTGGATATGACCATCTTGCTAATCTTGAGGTTGAACGCAAGAATGCTGAAGCAATTAGAAGGCAAGAAGCTGAGAATGAAAGTGTGAATCGCGAATGGCTAGAAAGGAAATGAAGGGATGACCCTGTTGCTAGGCGAGCGTATGAAAACAAGAAGATAGATGAAGAGGAGAAGAAGAGGAAGAGAGTGAAGATGATAGGAGAAGAGCTAATGAAGAAGAGAGAAGAAAGAAGCAGCAAAGGCGTTGAAGTGTGTTGTGAACCTCTTCATGTCTTTTACTTTGTTGTAAATACATAAATGTAAGTCTTCTCTAATAGCTCTGTGTATTTTCCTGTAATGTTCATTCTCTATGTAACTTAGCTGAGATACATGTTGAATAATTGTATTTGTGTATAACTCTGTTACTTGATGTAAACAGCTTTGTAAAGGACGAGAATGCTATTATCAATAAAATGATTATTCAAAAGCATACATTCTTTGTTACTGCACTGCTTGTATTTGCTGTTTACTTATTTTATATGTTTTAAGTTTTGGCATCATCAAAAAGGGGGAAATTGTTAGGAAATTTATTTGTTAGATTTTGATGATACCATGTAAAACTTAGACTAAGAGGTTGGCACCACATTTTCCTTGTAATAGATTGGACTGGAAGAGCTAAGTTAAGTCAACTAAGTTAAGATTACAAGAAGTCAATGCAGACTGGAATGAAGACTCTATGGTGTGTCAGCTGAGTATGGCCAGGAAGGAAGTCAAAGACTCGACTGAATGAGAGTCAGCTGAGGAACAGTTTCGAGAAGTGTCAGCCAAGTCAACTTAAAGACCAAGTCTATCTATTATAATGGGCCAGAATTAAAGTGTTTGGCCCATAATTATGCAAAAAGAATGAGCCAATGGAAAATACTGCATCTTGTGTCAGAACCTGTAAAGCTACAGAGCCAATTAATATGAGGAAAGGTCAACATCACAAGTGCTGCAAACCAAGAAAAGCAAGCCAACAAACACAAAGTGACATTTAAAATTAGCATATCTATTCAATGGGCAAATTTTAAATATGCACTATAAAAGGCTGAGGAAGCATTTAAGAAAAGGTTACCTTGATAACATGAACCTAGCACGAACAAGCATTCATTGAGCAAGAAATTAACCTGCAAATATTCTCAATCTTATCAAGCATTCCTCAAGCCTAAAACTCAAAGAAGCTCGATCAAAAAGGGGTCTACTTTCCAAGTTGAAGGATTGTAGAAAGGTTCAAGGTCGAACCAAGTTTCACGTTTGTTGGAGGGCTTGGTGATCAAATTAGGACTTGAAAGTGAGCTGAAGTAGCAAGACAGCTGCCTCGTGAAGAAGCTGAGTCGCAGGAGAAGCCAGCTGTGTGATCAAAGCTGTTTCTAGATTGTTCACAACTTTGTAACTTGATCTGTTACATAGTGGATTCTCCCAGGAGTTGGAGAAGAGTGGATTAGAAGAATTACCCCATCTTCTAACCACTATAAAAATTACTTGTGTCAATTTACTTTCAGCACTTACATTCCTGCATTTACTTTATATTTGTTGTTAGTTAAATTTGCTATCCAACTGATAATTAACTAAGTGATAAAACAAGTGTTAAAAACGAGCTTTAAATCAATCAAAGGGTGTTAAGTCTTCCGCTATTATGAAACCAAATCAACTAAGTTAAGTATTGGCATAAGAAGTCGAGTTATACTATCAACAGCTCTATCGAGTCTGTTGAGTGGGTAACTTAGCTGAATAAGCCAACTTAGCTGTCCCCCAAGGACACAACTGATTTGAGTCAACTCTGTTGAACAATCTTAAAAGGACTAGAATCGGAAATTTGGTAAGGTTTATTCAACCCCCCTTCTAAACCTTACACCACACCCTTTGGGACCTACAATCCCAAAGATCAAATAATTTTTGGGGTGTTACAATTCTACCCCCCAAACAAATTTCGTCCTCAAAATTCTATTATGTACCTTCACTATGAGTCATAACCTAAACTCGGGCCTGTCCTCCAGAGCCTTGACCTTTTCTCCCCTGTTCTTTGTTCAGAGTAACACATTGTGATTTTTCCCACACTTGGCACACAACGAATTACTAATCTGGGTGTCTGGTCTAGATTTCACTTTAGTTGTCGCCTGTTTATTCTGATCTCCCCTATCGTCTTGATTCCCACTCCAGTTTTGTTTTCCCAAACTCCCTGTCTGTTGTCGGTCTAACTCCTGGCTAGCGGCAATCTCTTGAGCCCAAAAAATTGTTTCAACATACGATAATACCCCATGACTTGCCACAATATATTGTATCCCTGGGCGTAGGCCCGCTCAAAACCTCAATGCTCTCTTGCGATCAGTGTCTACCATATGCTCCATGAAGAAACTCATCTGGCTGAATTTTTTTTCATATTCTGTAACTGACATTCCTCCTTGCTTCAAATCCCAAAAATCTCGTTCCATTTGCTCCTGATAGTGTTGGGGACAATATTTTTCCATTACTATCTCCTTAAACCCTTCCTATGTTAGGACTGTTCGTTCCTCGGCAGACCTCAATCTCCAATAACTCATCCACCATTGACCAGCATCTTGTACCAGTTGATAATGAGCACAAAGGATTCATTTTGCTTCAGTACACCCATTCGTCTACATAAGCGGGTCCTTCTTGCCCATTAAAGGTTGGGGGTGAGAAGCGGCGAAACTGATCCACCACTTCGGCCTGGGTTAACGCGGGTGCTTGGTTTAATGCGTGTTCATTCTCGACATTACCTTGGTTGCTTGCCGGTGATGGGTTTGCCTCGTTATTTTGGTTCATGTTGTTATTAGTAGTTGTAGCAGCAGCTCGGGCTCCAGTTCTACGTCCTCGAATCATTTTCCTATAGTCATATACATAGTGCTTCTTAGTACACTAGGTAGGTCATCATATATCATAGGTTCAAACACGGTCTAATTAATGGTGCGAACACTAATATTGTCGTACTCATGCAATTAGTAACCTCTATAAGTCATTAATAACGTAATTAACATATCGTTCCAATCATCTTCCTAACAGTTCGATTCTAATAGGTATTGGCCATCTATGTTCATGTAATTAAATCCTATATTGTTTTATCATGAAATTTTCTTTGATATAAAATAAAGGAAACATGAAGACATATATCGCATGATAATAATAAAACATGATTTTTCATAGTACTTGACATTAGCATAAAGCTCATAAATAATAACTTGGCATGATCATTGAAGAAAAAATATATATACATACCTTGGAGTCAACGTGGTACGGCGGAGATGGATGTTCATACACATTTTGGAATACATTTTTTTAAGAAATAATATTCCCTCACTTTTTTTTTCTTTTTCAAGTTTACAGAAACGTAGACCTGCTCTGATACCACAAATGTAACACCCTAATTTTATAAAGAGCGAAACCATGAATAAATTTTTCGCTAAATAAAAAGGTTTATAAATATCTCACAATTATGGAGAAATATACTACTAAATTTAACTTCAGAGAAAAAAAAATAACCTATGAAAAAAACATTAAACTATCACCCATATTCGCAGATGAAAATTAAAACAATAAACATTGTCTAAAAAACTCTCAATAATTATAAAATAACTTCAAAAGAAAACTTTGCATGACTCCGATCACATCCTTCCACCACGTGCCACGCCGGACTCCTAACCTGAAAATTTGTTAAATGAAAGGGGCAAGCTATCAACAACTCAGTAGGGACGCATTGTCTAAATCAAATACACAAGCATAATCATCACTGTATACACACCTATGATTTCCTTGGTTTGATCAAACAAGCCTGTAGGCCAACTGTGGGTGTACAATTAAGTACCTTCACGATGTACAATTAAGTACCTTCGTCTCATGTCAAGTTTAACATGCCCATACATATAACAATCGTAACAAGGCATTTAAAGTAGACAATAAGCAGTAAACCCCACCTTAATATGTAGTCCGTGAACTTGAAAAAAATGCAATTGCTTAATCTTGAAAATCATAGACCTCGAAGGTATCGTTTCGTACATATGAAAATAAACTTAACTTAATACATGGCTTTAGGTAATTTAGGATTGAAACAATTAAATGAAAGAAGGAACAAGAATAAGTTGTATTGAGGTCATAATCCCAAATTCGGTCAACATTATGCTTGGTGAAAATCAGTCAACTTGGTAAATATCGGGTCAAGGGCTGTTTTGTGATCATTAATTTAATGGGGATAAAATTGAAGTTTATGAGAAAATAAATTAAGATAAAATCCCCAAATTATAGAGTCAATAGGGTTATTTTTGTGAGTTTTAGAACTTGAGGGGTAAGGCCATAATTTTTGGAAAAGTGACTTGTATCCCCAATTCATATATAGATCCAAAAAAAAAAAAACACCAATTTCCTCTGAAACTTCTTTCTCCCAAAATTGCAAAACTCCCCTCAGCATCTATATCTCTCTCTCGTCCATCGCTCTTTCTTTATAACTATTTTTGTCAATTTTTTCCTTATTAATGTGCCTAAAAATAAGGCGGTTTTTAATTAAATCTCATATTTTTGGCATCTTATAATTATAATTATACATATTAATCCATTAATGAATTTTATCGATAATCATGTTTAGATTGATATAATTCGTGTGAAGCAAATAAAATATTTATTTATCTTATAATGTTAATAGATATAGATGTGACCCTGTGCAATATATGTGATGTACATCAACTAGGTCTCTGTTTTATTTTGTGACATTTGCATTTTTCTAATTCTAATAATTTTAAAATACCATCAGACAAATGGGGAAAATACATTTCAATATTTTTTATTGATGAAGCCATAAAAGAAAAAAATATCATATCTCATCATATTGAAAATGCATTCAAGACTATATATATATATGTATATATAGGGAGGGGGTTATATGAGACCACCTCATAGGGTAAGTCTATAGGGACCAATCATAGCCACATATCTAAATTTTCTAATGGCTGTGATTTTAGAGCTAAAATTACAAATTAAATCCTGGAAAATAGAGGGAAGGGTAAATTAGTAATCCTACAAAATTACCCAATATTCATGGGATTCAGTTCACATTATGATCACACAATCTCTCCAAATCTCACACCAAATTCAACGTCAACAAATCTCATTCTCCTTCTTCTTCGAACGCTCTTCATGAGAGAAAACAATCATCAATCTTCTTCTTCAACGCACTACTGTGAGAAATCATTCATCATTCTTCTTCAACGCACTATTGTGTGAAAAAAGTTGCAAATAATTTGTCATAGTTGCTAGAGCTCGACTTCAGTTCGAAATTTGCTTATGAAGATGTAATTTGTTGCTTGTGTAGATGTGTCATGGTGCTTTTATATACCATTAACTACATAAGCAAGTCATAAGCAACAAATACATACTACATAAGCAACAATCCTATACTATATAAGCAACAAATATACACTACGTATGCACCACGAATACATTAACTATATAAGCAAGTCATAGCAACAAACACATATTACATAAGCAACAAGCATATACTACATAATCAACGAATATACACTACGTATGCACCACGGATACATTAACTACATAAGCAAGTCATAAGCAACAAACTCATACTACATAAGCAACAAATCTATATTACATAAGCAACGAATATACACTACGTATGCACCACGAATACATTAACTACATAAGCAAGCCATAAGCAACAAATTCATACTACATAAGCAACGAATATACACTACACATACATCACGGATACATTAACTACATAAGCAAGTCATAAGCAACAACCCTATACTACATAAGCAACAGAGAATTTTTTTTTGGAACTGAAACGCTGGAGAGAGAGTGTGCATGAAGAGTGGGTGAAATCGCGTGAAAGAGGGAATGAAATCTCAATAACTGATTCTATAATGCAAAATGACCACCCTACCCTTCTTAGTTCTGAAACAAAAAAAAAAATAAACATAAAACCGCCCTAAAAATCTGGACCACTCAAATTGTTAATCTATGGTTAGAATGTGTCCTCATGGACTCACCCCAAGTAGGAGGACCTATTTGATCCATATCCTATATATATATATATATATATCTTCTTACATATATAATGCTATGTCTGGATATATGTAACATATATAATATTTGGCTACATATTTTCTTGAATTAAAATAAATATTTTTCAATTGAATTTAATCAACTTAAATACAATATATAATTATAGAAATGGGCAAAACCCAAATAATAGCTATATATATCATAAATGGACAAAATAGATGAATATACAAATTGATGTCCAATAACCCGAATGCATAATTTGTAAAGTTCATTACATATTAAAATTTTGAGTAAGTATATTTTATATTTTATATATGCAATATGGGTGTCAAACTGAAGATCGTAAAAAGATAAATAATTTAATATATTATACGCAAAAAATAGATCAAAAATAATAAAGATTATTAAATTAAAAAATAACAAATATAATAATCAATGCAGTACACGCTCAAATTATTTGGAAAACTAATTGTTATAATTCTAAAATTAAGAAGCCTTAAAAATTGACTAGCAAAAACTGTATGTCATTTCAATAGTAATCAACCATTTTTTATTGTAAATATTGAATTACTTTTTATTGTATTTTAAAATTGGTGGATTTTTTTTAATACTATTTATAGAGACCTATCTTTTTACATATATTGATTTTAGTAGCTTAATGTTAGTTGATGTTAATGCATTAATAATTGGCATATCATATTTTTTCATTATCCGATAATTTTTGTCAATTTTCCCTTATTAATGTGCTAAAAAATAGTGCAGTTTTAAGATCACTTTTGTATCTTATAATTTTGGCATAATATAATTTAATTGTAAATGTTAACACATTAATGAATTAATTTTTCCAGTAATCATACTTAGATTGATAGTACTCCGTGTGAAGCAATGAAAATATTTTATTTATTTTATATTATTAATAGATATTTTTGTTATTTTAAGATTAGTTGATGTTAATGCATTAATAATTGGAATCTCATATGTTTGGCACGTAATTTGTGAAATGCATACATACAAACATACATATATATATATATATAAAAGATCTGACTATATTTTAGATTAATAGTTGTTGTCATTTTACATATTTTTGGCTTCTAATATTTAAAATACCTATATCATACACTAATTTTGTCTATAAATATTTTTGACTATTTCCCCCCTTATTATTTTGCTTCAAAATAGTGCAGTTTTAAAATTAATTTGGAATCTCATATTCATGGTATCTTATTATTGTAATTGTAAATCTTAATGCATTAACAAATTTTGCCGACAATCATGCTTAGATTAATAATAATTCATGTGAAGCCAACAAAAGAATTATTTACCTTATATTATTAATATACATTTTTGGCAAGTATGACTCCATTTTCACATTTCATCCAAGTATCATCTTCATCAAATTTCTTGCCAATGTCGATAAGATCTGCATTAAATTAGAGTTTTTTTTAAGTTCTATATTTTGGATCAACATGATTGTTTTATGGTTAGTTGAGCAAATTGTTGTTTGTATTTTGTGTTGTTTATTCTTGATGTTTTTGTTAATATTTTATTTATATAAATAATATATGTAAATATTAATTCATTTAATTATAAATAAAATATATATTAATATATTTACTTAGTACTTTCCATGCAATCTCACATATAATTTGAGCTTATTAAATTATATTAAATTACGGATCTATCTATAGAAAAAAATGTGTGTATGTACCATCAAAAGTTTTTGAATGAGTAGTATAGAGTAACTTGTGAAAAAAACTAGTGTCTATCAGTTGTTCAATTAAATGATAATTCATATTTTGAGATTGATTTTATAATAATTAATAAATTAATTAAAAAAAGAATGTGATGCTTACCATAATACGTATTTTTTAGATAAACAATTGTTTATAAATTAATCAATGAAAATAAAATTTTCAGTTAAAATCTCGAGGGAATCATGGGATTTACTACATTAATCATATTAAATTATTTTGTAATGAAGTCTAATTGACAAGAATTAATTAATAAAATTATAGAAAAAATTAATATATGATATAATCTTATTTTAGTTAAAAAAAAATACAGAACATAGACAAGGTGTCTATATATAAGATATATATATTAATTTATCTAACTATAAATAATATATATTAATTTATTTATTTATTAATTCCTTTGAAATTGTGTGTAATTTGAACTTATTAAAAAATGAAAAAGAGTGATCCTAATCACAAGCTGAATAGGTAGCCAAAGAAACAAGACGAAAATCAAGTCCGAAAGAAAATCGAAATGGTCACAAGCCGACCAAATGACTAAATGGTTGGGGCCTCGTTAAAACCTCCCAAGGTAAAATCCACACTTGTGGGAAAAACCCTTGGCAGGAAAAAGAGTACCCCTCATAAATGAAGCGTCAAAAAATAAAGAAATAAGGACTAGAACGCATTTATCTAACAAATCTATATTGGATTGACGATATAGTCTTCCGTGAGAAAAGGTACAATATTCGCAGGAGAAACTCCCCACCAAGTCGTGGATTGCGACTTCTTGCTCAGAAGGTCTGCCACTCGATTGCCTTCACGATAGATATGCGAAACCACCAGATCCATCTGTGAAAGCAAATGAAGAGTATATCGCAATTTGCTAAGATGATACCAGGGGACAACAACGGATCTCTTGTGAAGTAAATCAACAACATAAATGGAATCTGACTTGAGCCAATGTTGAGTCCAGCTCTTAGCGAATGCATAATGAATGGCCCACACTGCCGCCACCAATTCAGCCTCAAAAGCATACCCATCGCACCACAACGTTCCACAAAGCAACCCCGATAGAAGCCTCTGCAATTTCGGAAGACCCCAAAAGCTGTAAGGCTTCCCGGCGCCCCCAAAGCGCTACCATCCGCATTCACCTTGATCCATCCCGAAAGTGGTTTTTGCCAATTTACTTGCACAATCTTCGGAGCTTGTCTAAACCGCCCAGGAACTCGAAGTCTCCTTAATGAGGATGAAAAGGTCTTTTTCATCATTATCCATGGAACACTGATCTAAAGAAGAAGATTCAACAATAAGAACCTGAAGATGGGTAATAGCCGCGTCCACCATCCAGAGTTTATCGTTAAAAGCCAAATCATTCCGGATATGAAAAATAAGCCAGATGCAGGACAAAGCTTTCACACGCCGTAAGAAAGCAACCTGCTCGCTGAAATGGAAAGTGATTAAGAGCACTAGGAATTCATTAAAGCTATGAGCCATAAAGAGGTGAACATCAAATGAACCAAAAATCCATCGCCAAAGAGCCCATACAAAGACACAAGAGACAAACAAGTGATCAACAAATTCAGCAGAAGCACAACAAATACCACAGACCGAGGGGCCAATAAAACCCCTAGGGCGCAATAAGTCCAAGACCGCCAAACAATTGTGGATATCCCGCCACACCACAATCGAACGACATTCGAGAATGTGAGGTGACCAAATCTAAGAACCCCAATGGACCATAGGAGATTGAGGCCTAATATGATAATACACCGCTTTCGAGGTAATATTCCCATCGTTAGAGTGCATCCAGACCTGCGTGTCCTTCGAGGAGGGAGCGATGGGGATGCGAACAATATCCCGGACAAGATCCAAATAAGCATCAACAAACGAGAAGGTGAAATGCCAGGACTCATCGTAGAAGTACTCAGAAATGCGTTGCCCAAATAGATATATGTACTCATGCGGAATACCAATTCTATCTGCAATGCAGTAACCCAACCAGTTGTCAATCCAAAATAATACATCGGAATTACACCCAAGGATCCATCGAGACTCGTCTAAACAATCCACAATGCAAGGGCTAATCCCAATCCAGATCGAAGAAGGAAGAAATGATCTTCGAATAGAGCCATCCGATGTCAAATAACATTTCTGGAGAATCTGGAAAACCACAGAATCCGAAGTCATAACCTTCCAACCCAGTTTCATCAGAAAAACATTATTAGCCACAATAATCGAGCGAACAGTGAGGCCCCCTTCTACTCAAGGCATACAACATTGAGCCCAATCGACCACCACCGAACCTTTGGAGTTTATATCACCAGTCCAAATAAAGTTACATATGGCTTTCTTCATTTTCTTGAGCAAGGATCTCGGCCACTTGTAAATCATCATCGTATGCACAAAGGAGCTAGTAATCACAAAATTAACCAAGCAGACTCTACCAGCAAGAGATAGTGCCATCCCTTTCCATCTTCGAAATTTCAGGATAACCTTGTCAAAAACATGCTGCAAGACCGCAGCCTTTGGAGCAGCTTTAAAGATTGGAGCTCCTAAATAAACCGTAGGGAAGGCCCCTAACTGAATACCCATAATAGTATGGACACACTCATGCACATTAGTAGAAACCCGGGTGCCGAAGTAAACTTTTGATTTACGAGGATTGAAGGCCTGACTCGAAATTAGCATGCATCGTGAGGATCTGAAGAAGGATACAAGCGTTAGCCAAAGAGGCCCCATAGATAATAACAATATCACCAGCATAGAGAATCATAGAGGGAAAGATAATATGTCTGGGCGCAATGAACAACTCTAACTGATTCTGAGTCACCGATGCCTCAATAAATTTGCTCAGAACTTCCTCTGCAGTGCAAGAAAGTAAAGGAGATAAAAGATCACCCTATCTAACCCCTCTTATTAAATTACATCATTAAACTACATATCTATTTACTCATTAATTTCTTTCTAATCTGATATATAATTTGAACTTATTAAATTAAATCATTAAATTACGAATATATTTATAGAAAAACTAACAAGTTGTGTACGTACCATATCATCTTTTTGTATAAATCAGATAGGGAGATTTGTGAAATAAACTATTGTCTATTAGTTGTCCAATTAAGAGATAATTCTAATTTCTAAGTTGAATTGACCATAATTATAGAATTAATTATAGCTAAAATTAGAATGTGATACTTGCCGCACTATATTGTTGGATACAATTTATTTTTAAAATTAATAAAAATAAATTTTCAAGTAATAAAAATATCGATATGTGATATTTACTATATTTATTTTTAAATGAAATATAATTGACAAGAATTACATAACTATTTATGGAGAAAATAGTATACAATATAATCTTATTTAAATTAAAGTTATAGAGAAATCGACAAGATGTCTATAAATAATATATATGTATATTTTGGATTCAAATGGATGAAAAAATGTGAATACACTAAATCCAAATGAATACAATAAATAAAATTATAATAATATTTTAAATTATAATTTGATATAGTAATATCTAATTTTCAAATATTTGATATATATAAATGTTAAATGATTTCTTAGCATTCGATACTCTTAACGAT
Organism: Rehmannia glutinosa; assembly: GCA_016081115.2. Classification (NCBI taxonomy): domain Eukaryota; kingdom Viridiplantae; phylum Streptophyta; class Magnoliopsida; order Lamiales; family Orobanchaceae; genus Rehmannia; species Rehmannia glutinosa. The sequence continues at coordinate 44,998,613 of CM071924.1, forward strand.
TAATCACAGACAAATAGGTTTTCTTTCGGTTTACCACTAGCGAAATTTCATTTTATGACTATTAGAATGCATGTGTGTGTATGTGTATGTGTATGTGTATGTGTGTGTGTGAGAGAGAGAGAGAGATAATCAGAGATTAAGAGATAAATATAAACGAGATTGATTTGACATTTATGTTTATAATTGAAAATATAACTTTGAAACTTTGACGGGTAAATTGTTATTTTTATTTACCTTATATAAATATTTTTATGAAAATAAAAATAATAAATACTCATTTATGTTAACAGATATTTGCAATATAGAATAATAATATTAAAATAAAAATATGCGTGCAACACACCGGAGGATTACTAGTCACAATAAAAATGGGAAGTTCACTGTCAAATGCGCTTACCTCACGGCCTTAACCTCTGACACCCTCTTCCCTGATATCGAAAACTCCCTGGCCTCGAGTTCCTCCTCGAACCCACTTTGGAAAATATTATGGCACTTGTCGGTCCCCCCTCGTTTCAAACTTTTCGCATGGAGATGCTGCTCGGAAGCTATCCCGACGATGAATTTCTTGGCTCAACATCATATTGATGCTCCCGATGATTGTAAGTTTTGCCCCGCTCGTAATTGCGATGCAACCCATATCTTCTTCCTTTGTCCAATTGCTGAAAAAATATGGATTCATACTGGCTTAAAAGATATTATTTGGACTTTCTTGCAAACCTCCTCCTCCTTATGGTACAAAGAGATAATCTTAAATTCCCTTGCGGATGTGAGTAATCTCTTCGTTGTGTCACCAATCTAATTTGGTTCCGTAGAAATAAAAAGAAATTTGAGGATGCCACATGTGATCCTTTCTATGTTGCAGCGGCGACAAACATTATCTTGCAAGACTTTCGAAAATCTTGTTTGATTCCTGAAGACTTACCATGTATTCCCTCACATTCCACCATGTCAGGGGTTTTCCTCGTATCCTTTTTGACGGAGCCATTGCGCCTTTCTCTTCATGTGGCGGTGTTGGTGTTGCACTTTTTAATAAATATGGAGACCTTATTCAGGGATTATCCAAGAAATTTAGCGGCATAAACGACCCCGAAATTGCCGAATTTTTAGCACTACGGGAAGCCCTAATATTTGCTAATAATTTGCATATTGGCCCTATTTTCATATGTGGTGACGCAGCACAAGTCATTTTAGCAGCTTCTGTTGACGCCTCTTGCCCTGCTTCTTGCTCTGGAATTTTGCAAGATATTCTCAATCTAAAAGCTTCAGTTCCCCTTCAAGGCATTGCTTGGATCAGACGCTCTTTTGATATTGTTGCTCATACTTTAGACAATTTTGCTAAACATATGTCACATGTTGATTTTCTCTGGGACCATCTCCTAAAACACCTATGTCAATCGTTGTTGGATGATTTCCAGCAATTTTAATGAAAGTTTGCTTCAAAAAAAAAAAAAAAGAGGAAAAAGAAAAAGGAGGTAATAAACCTCAATTTTTACCTTGTTGTCTTGTCTCTACAAATGGCTTCAAAGTCCTTTTCAAGCTAATTGCTAACTCTTGTCTTGCTTAAGTCCTTCAAGATGAGAGCCTCTAAGTACACCTCAAAAAAGAAAAATACATCAAGTTAGTAAAGGAAGGAGATATTCTTGAAGATTTTAAGAAATGGATTGAAGACGAAAGAATAAATGTTTCTTACCTTGTAGTGATGTGTTTCGAATTTTTGGAGGAAATTGGAAGGATTTCTTGTATTTTTGGCTAAGTATTAAGAGGATAAGAAGAAAAAAAAAAGTAGAAGGTGTAGAGAGAGTTGGGAGATTTTAAGAGGATGAAGAAGACGAAGAATGAAATTTTTTTGCTCTTTTACACACTATGGCCGTGTACAATGAGGAGTATGATTTTTGTTGAAGTTTTGTGAAGTGTAGTTTGCATGGTAACAAAGGGGATAGTCAAAGTATGGGCTTAACTTGTGAGTGGAATAGTGGGGTGAGTTTGAGGGGAATGTTGGGGTGAGTGGGGATTTGTGTGAATTTGTGGGAAAAAATAAATTAAAAATTTGTGTAGGATATTTGGTATTAGTTTTGTGTAATATTGTGTATGTGTATAAGGATGGAGATGAATTTCTATACCCAAAAATTCATACTGGTCATCCAACTTAATCTATTATATGGTGTTGATATATATATATATATATATATATATTATTGTTGTCCCAAAATGATGATAATAGGTGTAAAATATCAACTCCCAAAATTAATAGTGATTCCCACAATCACTTATGAGTCTCATAATCACTTATTCTAAATCAAATTCTTATTTCTATAGGATATAAATTATTTAGTGAAATAGGTCTCCTAAAATCCTAAGGTATCTAATAACTACTCAAGTAGAAGCAAAAATGATCAATTAAGTGATCAATAAACATATATTTCAAAATAAAAATAAACTGACCAATAATTAAACAAGTAGTTGATCAAATAATAAAATGACGATATGGCGTGAAAATATTATTAACAGTGATCCGTCAAAATGACGCGTTAAAAGTAGTCGCGAATATACAAAATCGTCTAATGTCGTCGGTTATACGCTCGTACGAGATTGAAAATCGAGGGGCTTCACAAACGCATATAAGAAGAGTTTGGAATACAAAAGGACACTAATAATATTATTAATAAATAAAAACAAAATCAATATAGAAGACTACTTAATTGCCGTTAACGCTAACTTTAAGGATATTTTTGGCAAACCAAAATTTTCAAGAACCTTCAAGCTCATTCACACTTTTTATAATAGTATAGATTAGACATCAAATGTCATTTTATTATCAATATGAGTATTTTGGACAAGTAATTATTTCAGTTGTAGGTTCCACGGGGTGTTTGTGTTAAATCTAGAAGAGGAGGGTTGAATTGACTTAATCAATTTTCAATTTTTATCCTTTAAATCAGAGTTTTAATCACAAGTCAGCTTAGTCCTTGAGGAAAAACTTAGTTCAACCTCAACAGTAGAGTTAGCCACTCAACAAACTCTAGAGAGCTGTTGATAGAATAACTCAGCAGAATGGAGTGACCTTTTTATAAATACAGCTAACTTGATTTTCTGTTGAAGTCTTACACCCTTAGCTTAAAATATGTTTTCAACACTTATTTAGTTTAAGTTATTATCAGTTACTTAGCAAATTTATCAATCAGCAGATATAATATGCAAGAAATAAATGTGCTGAAAGTAAATAACACAGAGAAATTTATAGGGGTTTGAGGATGGGCTAATACATCTACTCCACTCTTCTCCAACTCCTGGAGGTAATCTACTAATTCAACAACGAGTTACAAAAAGGACAACAGTCCGAGCAAGCCTTGATCACACAACTGGCTTCACTCCTGGGACTCAGCTCTTCATGAGACGACTCTCTTGCTACTTCAGCTCCTTTAGATTCCTGGATTTGATCACGAAGCACTCCAACGAATCCAAAGTCTGGTTTAACTAGATTCTCACTGCACTTCCTTCAACCTTGGATGTGCAATCTCCTTTGTCTTTCAACAAGTTTCCTCTTCAATAACTTTGAAGTTTTCTTTCCTTCATTGAGTTTGTTGGATTGATATACTTCGAGTTTTAGGCTTGAGGATAGAATGTATTGATTGAGAGTATTTTGCTCTTTGCTTGAATGTTTGCAGGTATGTGTCTGTTGCTTCGTGCTCTCTCAAATAAATTCCTCAGCCTTTTATAGTGGCAGTTTGAAAATGTATCCATTGAAGAGATAGATGCATTTTTAAACTCCACTTCATGGTTGTTGGCTTGTCTTGTTATGCAACAATTCATGTTGACCCAACCTTGGTTTAATGCTCTGCAGGTTTTCCTGAACCACTGCAGGTGTACATGAACATCTCATTGGTTCCCAGCCTTTTGCACTCTTTCAGCAAAATAGCTTTAAGGTTTCCGTATGTCTTCTTTCTTCTTTCAACAAAGATTTGATTTTACTTGCAACGTAGATCTTCAGCTTTCTTGAGTCCTTTTTGCTGTTGAACCCCTTTGAGAGTCTTCTCGAATCATCTGGGAGTGACTTAGCTGTCAGTCTGCTCACTGAGACAGCTTTTTGGTACTTGGCTGCAACTTTACTTCAACACTAAGCAACAACACAACTGATTCTTCACTTTGATCTTCAGTCAACTTCTGCAATCTTCAACTTGGCTGCTTTGACTTAGCTCATAGATCCTATCTATTACATAGTTGAATTTACTACAGTGCCAACGTCCTAATCTAAGTTTTACATAGTATCATCAAAATCTATACAATAAATTTCCCAACATCAGTTATTAGCATTTAATTATGCTGCAAAGTTTTCAAACGAAGTGAGATTTTTATCATACTGTATTTTTAAGGATTTCAATTTTAATTGCTTATTTTCGCATAAAAACTAAAGTAAGATATAAAGGGTGCTACATTTAGTGGTATTAGAGCGCCCAGGATTTTTTAAAACCGATTTTGCAGACTTCAAAGAATTTTATTTAAAATAATTTTAAAGTCAATCATGGGTTCTGAGTCGTGCTTCGAGCATCTCCCTCCGCAATATGGTAAGCTTCCCATCCAATACGACTCATATCATTTTGTGTTTATGCTTTTGGCTTTAAACTTCAAACATGAATGTGCTTTAGATAATATTGATAATTGATACTCCCACAATATGCTTCGTGTTGTATTATTGATTTAATCATGAGTTTAGTTGTGCGTTTAATGCTTTTGCTCCATCGAGTATAAGGTGTGAGAATGTAACAACCCGGATTTTTTATGCCTCAATAAGAAATTTATTAATGATGCTATTAGATTATTTTAAGGAATGATAATAGAGAATTAGAAATTTATTAATGATTTTACTAGATATTTAATTTGTTAAATTACAGATAATAAAGAATATTTTTAATTAGATTGAGAATTTATTCGATTTGGGCCTTATAATAAATAATTGGAACTTTAATTAGTTTAGAGTATTAAATCAGGCCCATATTGTTAGTAAGTTAATAATAAGCCCATGTACCAAAAACCTTGTTTAATTAGAAGTAGGTTAAAATACAGATATAAGACACATAACACAGAAATGCACAACATACAAAAACACACGACAGTAGGGGGAGAGAAAATGGCAAAAGAAAATAAAAGAAAGATAGGTGATTTCTTCAACGAGTTTATTCGATAGAGGCCTAAGAAGGATTTTTCCATACCCCTTAATTGAATAAACAAGTAATCTCCTTAGTTTCACGTAGATTTAGATTTAGATTGTTCTTATGTGATTCTCTTTATGTTAATTTTCAATACTTGTTGCCAATTATGATCATCGTAACATTGGTATATATATTCATCATCCCTATTCCAAGCAATAAATATCTTATACATTTAATATTGTGGAATATTCGTCTATTAATATGATGGAATTGTGCTTCTATTCTAAGTAGTATATTGATGTCATTTACATGCATGTCATGATTAAACTTATTTCCTTGCAATTCACTTAGTAAAAGTCAGATTATATTCCATGGTTAGCAAGCTTTGTCAATTTAAGTTTTACAAAATAGTATGATTTCTTTTGCTTCACTATTGTTAAATGAATTTACTAGTATAATCGTCACATACTGTTTTAACGCTAGAGTTACTATTGAATTCTATCGTGATTTTCTAAATAAGTTTAAGTCCAGAGTTTCATTAATTAGTTGAATGTAGGTTTTTCCCCTAACTAATTAAATGCAGGGCTTTCTCCTAAATAGTTTTGAATCATTGAATGCAGCCTTTCCCTTAAATTAGTCGAAGGAATGGCTTCCCGTAACTAGTTTAATGAAGAGTTTCCTTTAACAAATTAGATATAGAGTTTTTCCTAACTAAATGAATATAAGTTTTTCCCCTAACTAATTGGATGTAGGATTTTCCTTTAACTAATTGATATAGGGTTTTCCTTTACTAACTGAATATAGGGTTATCCCTAATTAATTGAACGTAGGGTTTTCCCTAATTAGATGAATGTAGGGTTTTGTTTTCAAACTGTTTCAACTAATGTGATTTAATTATTATGCTAAGTGCTTATGTTAATTCTCACATTCAATGAAAAGTTGCATTACTTAGGTTCATGCATCATGTTAATGTATGTTTATAGCATTTCACGTGCATCCCAACATTAAGTAAAGTTAAGTCTTAAAGTTTAGAATTAATAATACTTTTTAAAGAAATGGGCGCACATTGTTCTATGATGCTGGAGTGAGTGAAAAATGGGTGCGGGGGACCAACGTTCCGATAATGTGCCACTTGCGGAAAATTATAAGGAAATGTGTCTTCAAACAAAATGAAAGGAAATGGGTCTTCGGGCAAACTGAAAGGAAATGGGCCTTTGAGCAAAATGAAAGGAAATGGGCCTTCGGGAAATTTTTTAATCGGGTCCCAAATAACAAGGCCCACTGCGACCCTGATTAGAACAATGTGTCACCAAGTGAGCTCGCGTCCTACGAACGTTTTACCAAAAGAAAGACAATGTTTTAAGTATGTATATGAAAGATTTTTAAGTAAAGGAAATGAAAGATTTTACAAAGTTATAAAAGTTAAGATATAGTATTAAGCATGCACTCATTCATGAGATTACTTGTTGGCAATGTTGGGCTTCTTTAAGCTCATTCCACAAATGTTGAATATTTTCAGAAGTGGAAAGAGATGGCAAGGTGCAGTGACTCAGAGAACCCATGTCCTTCAATTTTTGTTATTTTCGAAGTTTTGACTTTTTAGTTTATTAAACATTGAATGTCATTTTATTTTCAATATGAGTGTTTTGGACATGTAATTATTTCAGTGATTAGCATTTAATTCCGCTGCAATGTTTTCGAACAAAATGAGATTTTTATTATCCCACATTTTTAAGTATTTCATTTTAATTGCTTATTTTCGAATAAAAACTCAAGTAAGCTAGAAAGGGCGCTACACTTAGTGGTATCGAAGCATGGGCTTTTTTAAAATCGATTCTGTAGACTTCAAAGAGTTTTATTTAAGATAATTTTAAAGTCAATCATGAGTTCTGTGTCGCACTTCGAGCATATCCCTCCGCGATATGGTAAGCTTCCCATCCAATATGATTATGCTCGTATCATTTTGTGTTTATGCGTTTGGCTTTAAACTGCAAATGCGAATGTGCTTTAGATAATATTTATAATTTATACTCCCATAATATGTTTCGTATTTATTATTGATTTAATCGTGAGTTTAATTGTGCCTTTAATGCTTTTACTCCATCAAATGTGAGAGTTATTTTCATGCTTTCGCATATTATGTTTCTTATATTTAAAAAGTTTCGAGGATGAAACCTTTTATAAGGTGGGGAGAATGTAACGACCCGAATTTTTACGCCTTAATAAGAAATTAATTAATGCTTGGAGAATTAGAAATTTATTAATGATTTTATTAGATAGTTAATTTGTTAAATTAAAATAATAAAAGAGTGTTTTTAATTAGACTGAGAATTTATTCAATTTGGGCCTTATAATAAATAATTGGACCTTAAATTAGTTTAGAGTATTAAATCAGGCCCATAATGTTAGTAAGTTAATAATAAGCTCATGTACCAAAGACCTAGTATATTTAGGAGTAGGTTAAAATATAGATATAAGACACGTAAAACACACACATGCAGAACACACAAAAACGCACGACAGTAAGGGGAGAGAAAACAACTAAAGAATAATAAAAAGAAAAAGAGATGCTTTCCCCAATGGGGTTGATTCAATAGAGCCTGAGAAGGATTTTTCCATACCTCTTAATTGAGCAACCAAGTAATCTCCTTCGTTTCATGTAGATTTATGTTTAAATTGTAGTTATATCTTTATGTTAATTTTCAATGCTTGCTGCCATTTATGATCATCATATTATTGGTATATATATTCATCATCCCTATTCCAAGCAATAAATATCTTAGACATTTAATATTGTGGAATTTTCGTCTATTAATATGATGGAATTGTGCTTCTATTCTAAGTAGTAGATTGACGTCATTTACATGCATGTCATGATGAAACTTATTTTCTTGCAATTCATTTAGTAAAAGTCAGATTAGATTATGTGATTATGAAGCTTTGTTAGTTTAGGTTTTATAAAATAGTAGGATTTCTTTTGCTTCACTACTGTTAAATGAATTTACTAGTATCGTCATCACATATTGTTTTAACACTAGAGTTACTATTGGATTGTATCGTGATTTTCTAAATAAGTTTGAATCCAGAGTCTCATTAATTAGTTTAATGTAGGGTTTTTCCCCTAACTAACTGAATGCAGGGTTTTCTCCAAAATAGTTTTGAATCATTGAATGTAGCATTTCCCTTAAATTAGTTGATGAATGGCTTCCCATAACTAGTTGAATGAAGGGTTTCCCTTAGCTAATTAGATATAGAGTTTTCCCTAACTAAATGAATATAAGTTTTTTCCCTAACTAATTCGATATAGTATTTTCCCTTAACTAATTGATATAGGATTTTCCCTAATTAATTGAACATGGTTTTCCCTAATTAGATGAATGTAGGGTTTTGTTTTCAAACTTCCACCTAATATGATTGAATTATTATGTTATGCGCTTATGTTAATTCTCATATTCAATAAAAAGTTCTTCACTTAGATTCATGCATCATGTTAATGTATGTTTATAGCATTTCACGGGCATTCCCAACATTAAGTAAAGTTAAGTCATAAAGGTTAGAATTAATAATATTTTTAAAGAAAATGGTGCACGTTGTTCAATGATGCCAGGGTGAGTGGGAATTGGTCGAGGAGACACGCGTTCCGACAATGTGCCTCTTGCGGCTATTGTTAATGTTCAAGAAAATGGGCCTTCGGGCAAAATCAAAGGAAATGGGCCTTCGGGCAAAATGTTAATCGGGATCCAAATAACAAGGTCCACTGCGACCCTGATTAGGACAATATGTCACCAAGTGAGCTCATGTCCTACGAAGGTTTTACGAAAAGAAAGACAATGTTTTAAGTATCTATATGAAAGGTTTTTATGTAAAGGAAACGTAAAATTTTGAAAAGTTATAAAAGTTAAGATATCGTATTAGCTATGTATTCATGCATGAGATTACTTGTTAGACTTCTTTAAGCTCATTCCACGAATTTTGAATATTTTCAGATGAGAACCCAGAAGAGGAAGGAGATGGCGATGTTCAGTGACTCGGAGAACCCATGTCCTGCAATATACATTTTTTTCAAAGTTTTGACTTTTTAGTTTATTAAACATCGAATGTCATTTTATTTTCAACATGAGTCTTTTGGACAAGTAAATTATTGCAGTTATTAGCATTTAATTCCGCTGCAAAATTTTCGAACGAGGTGAGATTTTTACTATCCCGTATTTTTAAGTATTTCAAATGTAATTGCTTATTTTCATATAAAAACTCAAGTAAGCTAGAAAGGACGCTACTATAATAAGATAATTTCATATTAAAATAAATCTTAATTTTCTTCTTACATAAATATATAATATTATCATGCTATGTATGGACATATGTGACATATAAAATTTCGATACATTTTTTGAGATATTTTTTTAATTAAAATAAGTATGTTCTAATTGAATTTAATCAATTTAAATATAATTCTACATAATTATTAATAAATGAACTGAGACCAAATAACAACTATACACACACACAGATATATATATATATATATATATATTATAAAATAGCCAAAATACACGAATATATAAATTGATGTCCAAAAGGCCGGCTACATAGTTTTCAAAACCCATTACAAATTACAAAATCTTGAGTAAATATTTCTTATAGTTTTTACTTATTATGTTTTTGTTATTTATATATGTAATTTGGGTGTTAAACTGAAGATCGTAAAAAATGATTAATTTGATATATTATACATAAAAACGGAGCAAAAATAAGAAAAGTTATTAACTTCTTTTTAAAAAAGAAAAAGATAACTATAATAATAGCTTCTATTTTTTATATCATTTTAAAAGGGGATTTTTAAAGAAAGTTGACTATCAAAAATAATGAAATACCAAATATTTATCAATTCTTATTTTTACACATATTATTATTATTTATTATAGTAGCTGCAAAAGGGCGGAAAAATTTCAACATACTATTTCCAGTGACTTCTCTTTATATATATATATAATATAAATATATTTTGATCAAGTTCCATATATATTGTCATTAGGTATTTTTCTTCTAAGTTTATCCACGTAGGCTGGCAAGTCATTGGTTTATTCCTCAAAAATTAATATTTTTTTTGAAAAACAAATGACATGTCAACAACATGTAAAGTTTAACATATTATATTTTGTTATATTATATATTATAAAATATATATAATCAGGAGGTACATTTATAAATAATCTCGTACAAAATCTCGCATCATCATTTACTATAGCTTATGTTTAAAAATACTTATTTATAAGATTGCAAAACTTATAAAAGATCATCTTGCGGGTCATTTTATGTAAGACGACACGCATGACTGGACCCGCGGCCTATACGGTGGCATTTTTGTGATTTTTTGGGGCATTGATATTTTTGTAATATTATAAGGTGAAACTTCAAGACCAGGGCACAGTGGCATTTTTGTAATACTTGGGTGGCGGATTATATCTCTAGGGTGCATAGTATTTTTGCAATATTATGTGATGATAAAGTATCACTTTAGACTCAAAAAGTATCATTTTTGCTTTTAAAAAAATATCATTTTTCGCTCTAAAAAGTATACGTTTCCCTTCAAAAGTACTATGTTTTCCTTCAAAAGTATTACTTTTGTTTCAAAAAGTATCACATTTTCTTAGTTGTCATTTAAACTATTTGACGACTTAATTTAGAAGTATTACTTTCTTTTTTCAAAAAGTATCACTTTTATTAGTTTTATTTAAAATTATGTAATTGATGATGTACAAAAAAAGTATTATCTTTTCCTTTAAAAGTAATACTCGTTGAACAAAAAGTATCAATTTTTATTAATTGTCACTTAAAAGTATGTAATTATGATATACAAAAAAAAATAGTATCTAGTTACAGTTTATAATAACTTACTAATACTTCGACTTTAAAAGTATTATATTTTACTTCAAAACGTTTTACAATTTACACGAAAACTATCATTTTTATTAGTTGTTATTTAATAAAAGAGTATCATTGTTCATTTTAAAAGTATCATATTTATTACTCAAAAGTATCACTATTTTCGGAACAAGTATCACTTTTTATTTCACAGAATTTGAATGTTCAAGTACCAATGTCCATCAAAAAAGTATCATATTTAATTTCAGAAGTATCATTTTTTTTGCTGAAAAGTGTCATTTTTTTTAGCATATGTGGGAGGATCGAAAATAACAGAGATTTGTGTTACATAATGATCCGAAAAATTGGGGGATGGAGGAAAGAGAAAAGAAGGAGGGAGTGAGAGAGAGATGGAGAGAGAGAGCAGCGAATTCATACAGATACTTTTTTTTTACGGATGGATCCAGATTATGGGACCCATTATACGAATGAGGATCCATAAGATGGTCCTATGAGAGACCTACTCTTATATGATTAAGATACTATCTTATCAAACTTTTATACAAGTTTATAAGAGATCTACTCTTATACAAGTTTATCATATATTGTTATAAAACTCTCATATTGTTCTTTCATCTGTAATTTTATTTTTGACCCTTGGGATCTCTCTTCTTCTCATTTGTCTCACTTGCCTATTGATGATTCGTAGGGTTTCTCGGTGTACGACAAACTCTCCATTATGGAAGGGATTTCCTTTGTGATAATGTGCTTGGGGTTGGGCTGGTACTTCCTTAATCTGGAGCATGGAACACGTCATGCATACCGGCTATAGGAGATGAGAGTCTGAGGAATACAAGTTTCCCAACTCTCTTAAGTATCTTATACGGTCTAATGTACCTCAGATTCAATATTCCTTCATTCTTTGGGTGGATTAATCATTTTCGCGGTGAGAGTCTGAGGAATACCTCATCTCAAAGTCCTTTCTCCTCTTATCTGTATAGTTCTTGTATCGACTCTGAGCTGTACGGATTTGCTCCTTGATCATTCTGACCTTTTCCATTGCCCCATGAACTAAGTCTACCTTCGGAATCATTGGTGACTTTCATTTCTCTTTCGGAGTCCACTGATCATCGATCTCCCAATGTAGTGGTGATCTGCGCTTTTGTCCATATAGTACCTCGTAAGGAGCCATTCCAATTATGGCTTGATAGTTGTTGTTTTAAGCAAATTCGGCTAATGGTAAATGAGAGTCCCAACTTCCTAGGAAATCCAGTGTATAAGCTCATAACATGTCTTCGAGAGTTTGGATTGTCGTTCTGATTGTCCATCAATCTGTGAGTGTGCTGCTGTACTAAAATTCAACGAGGTTCCCAGTTCCTCATGTAAGCATTTTCAAAATTTTGAGAAAAATCTTGGGTCTCTATCTGAAACAATATCAGCCGGTACTCTGTGTAGTCACAAAATCTCTCGGATATAAACCCATACGGTACACTGTCCATCTTCTTGATCAGCAAGAAATGGGCTGATTTCATGAGTCTGTCCACCACAACCCATATGGTATCATGTCCTCCTTTAGTTCTAGAAAAATTCGTTACGAAATCCATAGTGATATATTCTCATTTCCATTTGGGAATTTGTAACGGTTGCAGTAACCCTGATGGCCATTGGTGTTCAGCTTTGACTTGTTGGCATGTCAAACATCTTTCCACATACTCGGCTACTTGATCCTTAATGTTTACCCACCAAAAATGTTGTTTCAAATCTTTGTACATCTTATTACCATCGGGGTGTATGGTGTATTTCGAACGATGTGTTTTGCTTAAAATCTTGTTCTTCAATTCCTCATTGTTTGGCACGCACACCCGATTCTTATCTTCACAATTTTGTCTTCTTCTATGGAGAATTCCAAGCGATCTCCCGTTAAAATCTTTTCCATAAGCTCTCTGATTTTTGGGTCTCCCTCCTGTGATGTTTTAATCTCACACAACAACTCAGGTCTCACTTAGATGTTAGCGCAAAATATTTGAGTGTCCGTTCTCATCGTATTCCATACACTCAACTCTTCTAGGGATTTCCATTCTCTTATCATTAGTCTGGCGATGTTGTCTTTTCTACTTAAGGCATCTGCCACTACATTCACCTTCCCAGGGTGATACTGGATATCAAAGTGTTAGTCTTCGATTAGCTCCATCCACCTTCTCTGTCTCAAATTGAGATCCTTCTGGGAGAACAAAAATTTAAAACTCTTATGGTCCGTGAAAAAGGTGAACGTTGCTCCGTATAAATAATGTCGCCACTTCTTCAACACGAACACTTTTGCTGCCAATTCTAGATCGTGCTTCGAGTAATTGGCTTCTTACGGTTTGAGCTTTCGTGAGGCATAAGCAATTACTTTTCCCTCTTGCACAAGTACTTCTCCCAACCATTCTTTTGAAGCATCACTCTAAATGACAAAACCTGACTTGCACGAGTACTGCTCCTAACCCTCTTGCACGAGTACTGCTCCCAACCCTTCTATTGTTCCGCTCAGGAGGCCAAGATAGGAGCGGTTGTGAGTCATTTTTTTAGTTCTTGAAAATCGGTCTCATAGTCTCACTCCATTCGAACTTGACTTATTTCTGAGTCAATCGTGAGAGTAGTTTAGCAATCTTGGAGAAATCCATGATAAATCTCCTGTAATATCCTGCCAATCCAAAAAGCTTTTGATCTTGGTCACTGTTTCTGGTCGTTTCCACTCAACAATTGTTTGCACCCTTGACGGTTCTACTGTGATCCCATCGCCAGACACTATATGTCCAGGAAATGTGACTTCCTAAAGCCAAAATTCGCACTTGCTAAACTTGGCATATAATATGTTCTCGTAGTGTTTCCAACATGATTCTCAAATGACGTTCATGATCCTCCCTCGACTTGGATTACACGAGTATATCATCGATGAAAATCACTACGAACTGATCCAAATAAGGTTGGAAGACTCAGTGCATCAGGTCCATGAATTCTGCAGGGCATTCGTCAATCCGAACGGCATCACTACAACTCGTAGTGACCATAAATGGTTTGGAATGCTGTCTTAAGTATGTATTCTCCCTTAATCTTCAACTGATAGTATCCTTGTTGTAAGTCGAATTTTGAGTACACCATGGCTCCCTAGAGTTGGTCGAATAGTTCATCGATCTTCGGTAGGGGATACTTATTTTTGATGGTCACGCTGTTAAGACCACAATAGTCTCTGCACATGACTACAACATAAATGACATTAGGTAACACTGAAAAAATGTTACCTAATGGCCATAAAATGTTACTATAGACAATAGGTAGCACTTTTACGGCGCTGCAGTTGCCCCTGCTACCTAGAGTCAAATGTATCACTTTTATTAGCTTTTAGTAACACTTTTTCTAAGTGTTACATTAAGTTTTCTATTGTTAACACTTTGAAGCAATATGAATCTTATGTAACACTTTTTTTGTAGCACTTCGTAGAAATACTATTTTTTGCCACCAAGTAGATTCGAACCCACGACCTGTTATGTATGGAAGTGGCAATTTGTCACTAAGCTAAGTTGATTCTTATTACAACTTTTGCTTTGTTTTATATATACACATACACACAAACACATATATATATATTATATGTATATATAATATATTTTATATAATAAAGATTATATTTTATAATATGTATTAAATTATATTATACACTGTATATATCAAGTTTTATATTGTATAGTATATAGTTTGAAAATCATATTATATTATATATTAAAGGACACAACAAATTAAAAATATATAAAATATATAAAATATATTTATCGACTAATAAATATTCAATCAGTAAAAATAAAAAATATATAAAAATATAAAATTAATTTACCGACAGATAAAAAAGTTCTAACAGTAAAAAAAATTAAATAATAAAGAAAATAACTAAATAGTAATTTATCGACGGAAAAAATTCCTAAGTAATTACCGACAACATCAATTTTCATTGGTAATTTTTTTTAAAAAAGTAAAAAATAAAAAATAAAAAATGTTAACGATGAAATTGGTCTCCGTTAGTAAAAATTAAAAAAAATTAAATAATAATAATAAAATATATACATGCGCATTTTCCGTCGGTATTAAGACGAAATTAATTGCCTCCGTAAAAAATAAAATAATAAAAGCAAAACTAAAATACTTTGTAAAAAGTAAACAAAAATTCAGTTAAAAAAACAGAGTACATGATGTCTACAATTTTTCAGTTTGGTGACATCAATTAATTAAATAAATCTTTGACATGATTTAATGATAGTTATATAATTTTGTGTTACTAAAATATAGCTTAAAAAGTGTTACAAGCTTGGCAAGAGTGTTTCTTAAATAAAGTGATACATATTTGAGTTACAAAAGAAATAACAAAAACAAAGTGATACTAAAAAAGTGTTACTTATATAAAAGTGTTACATATAAGCGTTACATATTGATAAAAGTGTTACCTATTTGCGTTACAAAAGAAATAACAAAAAAAAAGTGATACTTAAAAAGTGTTACTTATATAAAAGTGTTACATATAAGTGTTACATATTGATAAAGTGCTACAAAAGTGTTAAATAAATATTGTAATGTAAAAAGTGTTACAAACATGTGTTACATATGTACCTTATGTAAAAAGTGCTACAAAATTTGTGTTACCTAATGTCATTTATGTTGTAGTGACAGTCTCAGTGTCCCATCTTTTTCTTGACAAATAGCACTGGAGCTCCCCATATCCATAAGGACCTTCACCATTTCGGTTAAAGTCACGTTTCTTAAATACCTTATATAAAATATTAGTATCCATCTCATTGTTAGTTAATCAACGCTTAAATAATCGACAGCTAAGCCACAATCAACTAAGTCAATTAATCAACCAATTCAAATATCAGATAAGTGTCTGAATAGCAATAGTAGTTTGAATAATTTCATAAAATTATTTTCTAATCTTTCTGAACAATAGACTTCATAACTTAGAAAATACTTCGTGGAACATCCAATCGAGATCCTATATTATGCATACCTTAAAGTATCTTATCCGTGATACCCAAACCACAAGTCAAATTTCCTTACTTAAGCTTGTACAAGTATTTAGGAATGAATAACACAATGGCACTATCATCAGTAAATCATACTTAGTGATTCTCATACTATCATTTTCCGAAGTAATACCATTAGGTATCTAGATCCCATAATATATCACATAACCAAATCATATACTATCAAGAGATAACCTTATATCCTTCAAGTCTCATCATACCGGTTATAACCCTCAAATCAAGAAATTTGTAAATCATCTAACGTCCAAACCGAGGAATATTCGGATAATTTAACACTATGACAACCCAAAAGAGTTCAAATAGTCATCCAAGATTCAACTTAGGTCATCTAGTAGTGGTAACCAATCCAAGGCAGAGGAACATATCATGGGTCAGCTTGGTGTAAGTTTACTTCTTACAAACCGTGCTCTGATACCATAACTGTCATGCCCCAAAATGGAAGTCGTGACATGGAATTACAAACTTATGCCGGTTTACCAAGCCAGCCTTATGATCCTTCATTATAAATCAATAGCATTGATAAAATCCCAATTAGGCATAATTAAAGAAACAACAAAGTCAGAGTATGGTTACAACGGAATCGAAAGAAAACACCATACAACATCATAATCGCACCTTAGGGTCCTACGCCCTGCGATTACATCAATTAAGTCCAGAGTCTAAATCATTACAATTTAAAATCTAGCGTCTTATCAAATCTCAATTATAGTACAATAATGAAGCTAGACTACGTCTTGGAAGTCGTCACCACCAACGTCCTGAAATGATTCATCATCTTCTGGTTGATAAAAGAGGTGGGGTGAGCCAAAAGTTCTCAGCGGGTGGGTGCCGGTGTGCGAGTGTGGCTCACAATTATGCAAGTAAAACAGTTTCATGCAAATCAATGCATAAGAGTGCACATGAATTTAACTCGTTATTTTAGTTTATGATTTCCATTAACCATTAAGTTAGATTGGTTCAGAATTAATTAAACATTAGTTATTATTTTCTTAATCCACTTAGTTAAAATTTGGATCGGGCCATAGCCGGTTTTTAGGCCATTGCCAGTATCCCACTTTGTTTTGGATAGGGTCGTAGCCAGTATCCCACTTCACTTGGATAGGGCCGTAGCCAGTATCCCACTTTAAATTTTCGCTTTAATTTTCACTTCCGGTTTCATTTTTATGTTTCACTTCAAATTACACTTTAAATTCACTTTAAATTTAAATTTCACTTTACATTTCACTTCAATTTACACTTTAAATTTCACTTAAATTACACTTTAAATTTCACTTAAATTACACTTTAAATTTCACTTTAAATTACACTTTAAATTTCACTTTACATTTCACTTCAATTTACACTTTCAATTTCACTTAAATTACACTTTAAATTCACTTTACATTTCACTTCAATTTACACTTTAAATTTTATAAGTTAGATCGTTTGAGAGAATCGGTAAAAATCAGTTAGCAAGCCCGGGGTGATCTTGGTCACACAATATCCGACATTTATTTTAAAACTAGCGGTATAGTTATCGAGTGTATAATTTAGCCGGATTCAATATTTTATATATCTTTAATTTTTATAAGGAACCAAGTTTGAATATTAGTAAGTTTTTTATTTTTTTAAAATAAAAATCATTTTTACTAAGGAGAATATTTTCTTACCGAGTTCTAAATATTCGGTAAGTTTCAATCCCAGACACGAAAAATGGTAAGGTCAGTTTTAAAATTTTACTAAATTTCCAGAGGGTTATATTTTTCAGAGACTCGGAATAGATTTTTAAATTTGCAGATCTGCCCTCTAGTTTCCAAAATTTGTGGTTTTTTGGCTTGATATTTTTAAAATAGGTAACTCTTAAACCGTGAAGGGTTTTGAGGTGATTCCAATTATAAAATACTCCTTAGGACAGTAATAAGTTATGGTAAAAACAGTTTTAGAAAATTTGCAAGTTAGGTACCGTATTTTTGAAAATTATAATTTTGACCCAAAAATAATTTTTGTCGTTAAAGGCTCGTTTCAAGACGAATGGTTATGAAATTTGAACTAAAGGTCCAAATTATCATGATAAATAAGTCATCAAACGTTTGAGGCACCATGACTGCCCAAGTTTCGAAAATTATAATTTTGGTCCGTTAAGTTTTGGAATTTTACATTTTGGTGACAAACTTATTTTTTATTGTATTTTATTGTTATTAAGACCACGATAATCTATGCATAGTCTTAGTGTCCCATCTTTTTCCTGAAAAAGAGCACTAGAGCTCCCCATATTAACCATTCCGAATAAAGTCACGCTACTTAAATATCTTATATAAAATATTAGTATCCATCTCATCGTTAGTTAATCAACACTTAAATAATCGAGAAAAGCCATAATCAACCAAGTCAATTAATCAACCAATTAAAATATTAGATAAGTATTTGAATTGCAATAGTAGTCCGAATAATCTCAGAAAATCATTATCTAATCTTATTGAACAATAGACTTCATAACTTAGAAAATACTTAGTGGAGCATCCAATCGAGATCCAATAATATTCATATCCTTAACGTATCTTATCCATGATACTCACACCACAAGTCAAATTTTCTTACCTAAGCTTGTACATATATTTAGGAATGAATAACGCAATGGCACTATTATCGGTAAATCATACTTAGTGATACTCATACTATCATTTTTCGAAGTAATATCATTAGGTATCTAGATCCCATAATATATCACATAACCAAATCATATACTATCAAGAGATAACCTTATATCTTTCAAGTCTCATCATATCGGTTATAGCCCTCACATCAAGAAATTTCTAAATCACGTAACGTCCAAACCGAGGAATATTTGGATATTTTAACACTATGCCAACCTAAAAAAGTTCAAATAGTCATCCAAGATTCAAATTAGGTCATCTAGTAGTGGTACCCAATCCAAGGATGAGGAACATATCCTGGGTCAGCTTTGTGTAAGTTTACTTCTTACAAACCGAGCTCTGATAGCATAACTGTCACGCCCTAAAACGAAAGTTGTGACATGGAATTACAAACTTAAGCTGATTTACCAAGTCGGCCTAATGATCCTTCATTATAAATCAACATTAACAATAAAATCCCAGTTAGGCATAATTAAAGGAACAACAAAGTCAGAGTATGGTTGTAGAGGAATCGAAAGAAAACACCATACAACATCATAATCACACCTCATGGTCCTACGCCCTGCGATTACATCAATTAAGTCCAGAGTCTAAAACATTACATTTTAAAATCTAGCGCTTATCAAATCTCAATTACAGTACAATAATGAAGCTAGACTACGTCTTGGAAGTCGTCGCCACCAACGTCCTGATACGATTCTTCATCTTCTAGCCACTCAACACGCTCGACTGAGCTATTGATATTATAACTTAGTTGTTTCAGCTAACACTTTAAAATAAAAGTTGACTTGGTTTTGACAGTGGAAGACTTTCACCCTTAGTTTTGAATACGTTTTTCAACACTTGTTTAAGCCAGGTTATTATTAGTTGACTTAGCATATTAACAATCATCAAATATAAAGATAAACAGGAATGTAAGTATACTGAAGGTAAAACGACACAAGCAATTTATAGTGGTTTGAGGATGGGGTAATTTCTCTACTCCACTCTTCTCCAACCCTGGAGGAATCCACTAATGTAACTTGACTTGGTTACAAAATGGTTACTGTCCGAGTCAGCTTTGGTTACACAGCTAGCTGCTCTAGGGACTCAGCTTCTTCACAAGACTGTTGCCCTGCTACTTCAGCTCCCTTCAAACCTTTGGATTTATTCACTTAGCCCTCCAACTGGTTCAAAGCTCTGGTTCGATCTAGAACCTTTCTTGAAACAAGACTTTTCCTCTTCAACAAATGAAGTCGAATTTTCTTCACTGAATGTGTTGTATCGATTTCCTTTGAGATTTATTCCATCGATTTCAGGTCCGGACACATGCTCAGTGCTTCCTATTGGTTCATTCCATTTGCACGCTTCTATGATAAGCACTTTTAGACATTGCAGTATGTACAAATTACTATAATAAGTAATATCCTTGACTTTTGTGCAACGAATCCATCGCAATTGACTTTGACTTGACAACTGCTTTACCCCTTGTCTGGAGTCAGCTCCAATCTTTTAGGAACGACTTAACTCTCTGTCAGTTGACAGAAACAACCTTCTAACCACTTGATTGATACTTCTCTGCACTTCAACCAGCTGCTTCACGTATGGGTCTTCTCTTTAATCTTCAGTCGAGTCCTGCAATCTTCAACTTGGTTGCCTTCGCCTCAGCTAATAGAACCCTATCTATCACAAATTGATTTATAGATGAATTGGGTTGCCAACTTCCAACTCCAAGTTTTACATGGTATCATCAAAATCTATACATAAATTTTCCAACAACAATGATAAAGAAAACTGCCTTTATTAACATATACCATGAATAAGATTGTATTTACAATAGCATAAAATGCTCGCTACTAAATGGCTCATCGAACACTACTTTAACAGTATAACCAGATTAATCAGAGTATAATAATATAATATCAATCATAGTACATTTATATCGGATCAATCTATGTAAAATATCAAATGACGGTACAAATAGAGTTGATCAAACATCGATTGATTCGTTCTAACTTACGACTTCCAAGACAAATAGAGTTGTAGCCCGAGCTACCTTATTACTACCCTAGAAAGCGCAACATCTCCACACGATGAGATTGCTAGGCCCATAGATTGTCATACTCATAATTATACCCGATTCCTACAACTCACTTTTTGTTGGACACTATGTCCTTCAATAGTGGATTAGGACGATGGAGGTATGTTCGTGATTTTCTTACTGCAAGTGTAGGGTATCAAGTTTTAGTACAGATTATTAAGTAAAATTATCATCTCCACAGGGATTGGTATGAAATACACACTAAGTATCGCAATTAATATAGTCTAACTTTATCTAGATAAATCGAACAAGAGATGGATTTTCGTTAAACTAAAATTAATCCTAAAATTAAGCTAAAACATTCACTCAGACAAATTACCAAACACTTGGTGGATGTCAATTCTACGAGTTTAATTCACCTAGTTTTTCCCTATGTATCAATCCAGTTTATCAATCACGAGTCATCAAATTATGAGCCATAGATATCTAAAGTCATAACTCCCTCGCTGCTGAGTGATTATTGGCTTCCAATCGAGATTTCTATATCTCTTTAATAATCACAAATTAAAACACTAGCATGTTCAATGAAATCCATTAAGCGGCTTCAAAGGGTTCATAAACTTCTCAGTTTTATTAAATCCTAAGTTACGCTATTATATGGCATATATTCAATACCTCTCTCAAGTGTATAATTCAATACATCAAATAATCCAAATTATTGATCAGATAAAACTATTGATCAGATAATTCAAATGCAATTAATCCAAATAGCATAAATAAATCGAAAGGCATGCGAATTAATAAACTGAAATTTCAAAATATAGGTTCAAACTTCGGTTACATCAACTCCTAGAAACTAGAATGTAGCTCATAATGGACATAGAAAGACCCATGCAAAAGTGTTTATACATGTTCATGGTAGACCAAGAAAACAAAGAAGAAATTGAAAAGATAGAAGAACAAATCCTCTCTATTTCTAGATGATAGATGCCTTCAATTGTCGTCCCGAACTTTTTCTCTATATTTGTGCTCCAAAATAGGTCTGCTCACACCTCAAAGTCGTGTATTTATACATTTCCCCCTTTAAAAGACGTGCAATGCTTTTACTTTTAAGTTGCGACTCGCAGCGGCATGGCGCTAGCTAATGGTTTTCTAGAGGTGGAAGCAAGCACGGGGAAGTTGAGGATGCAAATGTGGCTGACCTTTCGAGCCATTGCCTTTGCTTTGCATTTGCAAAACAAAGCACGGACTCTTCACATACTTCTACAGCAGTCGAAGGTCGAACCGGTATAAAATCTTGCAGTTTTGAATATTCTGTTAGTAAATGATACATGTAGTCATACACCCGATCCATGCTTAAACTTCCCATAAAATCTTGTGCTGCTCTTCCAATTGCCTCAGCCTGTTCACCAAGATTTGGCACATAATCATAGAAACAAACATATATACTACCATGACTTTTGCCTATAATGTAAACAATATGATATAGAGATAATTACAAATACTAAACTATAAAAAATTCAATAATCTTTCAAAATTACAAATATCTCCTTAAAGTGTTAATTATAGCCCATGCATGAAATATCTAAAGCAAACGGGTAAGGAGCGGCACTCAAAATCATATAACAAAAGTATATGACGACGCTTTTCTATTATATGTATGTTAACTCAGAGAAAAAATAGTGTTATTTCAAATTTGCTCTCCCATGTCATGACCATCCATTTCTGCAAATATATCGTACATTGGTGTGATATAAGATTTGAATTAGACAATTTTCCCGTCAAATGAGAAAAAAGTGCATTAAATTGGTTTATTATATTATGATTTTTTATGAATTTTATTTTTATAGCCTTCTCTCTTGAATTTGTCTGGGTGTTGCGTATGGTTTGAAATTTTATTTCCAAAAAGAAAATTCTTATGAAACTTCTTGGTCATTAAATTTTGGGCTAATGACAAAATATACTCACCAGGTTTAAACTAATAAAAAAAATTCTTTCGCAATTACAAATAGTCCCTTGACATTAATTAGTTTGTATTTTGCACCCTCAAGAGGGGTATTTATATTAAGTAAATACAAATTCTAAGGGGGTATTTGCAATAATACCATCATAATCTATAATTATTCAAAAGATAATTAGAATTTTTGTAATTAGACTAAACCTAGGAGTAATTTTTTTAATTTAACCCTTAGATATCGTAAGTAGATTCTATTTACATATCAACAACAATTGATGGGCAAGTGTTGGTCGGCAGCAATTCAACAAGGGCTCCTTGATGA
The DNA here is from genome assembly GCA_016081115.2 of Rehmannia glutinosa. Lineage (NCBI taxonomy): Eukaryota > Viridiplantae > Streptophyta > Magnoliopsida > Lamiales > Orobanchaceae > Rehmannia > Rehmannia glutinosa. The sequence goes on from CM071924.1 coordinate 45,021,629, forward strand.
GACCCGAGTAGAGCTGGACAAATCTATAATGATTATCATGTACACGTGGCGGCCTCGAACCTGCTGACCTGGACCGACTAGACCACCATCGTCGAGCTGATGACCAAAGCCAACCAAAGCCCAATCATAGACATTTCAAGGGACGAAATACCCCCCAAAGAAGTCAACTATGACCTAGCTGAAATCCCAGTGGCAGACCAAACTGCCACCTGGCAAAGCAACAATGTGACAAGTTAACAAGCACTTTCTACCACAAAGCAGTCATGCAACTCATGCACTACAAGAACGAGACAAGTGTCCCACTAATATTATATACGTAATGATTGTTAGGCTATTGCATGTAATAGTATAAATAGTACTCATTTATGAGAAAAATGACAACATAAAACTCATATATAAACTTCTAAGTTCAAACTCTACCAAGCCAGAGACCGATCAGAGTACTTCATCTCGGTTATTCAATAAGAAGGGACTTTACAGCCATTTCTTACATTTTCCAGTCAGCATTTTGGTATAAAGTTTATTGTTGAGCAAATCCAGGCATCAACAAATTGGCAGTAGAAAGAGGGCACGTTTGGTCCGGTTGCATTTTCGAAAAATCAAGTTCCAGCCAAGGTATTCGTATTTCTATTAAATTCAACCATGAGTTAGAGAGACAACACAGGAAACCTAACAAGGCAAGACCCACCGGAGGAGAATCAAAATTTGCCCCTACTGACAATGGGGGCGCAGTTTTGCTGCCCATCACATAGCTCTCCATTAATCCAGAGTTCATCCAGCGAATGACCCAATTGTTGGCACAAGCATTGGCAGCTCGCCAACCTCAGATACAAGCACCTCCACAACCTCCACCCGCGAATATTGCACAGAATGTCCAGCCAACAGCCCAGCTAAATCAGGACAACCAGGAGGTTAATTCTCAAAATTGACAACTAGAAAACAGGCAAGAGAGAATATGAGCATGGAATGATGCTGACGATGTCAGCTGGGTCGAAGAATCGTCCCCCCAAATTTAGCATGTCCATCAAGTCCAATCGATCTTTGGCCGTCTGCGCCCAGAACCTCTCCAAGCTAGGCCCGCCCAATCTATTCAATCTAGGATACAATATCCTATGAGTCGCGTGACTCCGAGAGGCAACCAAATTCAGGACCCAAGTCCACCGAATGAAAGAGAAGTCGAGATATGCCGCCTCTTGTGTTGTTTGAACGACCTAGAAAAAACACAAGAGGAAGTTCCTATCAGCCTAGTCTAGTGCCAGGTCGGGTTGATGTTGTATTATCCTTCGCCCCGCACATTTTGGTGACTCCACTTCCTACCAAGTTTAAGGTAACACAAATTGGTTTATATGATGGAGAGGCTGATCCGATGACGCATATGAATAAGTACTTCGCTTGGACAGAGCTCTACGGTCCTAGTGATGCAATATTTATGCAGAGCATTCCTACTAACCCTCGGTGACCGAGCTCACCTTTGGTTCCGTACTTTGCCACTAGGATCGATATGTTGTTGGAATGATTTGTCACCAGCTTTCAATACACATTTTTTGGCATCTAGAGTCCAAGTTGTCCCCAAGTACTCCTTTATTACAATTAAATAGAGCAAAGATGAGCCGCTAAGGAGTTATATTTCGAGATTCAACAAGTAGGGTCGTGAAATGGAGCTGGTCTTAGATTATGCAATGCTTATGGCTATGATATCGGGACTTGCACCACACTCTCAATTCCGTTTCTCCATTCACGAGCGAGGGGTAAGCACTTTTCAAGAGTTTCTCGTCCGAGCCGAGAGCATATATGCACCGAGAAGGCGATGGCCAGCCCTGCGGCCGACCAGAAACAACAAGCCTCAAAGAAAGACTTCAAAAAGTACTCCATCTCAGGGTCAGGATCTAGTTTTAAATCATTCTTAGACAACTCAGCAACGAGCTACAAATCGTTTCAAGAGGTCCGAGCTAAAGTGGCAGCCATGAGGAGCACTTTAACTCAACCTCCCTCTGTTTTTTTCAAGAAAATCTGGGACCTGAATTTGCTACCACCAGTTCTGCAGTTTAAAAATTGATTTGTCCTAGCTATACAACTCGAGATACTGCAATTACCACATGTCCGTTGGTCACAAACTGATGAGTGTTGTGATCTGTTCCACGAAATTATCCGCATTGCTCAAAAAGGAGGCCTCAAACAAAATTATAAAGAAAAGTAAGAATTTTGAATGGACTGAGCAGTCACAAGCAGTTTTTGAGTCTCTGAAATAGTACTTGGCCACCACACCAATTCTACAAAAGCTGAGCCGAGGCGAAAATTTGTATTTGTATTTGTCAGTCTCTGAGTATGCAGGCAACTCGGTTCTCATTAGACTGGATAACTCCATCCAGCACCCAATAGTAATTTCTTCTTGCAAATTAAGATCTTATTTCTTGGAGCATCAGATCATAGTCCTAACAAATTATCCCCTCAAACAAGTGATGCATCAACCAAACACTTCTTGCCGAATGATTAAATGGGCAGTGGTGCTCAGCCAATTTGACATTTTGTATGAGCCCCAAATAGCAATAAAGGGACAAGCCCTGGCAGATTTTGTAGTCGTGTTCACGCTGTCGGTTCAGCTCGACATCAGTGAAGAACAAACATGGAAGCTTTTTGTCGATGGATCTTCCACTGTAGGCCGAGCAGGGGGCAGTATTGTGATAATCAATCCGGATAATAAATGTTACTGATCGGCCATGCGATTCCAGTTCCCTGAGATAAATAATGAAGCCCAGTATATAGCCCTATTGGTGGGATTAGAAATGGCAACGCATCCATGGGTTTGAAAAAGTTAATTATTCACAGTGATTCACAGCTCGTGGTCAACTAAATCAATGGAGACTGTGAAGCCAAAGAAACCAAATTATCCAAGTACTTAGAGCTCACAAAAAATAAAGATCTCCCAAATGAATGCAGAGATCGTTCATATTCCAAGGAGCAAAAATGTGCAGGCGGATGCCCTAGCTTGACTTGCATCTAGTGCAGGCACTGACCTAATTGAAAACGTGACAGTTACTCACCTATCTTCTCCACCTTTAAGCACAACAAAGATAATGCCAACGAGAGCGCTGAACTGACCTGGATGACCCCACTCATCCAGTAACATCGTATCCAACCAGAAGACAAAGCCGAAGCAAGGACATTGAGGACACAAGCTGCTTGGTTCACTATTATGATGGAGTCTTATACAAACGTGGCTACTCGGTTCCTTGCTCAGGTGCCTATCTGAAGCTGAGGCCGAGTACGCCCTCAAAGAAGTATTGTGGAAACCATGCTGGAGGTCAGCCATTGGCCTACAAATAGATTCGACAAGGATATTATTGGCCCTCACTCAAACAAGACGCCATCTCTCTGGTCACAAAATGCGAAAAATGCCAAAGATTTGCACCCCAGTTCAGATATCACCTGGAACATCTCACCTTGATTTTCAGCCCTTGGCCGATTGTCAAGTGGGGAATAGACCTAATTGGACCTCTCCCCACTGGGAAAGGGGTGTGAATTATGCCATTGTGGCAGTTGACTACTTTACCAAGTGGTCCAAGACAGAGCCTTTAGCTAAGATCAACGAGCATAAAATCATGGATTTCATTTGGAATTCGATTGTCTGCCGATTCGGAATACCTTACTCAATAGTGACAGATAACGGGAAGCAATTCGATAATCAAAAATTTTGAACGTTTTGCGAAAATTTTCACATTAAAAATCATTTATCCACTCCATATCATCCACAATCCAATAGTCAGGTCGAATCAGTGAATAAAATTCTTAAGTACACTTTAAAGACCATAATAGGAGAATCCAAAGAAAAAAGGCCTGAGGAGCTCCTTGTGGTACCCAGGGCATATAGAACGACACATCGATCAGCTACAGTGGAAACACCCTTTGCCCTAGCTTATGGGGCCGAGGCCGTCATCCCAGTTCAGATTGGTGCCCTAACATTTCGAATTACAAAATTTTCAAAAAGTATAATGAAGCCGCTCTAAGAGCCGAGTTGGATCTATTGGATGAGAAAAGGTGTAACGTCGAGATGAATAAATAAATGTATAAGCAAAGAAGCGAACGATATTACAACTCCCAGTTAAGAGAAAGAAAATTCCAGGTCGGTGACCTAGTTTTGAAAAGAGTTACTTGAGCTGATCCAGATCCATCAAAGTTGGCATGGGAACAACCTTACAGAGTTAGCAAGGTTTTGCAGAACGGGACGTACTTAACCTGGAATGTAATTTATTTAAAGAAGTATTATCAATAAAATATTTGTTCTCAGCCTAGCACCGAGCAATTTACTTATCTTTTCTTTAAATTTCAGTCTTATTTGTCTTAGTCTAGCTCTGAGAACACTGCTTGACAATCTTCTTTACATATTACTTATCTTGGACTAGCCCCGAGCACATTACTTAACTAATTCTCATCTTACCAGACTCAACCTAGCTCCGAGCTTGTTACATTAACCTCGGCCTAGTTCCGAGCGCAATATTTAACAAATTTTTATATAACTTGTCTCGGCCTAGATCTGGATACACTGCTAAATCGTCTCGTCTTGTTAAGCTCGACCAAATACCAAGCACATTACTTAGAAAAAATTTAAGATACAAGTTCAAGCAAGCCTAGAATAAATGAGTTGAAATGGAAACTTCATTGATAATAAAATATTTACAAGATCTTGCCTACGGCCGATTACGAAGAAAATAGAAATAGAAAGATATCCTAAGCGGGTGGGGGTTGGTTGTCAGCTGGGGCCTATTCTTGAGGCTGGCCGCTTGATGCCACTTCTTCCGTATTTTCCTCTTTGGCCACGACACCCTCCTCCTCGGAATCATCTACTTCATGAGACAAGGGCTTGGCCTCTTCAATCTTGGCCCGGAGGGTTTTGAGCTCATCCTCGAGCTCAACAACAGTCTTTCCCTTCTTAAGATCATCCAAGACTTCACCTATGCTCGTGGCATGACCACAAGTGAGCACAAAACCATAAGTCTCGGATTGTTTGAAGGCCTTCACCGTTGCCTGCCCGACTTCTTAGCAGGCCTCCTCGACCTACTTTCTAAATTGCTCCTCCCGCCTGGTCAGCTCTTCCTGGCTCTTAGTCAACTCTTCATTCAGCTCCTTGACCTGCAGCTGAAAGGTCTCCTCAGATAGTTTGGCCTCATTCCTGGCAGCCATGGTATCTTGCTCAGCTTTCTTTGCAGCCTACATTTTCTCATTGGCATCCTTGACCTGCTGCTCGAGAGACTGTTGAACCCTCAGACAAAGGTTGTGGGTGTCTTGTATATTTCTGTAAAGCAATTCCATTCGCGCCTCTTACCTATTGCATGCCAGATTGTCCCAATAATCCGACCTGAGAGACCCATACAATACTGCATTTTTTCATCCCAACTGGTCTCCTTCCAGAAGTTCTCTATTCCCGTAGTCCAGGCCCGAGCTGGGACATTTCTGGCAGCTCTTCTAGCATCCGGCAGGGCTGCCACCTACTCGTTGGTTGGCGTGGAACACTTGGCGAATTCCACGAATAATTGTGGCCTTAGCCCGGCCATCCCTTCGCCTGGTTCCTCTTGAGTAAGGTTGGGAGGAACAAAGTGGCCTTCCGCCCCAAATCAATAGAAAAAGTCCTCTTGGGGGCCTCAATCGTCCCACCCGAAGGAATCAATATGGGCTCGGTCCTTGGAGTCAGCTTAGTCCGCTCAGCCCCTGGGATGTAGACCCCAGTTCCCTTTCTCTTTCGCAGAGCTATCTCGGTCTCAGACCTGACCTTCTGTTTCCCATGCTAGATTTCAGCTTGCTTCTCGGCAGTCTTTTCCACAGTCTTCACTGTCGTTTTCTTCATCTTTTTGATACGGCCCAAAACATCCATATCAGCTTCGGTTTCTGCACAAAATCAACAGTGATATCTGGGTATGCGAAAAATGAATAAATATACAAAATGTTTGAGGTGTTTGTACACATTACCTTGGGTATCTCTCCTCTACTCGGTTATTTGAGGCGCGACCCTCTGCTCAGTTTTTTGAGGCGCAGCCCTCTCCTGGGTTCTTTGAGGCGCAGTCCTCTGTTCAACCCCCTACTCAGTTCTCGACTCGCGTCCCTATTCCGAAACTGGGTTTCAGAGCTCTGCTCGGTATCTGATTGAGTTGGAAGTTTATCGTGCAGACCGCCCTCCGCCAAAATATCTTTGAGGGTCAAAACCTTTACCCCTCAACCCTGTTTCAAGACTCTTTTTACTTTGTTGAGCCTCTCCCGAAATACAGCAGAGAGCTGCCCCTGAGAAGGTCGGTTCCCTACACAAAGAATAAATAATTAAAGATTAGAACTTTCTGGAAAAAGTAAAAAATGATCAAAAGTACTTGCGAAAATCATATGTAAACTCGAGATGGGGAGAAAGGTACGACTCACCATCCTTGTAGCTGGGGCTCATCCAGTCCCCATCCACCCAAAACCACTTGCCTTTCCACTCCTTCAAAGATCCAGAAAGACCCAGGACGAGATTCTCTGGGTATCCCACTCGGGTCTGCAAAAAATACCAACTTGATGGTCTCTTCTCAAGCTTCTCGGAGTGGCCTTCCAAATAAATAGCTCGTTGATTTCTTCAAAGGTAGGCCTGGGAAAGTCGAGCCGATGGAAAAGGACGACCAACCCAATTAATCTCCCCCAAGTAAGCGGATGCACCTAGGTCAGCGTGATTCCCCATCTCCGAAACCAGTTACTAACTAATCTCGGAAGGGGGAACCTCAACTCGTACTTCATATTGTAGGCATACATACCAGTGCACCCAACTAGTGGGAGCTCGGGCACCTCTTCAGGGTCAGGCAGCCAAAATTGCATTGTGTCAGGAATTTGATGACCCTGTACAATGTGTCCAGCTTAGATTGGAGTAGCATGCACGAAACAAGGTTCTAATCGGACTCAATCTAATCCCATCTAGAATTTCTTGGAGGCCTCCGAGCCTCCCCTTGGGCTCCCTCAGCAACCCGACTAGATTTCGAGGGCCCTACACCCCGACCAATTCCACTGGGCCCAGCAGCCTCACTTTTGCTCAGCCCCATGCCTTGACCCACACCGCGGGCCCCAACCGCCTCGCAAGTGCTCAGCCCTAACGCCCTAGCCTCCCTTAGGGGAAATTATCAAGGCCGTACACCACTTCGCCCCTTATTGTAGCGATTGGAGCAGGGGATAAAATTTCTTCATTTTCCTCCCTTCTCAAAGGGGTCTCGTACTAGAAACCTTCATCCAAGTCTGTAATGTCAACCACATCATCCCCCCTAGGATACTTCCACATCAGTGACAGGGTCTTCCATCTCTAACTCATAACTATACTCTCTATTTTGGCTATACATTTTTTTAAGAAAAAGGAAAGAAAACTTACCTAAGGAAGATGGGGATGTTGTTTCTCTCAGATGCCAACCTGAACTGTGCTCGATCTTCTTCTCTCTCTGGTAAGCTTAATATTCGAAGCAAAAGTGAAAATGAAAGCTGCAAAGGCATATTTATAGGCGAAAATTTCTCAAAAAGACGCCTTTCAAACACGTTTCAAACCAACAGTCAAATTGTTTGGGTTCACGTGCCCCTAAGATCCAATCAAAAATTGCCATGTGTCTGCCATGACTTTCAGTGATTAAATGAGAATGACAACTATCAGCCTCTTCGAATCCACTCAACTCCTTCATCTCTCTTCAAGTTCCAACCCATCTCCGGTAGGTCTCCTCCTCGGCTTCGAACTTGGGGGCCATTGATAATACCCGAGCAGAGCTGGACAAATTTATAATGATTAACATGTACACGTGGTGGCTCGGGACCTGGTAACCTGGACCGACCAGACCATATGGCAGTCAGGGCCGTTCCTATATTTTAAAGGGTCCGGCGCGGAAAAAAAATGGGCCCTTGTACTTCATATAAATAAAAATTAAAAATATCTAATTAATCAATATTACGAAAAATAATTTCACTAATCAAAACATAAAATAATGAACATTATATTTCCATTTCAGCGTTTCCAATTTCATAAAAATAGTGCTACAAACGGAGATACTTTAATATCATTACATCATAGATTTAAAGAAAAACCACTAATACATTAGCCATAGAAAATTGATCTCGAGATTTTGGTTGATGATTTTTTTTTTTTTTGCGATGGAAGCCTATGCGGCTATCCCCCTATTTTTTTCTTTTTTAAAAAAATGATTAACACACTTCATCGTCATAATAATAATATTATAACCCCCAACAACACATAAATCTAATACGGTGACAATGTAACCAAATTTCAAACTCAAAACTAAAGAAAGACAACAAACATCATTTTAATTCATAATATTATCATCAGGAAACTAAAATAGCAAAAACAAACACAATAAAATACTAGAGGAAACAACTTTAATAAATGCAGGAGAAAAAAAGGAAGATTTTGCTGCAGAGGAGGATCGAACCAATGACCTCAATGAGCCCAACGAGAGCTCTAACCAATATACCGTCCTGTCCTTTCATTCTGTTTAGAAGTGTTTATTTTACATATCCTTTATTCTAGAACATTAAATTAAAAATAAAAAGAATATTCCGGGGCGGGGGCCCTCGCCGGAGGGGAGCCCTGTGCGGCGGCGCTGCCTCGACCGTCTTAGGGACGGCTCTGATGGCAGTCGTGTAACTCATGCACAACAAGAACGAGATAAGTATCCCACTAATATTATAGATGTAATGATTGCTAGGCTATTAAATCTAGTAGTATAAATAGTACTCATTTATGAGGAAAATGACAACATGAAACTCATATATAAACTTGTAAGTTCAAACTCTGCCAAGCCAGAGACCAACCAGAGCACCTCAGTTCAGTTATTCAATAAAAAGGCACTTTACAGCTATTTCTTACATTTTCCAATCAGCATTTTGGTATTAAGTTCAACATTGAGCAAATCCAGGTATCAGTACTCCTCCTACACGTTACACTCCAGATGTTTTCCCACGTCCTCCAACACATGATTCCACTTTTGCTAAGATTATTTTGGGTAACTCATCTTCTCTGGATAATTTTTTGTCTCAGACCACAGGGGCTCTTAATTTGGAAGTGTATTTTTCGCTCTTTTGATATACCTGATCAACAGGCTTATAGTATAAATGCATTTTTGGTGCATCTTATGACATTCTGTGATCATATATCTTTTTATGGCGGGCTTCGGTGATTTCTTGCATTTGGTTCATTTGGCATATTCGGAACGATGTAATTTTCAATGACATGTCATGGACGGTGGAGGCGGCTATTGTCCAGCTTTGGGTGCTTACTGTTGAGTCCTCATCTTTGGACCAAGTTTGCATGAACAATGATCAAGCCAATATATTTCGGCTTAGGCGTCTCAATGTTATTGGGCGTCCAAGGAGAGCTCCTAATATTATCAAAGTAGATTGGCATCCACCTCTACCTAGATGGACCAAGGTGAATACAGATGGAAGTGCGTTAGGCGCGCCGGGTATTAGTATGGCGTCTGGAGTTTTTAGCAATTGCAGAGCTTTCTTTTGAGGTTGTTTTATAGAGAATTGCGGTGTTAGATATGCTTTTGAAGCAGAATTGGTGGCAGCCATGGCAACAATTTATTATGCGTTTATCAAGGGTTGGCAATAACCATGGCTGGAATCGGATTCGACTTATGTGGTTGATCTCTTTCGTAGGTGGTCTAATTCTATTCCTTGGCGTCACTTGAGCAAATGGCGCTACACATTACACTTGGCTTCCCAAATGGAATTAGTTGTGTAACACATTTTCCGAGAAGGCAACAAGGTGGTGGACTTTCTTAGCAAAATGGAGCATTCAGAGACGTGGTGGGGCATGTCCCCATCAGCCATTGTTTTTCTTCTTATGGAAGACTATGTTAGATGTTCAACTTATAGATTTGTTAGATAAATCTTCCATTTGTATGTTGTTTCATATTTGATTTTTTGATATAAGGCATTCCTCTTTTATGAGTTCGCTTTTTAAGTTCAATTTCTAGGGGTACTCTTTTTCTTGGTAAGGGTTTTCCCTACAAGAGTTCTTTTACCTTGGTAGGTTTTAACGAGATAGGCCCCAAACTTTTAGCTACCTGGTCGGCTTATGACTAGGACTCTTTTTTTCTTTTTTATATTATTTGCGATCTATTGAAAATATATATATATATATATATATATATATATATATATATATAGCGAAGAATGAAATGAAATGATACATGTATACGTACGTACCTGTGATGGATGTGAGTTACCCCATTCAACCGCAAATTTGATAGCGGGACACATCTCAAATGGAGGAATGGGCAGGTAGTTCTTATGTGGAATCAGACCACGACTAAAGAAATCTTCATATTCTGGAGTTATCATCAAGGTACAACTACCACATGCCAGAATATATTTCAAGCTCACTGACCAAGCATATCCTTCAGCATATATCTTGTATCTGCACATAAGATTTTATTTAATAATTTACAACAGAGAAATAGATTTTTAAAAATATTAATTATAATTGGTCTGGTTCAGTCAGTCTTAGCAAGCATATAATTATGTTGTAGAATTATAACTTACCGATGATCGCACTGCTTCGATAATTTAGACTCTTCGAAACCACCTCGTGCTGCTGCTTCCCAATCCTATAGTTGAAGAATTTTAGGGGCAATAAATAAAGATGATGAGAGACTAGGCAAAGGGAATTCTCAACACATCTATTAGAATATTGTCAGATAACATGTATATATTTACAAGCATCAAAGGGAAAATAAAATGTTTAGTCCTGTAACTTGGATCCATATGTGAAGTAGTTCTTCAAGTTGTCACGTTTGTGTTTTAGTCCTTTAAGTTTAAAATTTCTAGATATTAAGTCTTTTAACTTAGAAATTTTACTTTTGATCATATAACTTAACAAATTTTGGCAATTTAGTCCTTTATAAACAATCTTCAAATTTTATTTCGCACTCTTAAATGAAAATAGTCCATTACGACCATACTTGAACCAACATACTTCTACACAGAATCCCCTTTATGGAGTAGGCTTTTGGTAATCCCCTTTTAGGAGGAGAAAACTAGTTTAGTCTCTCATAGAGTAGGCTTGCACTTGAAATTAAAATACATAAACTTAAACACTCAAACTATTATAAATTATTTTATTTTTAGAAAAGTCAGATGCTTATTCAATGTCTTGAGCTCCCTAAATGACTTGATATTTATAGAACCGAATTTGGACTTCAAGGCCAAATTCCAAATCTTGTTAATCAACGTGACGTCATTTCTTTGTCTCGTAGCATTATTATATACATCTTAATGAATACATTTTGATTACATAAATATACAATTTATTCTTAAAAGTTCTTAAAAATCTAGGCTTTGATACCATTTTTCAAGCACCACGGTAAACTTTTGAAGATTGAAATCATATAGTCCTTTTTAAACTAAAAGGACCAATATGCAGAATGTCTTCACATATAGGATTAAAAGTAACAAAAGATGTAAATTATAAGATCAGAAAACTAAATATTCGAAACATATAGGACTAAATATTCAATAAAAGACCGAATTTAAAAATAAGTCAACTTACAAGATGAAATTTCCCCGCATCTAATGTACGTGTATTAGTTTTAGTATATATATATATATATATATATATATAGATAAGAGAATGAGGATTATTATTCACAAATTGAAAATCTCTAACCTGACGCATTATTTGTGCACTCCATTGTCTTGTGTCATTACACTGAAGTAATTCCGTACGAATAGGAGAAACAACTTGAGGGTTTCCCTTCCAGTATGCTATAGGCCACTTCATTGCCCAACTTCGACGTTTTGAACCTTCTTTTATGCTTTGGAATTCTTCGTCCCATGGCCCTATATTTATTTCTGACCTGTCCTGAGAGAAAATTGAAAATCATAGATAAAACACATAATAAATAAAACCACACAAAATATTGTCAGTAATTGATATGACAACATGAGTTGGTGTAATTAATGTGCATCTTACCAACCCCAAAACGACCAATCAGGAAAGGGGATGTCCAAGTGCTGCGACGTCGTGCAATAGCGAAAGAGAGGCAAAGGCATGGAAGAATGGTGAGTCCTATTTATAACGGGCTTGTCCATGCAATCGAACATCAAATCCACATCCGGAACCTGCCCATTATATCTCCGAAGTAACTGCAAAAACCCCCACACTGTAAACATAGCCCGGCTCTGCACGCATGCATAGTAAAAGTCCACATACAATTTCCCACCAATTATCACCACACGTAAAGCTGCATATTTCTGGGCCTCCATTAAATGGGCCATGGAAATCTTGGACTCAGCCCATGGCTCAAGGTCCCTATGTATGTTTTTAAAGAATTCCGGACATTGGAACGCGGGCTTACTGGGTTTTGAATCTTCGGGCCGAGAGGGATTTTGCCCACAACTCAGGTAAACGCATCGAATAATGGTGGATGCTTTCGACAACTTGGATTCTTTATCCAATGACATTGAAGGGAAAATATGCCATGGTGTTGGTTCCAAGTTGTGTCCTGCTATAGTTTTGGTTTGGGACACAAACTTATTAACCTGCATCACATATTTTTTTACATCACAATAATTAATTAATAGATCTAGAGAGAAGAAGATATATATATATATATATATATATATGCTTCATCCTTCAAATCAAATCTTCCTATTTTACTTTAGATGAACAAACAAAATAACTGTTTTTCTTCCAAAAATTATAATTATCTCATTAATTGGGTGATATTATAGACTTGCACAAATTAATAAACTTTAATATTTTCAATTCTCATCAAAAACTCTTTGCCAAATGAAATGAGAATTTTTAGTTTTGGCTAGACGATATCATATACATAATATATATAACACATTTAATGATCCCATTTCTCTAAAAGTTTAAACTATTAAAGATGAGGGAGATGAAATATTTTATTCGTATTATAAAATTATCAATCATTTGGTCAAAAATTTAAAATATTATATGAAAGAAATTAAAATATTAAATATGTAATATCTCTTACACAGAAGATTGTTTCACTTTTTCCGTCGAACCAAGATCCAGGATTTACATTAGTTGATCATAAATATGAGCACAAACATGTATCGATTCCCTTGTATTATCGCATGTACATTTACGCACATATGCATTAGCTTATTTGGAATTAATGTATTTATGCATGAAATTGTACCTCATATAGGAGGAGAAGGGGAACGCAGCATATAGCAAAGAGAATTATGTGACGATGTACGAAAGAGACGACACGAGAGTGGTTGTGTTTGTTGGAAAAGAGCCCCATTCCGGAAGTTGGTAGTCTTTCACATAAATTGGCTGATGCAATGAGTCATGAGACAACCTCGCCTTTTGTGTCTCAAATTTTATTTTTTTTTGACAAGGTTCAATGGTATATCTGGCCACCCTCTTTCCCGCTTCCTACTCCGGCGCTTCAAGGATGTTCCTATATTTCAATTTCAACTATTATAATCTTCTTTTTCATTTTTATTTTCTTGTGCCCTCACATGAGCTAGGGGTGTTTATTTTTGGAATGAGTTCGAAATTTTATCCAAATTAGGATTTTTTAATTTCAGATCAAATTTTGAATAAAAATATTTGAATCGAATAACAATTTGGTTTTTTTTTCCGCATTACATTCGAAAGATCCTAATTCGATGTGAAATTAGACAAAATTCCGATTAAACATTCACTACAAGAATTTCGTTGAAAATAATCAACTGTTGTCGAAGATGGTGTTTTAAAAGATCCCGCTATTCGACAACAGTTCTAATCCGTTGTCTTTAATAAGAAAGACAACGCGTTCAAACCATTGTCTTTAAATGTTAAAAGACAGCGATTGGGACAACGTTTGATAACTTTTTTTGAATTATGAAATACAACAATGGGTTTCCACAACGGATCAAATCCGTTGTGATTTTGAGTATCACAATATTTCGACAAGACTTAATAACCGTTGTAATTTATATTGTTCCACAATAAATAAAATCAAATAACTAAAAGTACACCAATATATTGTAGTTTTTCCTAAAAATCCTGTGCATAAATAATCAAAAAACCCACATCAAAATGCCAATCAAGAATTTTGCACAATAAGAAAGCTAGCAAATATTATTCAAAATGCCAATCAAGAATCGTCTGTCTAATATACATCAAATTTTGTGACACCCAGCTCTTGATACAATAGAATCCATACATAAAGTAAAATGTTAAGCAGAAAAAGGCTTTACCAAGACCCCAACTCCACTAACAAGACGGTCCGAAGGAAGATTACTCCCATACGATCGCCAAACTGCTGCAACGAAAATCACATGCTACAAATATGTCTCAAACCACTAGACTCAAAGCACGTTCGATTTCCTCCAAAGATCGCCCCTTTGTTTCCACAACATTACCAGCTATGTACATAACAGCTAGGAGACACACAGAAGCAAATCCCAGGGACACTGTACTGATTCCGAACTTATTTACGAACACTCAAGAAATAGAGGCCAATGACAAAATTGGATATCTGTAGAATGGAAATACAGTTGGTAAAAAAATGACTGATAAACCATGAACCAATTTGCTAACAGACCACATAAATCAATAACTTCATCACATTTTCGTATAGATACAGAAAAATAAATTAACGAAAAACATAAATGGTAAGTTTATGCTTACCCAATGCATGGCCAAAGATAACGCAACTGCTTTAGCTGTGACTCTAGAGGCAAAAATCTCTGGAAGTAGAAGGGCGAACACAGGACCAGCACCAAGAGAAAAGGATAATACATAATTGTTTAAGGAAACATGAGTATATTTCAGAGTTGAACACTACAACATAAGTTACATAAGGTAACACCACAAAAATATTACATAATAGCCATAACATATTACTATAGATAATATGTAGCACTTATTATGGTGATGCACTCGCCCGTGCTACCTATAGTGTATGATATCACTTTTAATAGCTTTAGTGACACTTTTCCAAGTGTTAAATTAAGTACTCATCTATTGTAACACTTTAAAAAAATAATTATAAAATATTACATATGAGTCTAATGTAGTACTTTTTGATCAAAATATAATACCTTTTTTTTGGCAAAATATAACACTTTGTAGGTCCCATGGGGTGATAAAGTAAATTCTAGAGGGGGGGTTGATAGACTTTATCAAATTTGCGATTTAGTCCTTTTTAAAGTCAGAGTTTTAAATCACAAGTCAGTTGGGTCCTTGGTGGACAACTTAGTTTACTTGCACAGCAGAGTTAGCCACTCAACAGACTCGACTTAGCTGTTGATAGTATAACTCAGCCGATTCAGGTTACTCTTTAAATATTCATTACACTTGATTTTTAACAGCGGAAGACTTTCAACCTAATTTGAAATATATTTTTCAGCACTTGTTTTATGTTTAGTTAGTATCAGTTGATTTAGCAAATTAACAAACGACACATATATATGCAAGAAAGTAAATGTGTTGAATGTACATGACACAGGCAATTTTATAGTAGTTCGAGGATGGAGTAATTCCTCTGATCCACTCTTCTCCAACCCATGGAGGAATGCACAAATGTAATTGTAACTTTGTTACAAAATGGTGACACCAAGCTTGGCCTTTATCACACAAAATGGCTCGGCCAGGGGACTCAATGATCAAATAATTCTTACCGCAAGCATACGATGTCAAGTTTTGGTATAGTTTCAAAAGTGGGATTATCATCTGCACAAGGATTGATATCGAATTTTATACTAAGTACTGTAATTATAATAGCTTAATTCTATCTAGATAATAGCAAAGGGATGGATTTTTATTAAATGGAATTTTATTAAACTAAAAATAAAACTAAAATTAAACTGAAAAGTTTGTTTAGACAATTTATCAAACACTTAAAAATGAATTCTAGAGGGTTGATTCACCTAGTTATCCCCTATGTTCTCAATCCAGTTTATTAATCACACGTTATTAATTGATAAGCCCAATATTCTTACCGTTTATCACTTCGTCTCTCGAGTGCCAAGTGATCTTAGGTTTCAATCCTTATTTCGATATATGTATAAAAATCATAAATTAAACGCTAATGCGCTCAATGAATATTCTATCACAAGCTCATAATAGATGTACAAAAACCAATGAAGAAGTAATTATACATCTCAAAAATCGACAAAGAAAACAATGAAGGAATTGAAAAGAGAAGAGAAGGAATTCTCTCTGTGTCCAGATGAGAGATGCCTTCAATTGTCGTCCCAAACCCTAACTCCGTGTTTCTTGCCTTGTGTTGTGCTCAAAATAATGTCCAACCCCTTTTTCGTGCATCATTAGTTGTATTTATAGCCCCCGCTATCGTCAAAAATCCGAAAAATAACTAACATAAAACCCTGGCCACCGACGCGCGCTGCAGAGCTCTAACCCGAGCGCTGCAGCGCTGCACATCTCTGCTTCTGCCCATTTTTCAAGGGGTGCGTTGCATCGCTCTATTTGGAACGCTGCATCATTCCCCTAGCGCTACATCTTTATATTTGGAGTGCTGCATCGCTCCTGCACTTTAAGTGTTTTATTGCGTTTTCTCTTCCTCAAGTACAACTTCTTCTTCCCAAACATGTTTTTCATCATTTTTCATCGCACTTCGCCTACCATAACCTGTATCGACTCCCTAATGACACCTAATGAAATAAAAAAGGACTCAAACGACTCTAAAACACCCAAAAACAAAGTAAAATTCTAGTCTAGAATACCCAATTCATTGGTATAAAACCACCTTAACAAATACTCCCAAACTTAGACTTTTGCTTGTCCTCAAGCAATTTTTTGCTGCCTCCTGAAAAATAAAAGACACGAAGGAAACAAATATCAACAACTGACTCGTACAGACCAACTGCACAACTTCACAACCAAGCTCATTCGTCTCAGAATTTGTTTCACTATCAATCAAGCATGCATTTTAACAATGTGGTTATGAGTGTGGAATGTTCCTGCCAACTCCATTTTCATTATCCGGATAAATTCACGCAATCAAGTGTTTTCAAGATGATCCACTTTTTGAATATAAATGTGAGATGCTTATCGGACTCCAGAGGCTTGTCTTTCATACTAATCTCCACTGATGTAGGCTAACGTAACACAAGGATCAATAGGACTTTCAAAGCTTGTAATGTGGGCTTAGGGTAAGGTAGGAAAATATGGGATTATGTGGCTCAAATCACCCAAACACACAATTATCAACTCTTTTAAATCACCAGTTAATATCCAACCTTTACTTTTTTTTACATTTTCCTTGTTCTCACTTCATGAACCTTTAGTCCCGCTGATTATTCTCTCTCTCTCTCTCTCTCTCTCTCTCTCTTTTTTGTTGAAACCCCCAAAACATAATCTTTTGCATACTTTATACATGGGGTTTAATATTCTCACTTCTCGGGCAATTTCACGCAATTACACATATACCCTGTTCTTAATACAATCCTCAACCTCCAACATCATTCTATAACTCGTGTGCATGAGTGAGGGGTAATTGGGATTTTCACATGCAGGCTCAGGGCATTAGATTGGCTGCCAAAGAAACGGTTTTATAAGGCTCAAAGGGGGTTACTAGGGATAATATATAGTATAAAGGTAGGAAGTTTTGGCTCTAGCTGTTCAAAGATGGCCTAAATCAGTTCCTTAATATTACTTCACCTAAGATTTTGCCTCGTCTAGTGTTCAGATATGTTCTAGAATCCGGTGGGATCATTTAGTAAACACACAATTGCATAAATTATCTCCAAATAAATCAACAGAGTCAAGCACATAGATGGAATAAATGGGAGGAAAGGTGGATCACAACTCAAATACATACTCTTTTGACCGTTCAACTCATATTCAACAAATTCACTTAGTCATGCAGTATTACTATTACACAAATGACTCGACTTAACTCTAGACAATTTTTTCATTTTTTTTTGACTCAAGACTCGACTCAATGAATAAATACATAATACACCCCCCAAACTTATAAAAACATTGTCCTCAATAGAGAGGTGAGATAATGACTTTCCTGGCAGCCGAGGAGCTAAGGCTCCTTATTGGAATCATGTGGTACTATTATGTGTAAGAAGCGTCTCGTATAAGCGCACTTTCGCTTCCTAGCACACAAATCCATTGGTGTTGTATTTCTCCGAGG
The DNA here is from genome assembly GCA_016081115.2 of Rehmannia glutinosa. Lineage (NCBI taxonomy): Eukaryota > Viridiplantae > Streptophyta > Magnoliopsida > Lamiales > Orobanchaceae > Rehmannia > Rehmannia glutinosa. The sequence goes on from CM071924.1 coordinate 45,039,769, forward strand.
TGGTGCCTTTTTCTTACCATTTGCCTTGGACCGTGCCCATTTTGGATTCACATCTTTGTAACCTAGAAAGGTAAACAATAAAACAAAACTCGTGGAACCACGAAATTCGGTTACGAGTGAGAAATCGACAATCAAAGTATGTACCAAATCCACCCAAGTGGAAGATGTAGCATCATGTCGAGAAGACAAGCATAGATATGCAAGATAGCACTCAACAATGTGAAAATGTCATTGGGGCATTTGATCAAACACCTTGTATCCATGAATTTGGGAAAAGATGATAAATGCAATGGAAAGTTCAATTTAATCCCAAAATTCTACACCAAAACCTAATTCTAGCATGAACATTCAATCCACATTCCAACAGTCAACAATAATAATCCCAAACCACCACAAACAACAAAATCAAAAAGATGACTAGGGTGAAACTATGGGGAGGGTTTTGAGATGAAGCAAACTTACCAAATAATGAGGGGATAAGATGAAGATGAAGTGTGTGGTGTAAGAGTGCTTCTTTGTGAAGAGGGAATGGGAGTTGTGTGATTGTTGGTGGTGAGAGTGTGTTTCCCGATGCTCACAATGCCAAGAGAAGGTAATGTTGTGTTGTGAAAACAATTAGGGCTAGGGTCGAATTTATGGGCCATAGGCGGTCGAGCGCTGCAGCGCACCCCTACGGGCGCTGCAACACTCGCAAATATTTGAGCCTTAGTAGGGGTGCGCTGCAGCGCTCGCAAATATTTGATCCTGTACAATTTTAAGGGGGCGCGATGCAGCGCCTCCAGGCCATTGCTGCGGTGCTGGCTGACCGGAAGCACTTTTTTCCCTGCTGCATGTTGCAGTAGCAGGAACTTAGGGGGCCTTGTTGCCTGATTTTCCATCATAATGCTTTGCTCCCATGCAAAAACAAGGGGTGGGGTAATGATGAAACTCGCTAATCCTAAAAACACAAAAAATCTACTATGATGCAATAAAATGAAAAACAACTACTCAAATTTTTTAACACCACGAATGCAATAAAAGGGCTGGGTTGCCTCCCAAGAAGCGCTAAGTTTGTAGTCTTCAGCCGAACATTGTTAAATTATCGTCAAGTTGGAGCTCCAATAGGAATGTTGTCCACGTTTCCCTTAGATACTTCCCAACCAACAATATCCTCAGCTCTATGCTCATCCATCTGATGACCATCATTGGATTCAAATTTACGCCTCTTGGTTGGATGGATGGTGAACACGACTTAATCTTTATTGACCCGCATAGTCAGTTCCCCTATTCCTACATCAATCAATGCTCTTGTTGTAGCTAAAAACGGCCGACCAAAGATTATAGGTATATTTTGGTTTTCCTTCACGTCCAACACTACAAAATCCCCACGGAAAACAAATTTGTCAATTCTCACTAACACATCCTCAATAATTCCCCAAGGACAGGTGATGGATCGATCTGCAAATTACAATGTGATATTGGACGGTTTCACCTCCCATGCCCAAGCTTCGTGACATCAGATAGGGATTTAAGATTCACGCTGGAACCAAGATCACAAAGTGGTTTTTCAAAGAAAACTCCTCCAATAGTATAAGGAATAGTAAAACTCCATGGATCCTTCATTTTCCGAGGTAATTTACTTTGCACTATCGCACTGCATTCATCTGTCCGATAGACAGTCTCAAACTTCTCCAACTTCATTTTCTTTGATTCCACTCCCTTTGCATATATGGGCAACTATTCGGGTGCGTGTTGAAATTTTGACTCATTCTTCACATAAGTTGTATTGCAGTGTTCTCTCGGATTAACCTATGTATCACTCAAAACTTCCCTCTCTGCTGTAATAAATTCAATGTTGTCGCCAACTGAACCATTTGTGTTTTGATTAACCTAAGATGCGTCTCCATTTTATTCATCTTTATACCTAGATTATAAATCTGCGCATCACTTCTGTTCAACCGATTCCTGGTCTCTCCTATAAATGAGCCGAGTATCTCTTCTAGCAATTGTTTTATTTCACCTCTGGGTGCATTGGAATTGGATGGGTTGGGATAATCCGGAGGTGGGTTCAATACATTCTTGTTGTTGCTATAACAGAAAATTCTCATTATCGCAAAGTCTTGGTGATAGTGAGTCAATAATGAATTACCTCTATTATTAAAATCCCGATTATTCACATAATTGATATAGGTCCCAAGGGGTGTGAGTGTAAGGTTTAGAAGGGGGGGTTGAATAAACCTTACCAACTTTTCAATTTAGTCTTTTTAAAACGTTCAGAGTTAATACTTCACAGCTGAGTCCTTGATGGACAACTAAGTTAGTTAATCAGCAGAGTTAGTCACTCAATGCACGCACTGAGAGCCGTTGATAGAATAACTCAAATTTGTTTTGACTAAAGACTTAACTCTCTTGTGATATGTTTTCAACGGAAGACTTAACACCCTTGAATTTGGTTAAGTTTGTTTTAATACTTGGTTTTAGCACTTTGTTGATTATCAATTGGATAGCAAATTTATCAAATTAGAGATATTAAAGTAATGTGCAGAATTAAATTGCTTTAAAATGTAAATGACACAATAAATTTTTATAGAGGTTCGAAGATGGGGTAATTCTTCTAATCCTCTCTTCTCCAACTCCCGGAGGAATCCACTAAGTATTGATCAATATACAAAGTGGTTAACAGTCCAGATGCAAGTCTTGATCACACAGTTGACTTGATCCTTTGGGACTCGATCCGAGATGCCTTGGTCACACAGCTGGCTTCTCGTACGACTCAGCTTCTTCACAAGGCAACTGCCTTGTTACTACAGCCCACTTGCTCAAGCTTCTTGGATTTGATCACGAAGCCCTCCAAAAACATGAGACTGGTTCGACCTTGAACCTTCCTACAATCCTCCGTGGAATGTAGACCCCTTGATTCTTCAAATGTTTCCTCTTCAACTGATTGAAGTCGTCTTTCCTTCACAGGTGAGTGTTGGATTGATTTCCTTCGTAATGTAGGCTTGAGGATTGAACTTGAATGATTTGAGAATATTTCAGGTTACAAATATTGCTTTTCTTGCTCGTAATTTTTGATTGTCAAGGTAACCATCCTTCTCAAATAGAATCCTCAGCCTTTTCTAGTGTTCTTTTGAAAATTTTGCCCGTTGAAGAGATAGGCTAATTTTCAAAAGACACTTGTGGTCGTTGGCTTGTCTTGTTGCAGTCCTTGGAATTGACATTTCCTCGTATGAATGATTCTTCACTTTTTCAGAGTTCGACACAGTGCGAGCTTCCCATTGGTTTATTCCTTTTGCACGCTTCGGGATCGAGCACTTTAAGAAAGGCGAAGATGGAAGTATTACTTGTTTAAGTAATTCTCTTGACTTACGTGCAACGGATCTCTTGATTGTCTCGACCGATCGCATTTCCTTGACTTCCCCAGGTGACTTCAAGTCAGCTTCCAATCATTGGATGACTCATCTGTCACTTCAACTTGAGACTTGGCTATCTTGAGTTGACTTGACTGACACTTCACTCACCGTATCTCACCGCTGCACAATCGTCGAGTTCTGTCTTCTCTTCTTTGCCACACTCACCGCCCCTCACACAATGAGTCTTCCTTTTAGTCTCCGATTGACTTCTTGCATGTTCGAGCATAGGCCGACTTAATCGTAGGTCCCAAGGGGTGTGAGTGTAAGGTTTAGAAGGGGGTTGAATAAACATTACCAACTTTTCGATTTAGTCCTTTTAAAAATGTTCGAGTTAATACTTCACAAATGAGTCCTTGATGGACAACTAAGTTAGTTAATCAAAGCAAGTTAGCCACTCAATGACTTCATTGAGTTGTTGATAGAATAACTCAAATTGCTTTTGACTAAAGACTTAACTTGATTGTGATATGTTTTTCGGTGGAAGACTTAACACCCTTGAATTTGGTTAAGTTTGTTTTAATACTTGGTTTTAGCACTCAATTGATTATCAATTGGATAGCAAATTTATCAAAGAGATATAAAAATAAGATGCGAAATTAAAGTCTTTGAAATGTAAATGACATAATAAGTTTTTTTAGAGGTTCAAGATGGGGTAATTCTTCTACTCCTCTCTTCTCCAACTCCCGGAGGAATCCACTAAGTATTGATCAATATACAAAGTGGTTAACAGTCCGTATACAATTCTTGATCACACAGTGACTTGATCCTTTGGGACTCGATGCGAGATGCCTTGGTCACACAAATGCTCGTACGACTCAACTTCTTCACGCAGGCAAAGGAATGGTTTTAGCTTTGCTACTCTACCCCACTTGCTTAAGTTCCTTGGATTTGATCACGAAGCCCTCCAAATAGCTTAAGCCTGGTTCGACCTTGAACCTTTCTACAATCCTTCGTGGAATGTAGACCCCTTGATTCTTCAAATGTTTCCTTCACAGGTGAGTGTTGGATTGATTTCCTTCGTAATGTAGGCTTGAGGATTGATCTTGAATGACTTGAGAGTATTCTTGGTTACAGTTCAAATGTTAGCTTGAATGTTCGTGGTTCAGGTCGGTAACCTTCTCTCAAAGTGATTCCTCAGCCCTTTATAGTGATCTTTCAAAAATCTGCCCATTGAAGAGATATGCTTATTTTTGAAAGTCACTTGTGGTCGTTGGCTTGTCTTGTTGCAGTCCTTGGAATTTACGTTTCCTAGTATGAATGATTCTTCAGCTTTTCAGAGTTCTGACACGGTGCAATGCTTCCCATTGGTTTATTCCTTTTGCGTGCTTCTGGGACTGAGCACTTCAAGAAAGGTAGTATGGAAGTATTACTTGTTTAAGTAATTCTCTTGATTTCTGTGCAACGGATCTCTTTCAGTTATCTCGACTAGACTGCATTTCCTTGCCTTCCCCAGGTGACTTAGAGTCAACTTCCAATCATTGGATGACTCTTCGTGTCACTTCAACTTGAGACTTGGCTATCTTGAGTTGACTTGACTGATACTTCACTCAGCTGCATCTTAGCTGCACCTTCAGTCGAGTTCCTGTCTTCTCTTCTTTGCCACACTCAGCTCCCTCACACCGAGTCTTCGTTTAGTCTCCGGTTGTCTTCTTGCATGTTCGAGCATAGGTGACTTGACTCACTTCTACCAAATTTATCTATCTATTACAATGCAATTTATAACAGGAATGGGGTGCCAACTTCCTATTCTAAGTTTTACATGGCATTCATCAAAATCTACAAAATAATTTCCCAACAATTTCCCCCTTTTTGATGATGCCAAAACTTAAAACATTCATACAATAATTAAACAACAAAGATACATACAGACAAATGTAGAATCACAGAATGTATGCTTAGAATCGATCTTTTATTAATCATAACATTCTTGTTCTTTACATAGCTGTTTACAAAGTGTATCAGAGTTTGAACCAAAAGAAAATGTATCAGAGCTTAAATGGAACTTAAAGTAACCATGCTGTTCTATATCTACACAAGTGTAGAAATTGTACAGTTTTATTCGATGTACAGAAGACTTACATAGAATGTATTTACATAGTAAAATACATGAAGGGGTGGACAACAACACTTCATCTCCTTCGCAGCCTCCTTCTTTCATCTCCTTCAGCTCTGTCATCTTCTGACCTCTTTCTCTTCTTCTCATCTTCAGCTGCCTTCTTCTTCTCATACGTGTTCCGGGCAGCTTCATCTCTTCTCAGTCTTTCTTGTCTTTCCTCCCATAGCTGAGTTTGTCTCTTATTTTCCTCTTCAAATCTCTTCACATACTCAGCATTATTCTTAGCCACTTGCAGGTTGGCTATTTCGTCAAATCCAGCCCAATAGATCCCTCCTTTCTTTCCTGGATCTATATACTCAATGTTTTTGGGCAGAGATCTAGGTCTGAAACCTCTTCCTCCACCACTGCTTCTTCCTCTGCCTCTGGGCGTGTATTGTATTGGGGTCTTCTTTTTCCCAGCTGAGTGACTAGCAGAGTGACCAGCAGAGTGACTGCCAGTAGTCTGCTGCCTGTCAGCTTCTTCACATAGTTTGAGACCCTTTTCCCAGTACAAATCCCAGGCTTGAGCCATGGACATGTTTGCGAAGTAACCTTCAGATGCGAGCGTCTTGAATTCATCAACAGATCTTGGCTCGGTTCCGGCATCTGAAATGGCATAGGTGTCTCTGTCTGTTGGAATGCCTCCATGTTGTTTCAGAATATCCATAACTCGGGCATTCATCTTTCCTTCCACTTTCTTCATCCCGCTTCAATCGCTTTTCTTTCGTTTGCCATAGGTACTGCAGAGTGTTGGAGTGGTAGAGTCACTGGGAGTTTGCTGATGATATCAGCTATGACAAGACCTTGTTGGGGGGTTTTAGCAATCATCAAGGCCACATCTTTCGAACCTTCCCCCTCAACAGATTATCCTTTCTTCTCTCTTATAACTTCCTCAGCTGTCTTTCCCTTCACAACTGCGTCCTCCTTCTCGGTTTCAGATCCCTGGAAACAAGCTAGCAAACAAGAAGTCTAGTCTGCTGATAGCCGAGTTCTACGCAATCCGCTTGCGGAGTATGCCGCGGAACTCGGAGCGGGTGGCGTTGGATTCAGCTGCTACCAACTTCATCTCAGCCATCAGAAGACTGAATTTTCGATCCATGTTCTCTTCCACGCGCAGGAGCTCGTTCTTATTATGTTCACGCAGTAGCTTTATCTCTGAGGTGTGAGATTCATACATTTGTTCGATGTGCTCTTGCAATTTTGTCTTTGCATCAGCATTCTCACCCGCCACAGACTAGCAACTTGTTGAACAATGTCCTGAAATATCGAACTTGTTCCACACGCATTGTCTGCTTCTTTTTGCCACCATTCCCGGATCCTGACTACTATGCCTCACAAATCAGCAGTAAGGTTGGCGTCTCTGTTATCCAGCCTCATGTCCAGTGAGGCCTGGTGCCTCTCCATCTTTTCTATCTCGGCAAATAAGGCTTTGAAGACTTCCCGAACTTCAGCTGTCACCTCTGTTTGGTGACGGCAAAGCAACGCGTCAAAGTCATAGTCACCGGAACAATGGTGTCTCGATGGAATAACAGGATCGGTCTGTTGAAGCGCTCGCGATCTCTAGCGATTCTTCAGGGAGGTCGGGGTACCTCCAGAGAGAAGGAAATGATTCTACAAAAGGATCATCACGGGCAATCGAATTGCTCAATGATAATTGGTGCTCGTGAAGTCCCCTCGTGGAGTCGAACTCTGCTGCAGCTTGGGGAGCCTTGCCAAGTGGACTCTGTTTTTAGGCCGTGGTCCGCATTGTGAAGTCGACCCGACTTTTGCCGAGCCTCACTATCTTAACAGGCTTCATCGGTCTCAGCTGGTTTTTCCAATTGAGTTGATTGGTCCTCGGCCATATCAGAAGCGTCATCGGACGATGATGAGATTTCCATGGGTGGCTTATCATCAAAGTGGAATGTTTGGCGAGTAGTCTTGAGGTCAGACTTACTCGTGGTTGGAACATCCTCAGCTGAGTCTTTTGGATCTGCAATAGGGGATGACTCAACTTCATCTTCACCTTCGGATCCCAGAAAAGTTACATCAGGATTATCCTGGGAATTGTGAAGAGCGCTTACCTCCTTTTCTGATGGATCAATGATAGCAGGAGGGATGTTCTGTGCTTCAGTCTCTTTACCCCGGGAAGTCTCAACCTCCCGTTGGCCTTCATTACCTCCTGCAGTCTCAACTGCAGCGAGGCCTTGGACGGTCCCTTTGACAGTGTCAGCTGTCTTGGGGTCTTCTGAGGTGGCATCCACTGGAGTTTCAACTCCGTGGATTGCACTTTCATTGCCCAGAATGTTAACTCCCGGGCGCGTTCCTTCGTGCCTCGATTTGCATCGGCATTGTCATTGGCTCGCAGAGCGATTGGCACCTCCCGAGTCGGTTTCAATCTGTTTCTCAACCTCGTTGGTGACAACTTGCGTATTCTATTGTTGTTCCTTCTCCACTTCGCCTCCGAGATTCGTTGTGGAGTCACCGCAGATCCTCCGACCTTGCTACGGTGGAGGAGTTTCCCCCACCGGCACACACACCGAGTGACTTGGAATGGGGTAACTCGTCTCCAGACTCCCAGCTATTCCCATTGAGTATTCAGCCGTTGGGGCAGGTGGTATGTAGGTCCCAAGGGGTGTAAGTGTAAGGTTTAGAAGGGGGGGGTTGAATAAACCTTACCAAATTTTTGATTTAGTCCTTTTAAAAGTTCGAGTTGATACTACACACTGCAATTGTGTCCTTGGTGGACAACCAATTTAGTTAATCAAGAGAGTTAGTCTCTCAAATGACTCAACCGAGCTTGTTGATGGAATAACTCAAATTTTAAGTCTAAATTAACTCAATCGTGGTTTGTTTTTCAGCGGAAGACTTAACACCCTTAAGTTTGGTTAAGTAGAGATTTAGAGCTTGATTTAGTACTTAGAGATTATCTAATGGATAGCAAATATGTCGTGAGAATTAAACAAATATGAAGCAAGAATTAAAGTCTTTGAAATGTAAATGACACAATAAGATTTTTATAGAGGTTCGAAGATGGGGTAATTCTTCTACTCCTCTCTTCTCCAACTCCCGGAGGAATACACTAGGTATTGATCGGATACAAAGTGGTAATGCAGTCCGGATACAAGTCTTGATCACACAAAATGACTTGATCCTTTGGGACTCGATCCGAGACGCCTTGATCACTCACCGTGGCTTCTCGTGCGACTCGGCTTCTTCACAGGGCAAAGTCCGCTTTGCTACTACAGCCCACTTGCTCAAGCTCTTTGGATTTGATCACGAAGCCCTCCAAAAGCTAAAGACTTGGTTCGACCTTGAACCTTCCTACAATCCTTCGTGGAATGTAGACCCCTTGATTCTTCAGTGATTTCCTCTTCAACTGATTGAAGTTATCTTTCCTTCACAGGTGAGTGTTGGATTGATGTTCTTCGTAGTGTAGGCTTGAGGATTAATCTTGAATGATTTGAGAATTTTTAGGTTACAGTTCAAAATGTTTTCTTGAAATGTTCGTGATTCAGATAACCTCCTTTTTTTTAGAGTCATTCCTCAGCCTTTTATAGTGATCTTTCAAAAATCTGCCCGTTGAAGAGATAGGCTTATTTTTGAAAGTCACTTGTGGTCGTTGGCTTGTCTTGTTGTAGTCCTTGGAATTGCCATTTCCTCGTATGAATTATTCTTCACCTTTTCAGAGTTCTGACACGGTGTAGTGCTTCCCATTGGTTTATTCCTTTTGCACGTTTCTGGGACTGAGCACTTCGAGAAAGGTAGTATGGAGATATTACTTGTTTAGGTAATTCTCTTGATTTACGGCAATGATCTTTTTCGATTATCTCGACTTAATCGCATTTCCTCGCTTTCCCCCAGGTGACTTAGAGTCGGCTTCAATCATTGGATGACTCTTCTGTCACTTCAACTTGAGACTTGGCTTTTCTTGAGTTGACTTGACTGATACTCCACTCATTGTATCTCACTCCTTCATAGAGTTCCCGTCTTCTCTTCTTCTTTGCCATACTCACTTTGTCTCGCAATGAGTCTTCCTTCTAGTCTCCGATTGTTTTCTTGCATGTTTGGGCATAGTGACTTAACTCGGCTTGACCAGCCTATTTATTACAAAGCGCTTTACAACAATAATTGGGGTGCCAACTTCCTATTCTAAGTTTTACATGGCATTCATCAAAATCTAAACAATAAATTTCCCAACAATTTCCCCTTTTTGATGATGCCAAAACTTAAACCATTCAAAAATGTAAATAGCAAAGATACATACGAGATAGTGTGTTCACATAGAATGTATGCTTAGAATCAATCCTTTTATTGATCATAACATTCTTGTTCTTTTACACAATCACACAAGGTGTATCGAGCAAACATTTGTCTATACAAGAAAAATAAAGATTTTATAGCTTTATTGCGAAGACTTACATTGTATGTATTTACATAATAAAATGCATGAAGGGGTGGACACAACACTTCATCTCCTTCGTTGTCTCCTTCTTTCATCTTGTTCAAGATCTTCTTCTTCTTCTTCTCTTTTTTCTCACCGTCACCGCCTTCTTCTTTTTTTCATATGCCTTCCTGGCAGCTTCATCTCTTCTTAATCTCTCTTGTCTTTCCTCCCATAGCTGAGTTTGTCTCTTGTTTTCTTCTTCTATTCTTTTCGCATACTCAAGATTACTTTTAGCCACTTGCAAATTTGCTACTTGGTCAAGACCACCCAAAGAGATCCCTCCTTTCTTGCCTGGATCTATGTATTCAATGTTTTTGGGCAGAGGCCTGGAGTGTCTGAAACCTCTTCCTCCACCACTCGCTTCTTCCTCTACCTGCAGGCGTGTATTGTCTTTGGGGTCTTCTTCTTTCCAAATGAGTGACCACGGAGTGACCAGCAGAGGATCCGGTAGTCTCGTCGCTTGCTGTCGGCTTCTTCACATAACGTGAGACCCTTTTCCCAAGACAAGTCCCATGCTTGAGCCATAGACATATTTGCAAAGTATCCTTCGATGCGAGCGTTTTAAATTCATCAACTCGATCGTGGCTCTATCCCGACATCCGAGATGGCATAGGTGTCTCTGTCTCTTTGGAATGCCTCCATGTTGTTTCAAGATGTTCATAACTCGGGCATCCATTCTTCCTTCCACTTCCTCCATCCCTGCTTCAATTGTTTTTCTCTTTTCGGCCATAGATATAGCAGAGTGTTGGAGTGGCGGAGTCACTGGAGTTTGTCGATAATATCACCGTGACAATACCTTGTTGGGGGTTTGTGCGATCATCAAGGTCACATCTTTCGATCCTTCCCCCTCAACGGACTTTCCTTTCTTTTGTTTCAACACTTCCTCGGTGACTTTCCCTTCGCAATCGTGATCCTCTTTTTCAGCTTCAGATCTCTTTTGTGCTTTAAGGTATTCCTCTTCCCCCTTTTTGGCATCATCAAAGGAGAGAGGAATGCCTGAAACAGATCGCGCAAGTAGGAAATCGAGCCTCACGATAGTGGAGTTCTGTCTCGAGTCTGCTGTGGAGTATGCGGCATGAAATTCAGAGCGAGTAGCGTTGGACTCTGCTGAAATTAGCTTCATTTTGATCCTTCCAACGTCAGAAACGGTTTCAGCCCGGACGTTTCCAATTTCTCAGCAATTTTCTTCACTAGGGTGTCGTCGGACCCCTGTTTCACCATGCCGTCGAAATCCACAGTAGACCCGATGTGGATTTGCTTTCCTAACTTGACAAAATCATATGTTGGTGCCATTTTTCAGGATTTCACCGAAGAAAACTTAGAGATTGATTTGAAGATAGATAGGGTTTTGAGAGTGTTTTTGCCTTTGCTTCTGAGAGAAAGAAATGAACAGTTTTGGTAGTGTGTGAGAGAAACGGACGAAAATGGTTTAAGTATGGTTTATGAAAGGACGTGCGGGTGGTTTTTGAAATGTGATCGAAATCAACGACTTAGATTTTGCACGCCGATTTAGCATTTAATGTCTCGTATTTAATGCGGCAAAGATTTATATCCAATCATAAGCTGGTGTGCGGCTTTTGCTTGTACACGTCATAATTATCTTTGACGTCATTCTTAAAAACATTCCCGCTTAGTAAAAACGACTTGCGTTTTTGTCACTTTTCCCATAAATGATTCAGCTTTTACCCTCAGCTGGTTTAACTCTTCTTCTCACAGTCTTCTTTGTGACTCAGCTGTCAGCTGACTTGGTGTAGCTGTCTTTCTTATACGGCTGATTCATTTAGCTGATTTTGGAGTTCAGCTCTTTTTCCCTTTCTGTGTTCCATTTCTTTTCTTTGATTCTTTAACCCTAACTCATGCTTGAGTTCTTCAAATCTTGATTCAGATAATGGTTTTGTGAAGATGTCAGCCAATTGTTTATCAGTTGAGATATATTCCAAGATGATGTCCTTCTTTTCAACATGATCTCTTATGAAGTGATATCTGACATCGATATGCTTTGTTCTTGAGTGCAACACATGATTTTGAGTGATTGCAATTGCACTTGTGTTATCACACATAATTGGAATCTCTTTTTCTTCAACTTCATAGTCTCTCACTTTCTTTGTCTCATCCATAGGACTTGGGCACAACAATTTGCCCCCAGCCTATGTATTCTCGCTTTTAGTCAGTAGAGGTGGCTATTGAATTTTGCTTCTTGCTAAACCAGAAATCACCTGTTTCTAGCATTTGACATGTGCCTCGAGGTGCTCTTCTGTCAACTCGCATCCAAAGATAGTCGAGTCTCGAATAGCCGCTTAGCTTGAATCCACCTTCCTTTGGATACCATAAGCCAACTTCTTGGCTTCCTTTCAAGTATCTCAATATTCTCTTAGCCGCTTTGTCATATGGCTCTCTTTTGGAGCAGATTGAAATCTTGCACATACACCTACATCAAAGGTGATGTCCGCCCGCTTCTTTGTGAGATAGAGCAATGATCCAATGAGTGCTCAGTATCTTGTTTGATCTACAGGCTTGCCATTTGCATCCATGTCCATTTTGGTGATGTATTCATTGGTATTTTCACGAAGACTTCTCCTCCATACTAAATTTCTTCATTAAATCTCTCGGTGTATTTTGTTTGACTTATGAAGGTTCCATCCTTTAGTTGTTTCACTTGGAGTCCAAGGAAGAATGTCGCTCTCCCCATCATGCTCATTTTAAATTTACTTTGCATGAGGTTTGAAAATTTTTCACACACTCTTTGTTTGTGGATCCAAAAATGATGTCATCCACATATATTTGAACAAGCAAGATACTCTTTTTGTCTTGGATTCTGAAAAGTGTTCTATCTACTTTTCCTTTTGTGAATCCATTCTCGCTTAGGAATTGTGACAAGGTATCATACCATGCTCACGGGTGCCTGTTTCATCCATACAAGGCTTTCTTGAGTTTGTATACCTTATCTCCAAGAGTCTTCTCGCTCAAATCCTGGAGGTTGTTCAACATACACTTCTTCTTCCAATAAACCATTTAGGAATGCACTCTTTACATCCATCGATATACAATGAAATTCTTGTGAGTCGCATAGGCAAGAAACATCCTTATTGCTTCCAATCTTGCTACAGGAGCAAATGTTTCATCAAAATCTATTCCTTCTTCTTGGCAATATCCTTTGGCTACTAGTCTTGCTTTGTTTCTTACCATAGAACCTTCCTCGTTCATCTTGTTTCAACACCCATTTAGTACCAATAACGTTTTGATGTGTGGGTCTTTGAACTAATTCCCATACTTTATTTCTTTCAAACCGATTCAGCTCCTCTTGCATAGCTTGAATCCAATGTGTGTCATCCAATGCTTGTAACACATCTTTGGGCTCTATTTGCGAGATAAAGCATGTGAACATAGCTTCTTGTTGAGTTCGATCTTGTTTTGACACCTTCTCTTATATCTCCAATGACAAGTTACGTGGATGGTCTCTCACCATCTTACATCAGTTGAAGTAAGTTAGCTGGGTTCAATTGTCTAGCAAATTGTATTGCTTTGATCGACTCTCTCGCACTCACTTAGCTGCAAATTTTCCAAAGATTTTATGAGACTCGGCTATCTCATCTTCATCCGAGTTAATAGTTCCACTTGACTTGAAAGATAGGACTCTTCTCGTATGGTTGGATGATTCAACTTATCACCGACTCTTCAATGTATTCTCTATTTACATTTGGCTCATCGAATACCACATGAATGGATTCTTCCGCAACCATAGTCCTTTTGTTGAGTACTCAGTAGGCTTTGCTTTCACCAGTATCCCAAGAAGATACCTTCATCTCGCTTTAGCATCAAAGGCCTTTAGGTTGTCTTTGCCATTGTTGTGGATGAAGCATTTACATCCAAATATTCTAAAATATGCAACATTTGGTTTTCTTCCACCAAATCTCATAGGAGTCTTTGTCAACGTCTTTTTATCATACATCTGTTTTGAGTGTAGCAAGATGTGTTGATTGCTTGACCCAAAATCTTTTTGGTAACCCCGCTTGACTAACATGGTCCTTGCTTTGCTTCTTTGAGAGTTCTGTTCTTCTTTTTGCAACTCCATTCTCACGTGGAGTCCTTGCTGCAGAGATAGTTCATGACCAATACCATTTTTAATACAATATCGAGTTATTATTCCATTGACAAACTCGGTTCCTCATCGATCTTATTTTGATAATGGTTTGGCTCTTCTCGTTTTGAATCCTCTTCATCACCGTGGTAGTTTCAGTAGAGTTTCTTTCTTCTTACACATGAATATTGTCCATGTATATCTTGAGTAGTCATCTACTACCACCAAGGTGTATTTCTTTCCACTTATGCTAGCCGGTTCTCTTGGGCCAAATAGATCCATATGTAGCGGATGCAATATTCTTGTTGAAGATGGGCATGTCTTTTCTTTGAATGATGATTTGATTTGTTTTCCTTTCGACATGCGTCACATATACTCTCCTTTCTCGATATCGAGTCGGAAGTCCTTCCACAAGATTACTTCGCAAGTTTGTTAATCGTTTTGAAATTCGGTGACTCGGCTTTTTGTGCCACAGCCAACTTGATTCAGCTGTGCTTTTTGCTAGTAGACAGGTGCTTGGTGTAGCGGTTGACCAATCTACTATATACCTGTTCTTTTGTCTGCATCCTTGCAACACAACTTCATTAGATTCAGTGTCCTTGATTTGGCATATACCCATGTTAAATCCAACATTATAGCCCTTGTCACGAGTTGATGATGCTTAACAAGTTGAAGTTGAGTCCTTCAACATATGCAACATCTGTGATTTCTAATCCGTTCCTCTTGATGGTTCCAATGCCTCTTATTTCACCTGGAGCTTCATTTCCTCCAAATATGACTTTTGCTCCTTTAACTTCTTTGAATTTTGACAAATTTTTCTTATTTCCTGTCATGTGTCTGGAACAGCCACTGTCCATGTACCAGGTTCCTTGGCACTCAACTGTTCCTTGAACCTGCAATCAATGAAATTAAGTTTTAGGTACCCATATTTGTCTGGGTCCTGAGGGGTTAGAATTGTAAGATGATCCAACCAACTTATAGCCAAATGATTTGACTCTAAGGGGTTGCCATCTATCAGTGCCATAATCATAATTAATCTTGGCAAATTGCTTGGGGATTTTAGGTTCATACATCTGTCTCTTTTGTCTGTATGCCTGTGTATATGTTTTAGCAATCGCCTTCTTTGGGTAATTGTGGTGTCTCTGAGTGTAGTGCCTAGGTGCATATTTGTCTTTGATGAAAGCTCTTATACTTTTGGAATGGCCTTTCTTGAGTTCTGGCCTTTGCCATTTGGGCTTATATTCCATAAGTCTATCTTTATAGTTCACATCATTCCAATCAGCTTGGCTTGGATATTTTCTACCATTCCCCGTCATATGTATTTCTTTTATAAATTTTCTGGGTTTTTGGTAGCTCTTCTTCTTCTTTACAGAGTATTTTCTGTTTGGAGTTTGCTTTGAGGAACTTGATCAATCTCTTCTCAAATTTGTCCTTTCAAATAAGCACTCAACTAATCATTTTTTCCTTTTCCTTTATAACCAAGGCCAGCTTTGCTTGTAATTGTGCTTTGGAGTGAATGTGTGTGCAACATTTAGAGTTTTGGATTTTTAGACTCTTCATTGCTTGAAGATCCTTTTTCCAAAATTACTTTTGGAGTTTGACATAGCACAGAGGGAATTAAATCCTAAGCTGTCTTGTCTCCACATTCTCTTTGACTCATAATAAGATCATCCAATGATTTAGATGCCTTAGTGAATGATGGAATCACATTTTTGAGGTCATTCTCCTCTTTTCTATGGCAACTATTTCTCAACTGTTAGCTTAGCATTTTCAAATTTTTAAACTTTCATTCTCATCGGCTATTTGACTTAGAGTACTCGGCTCCTTAGTCACCGTGAGTTTTGGCTTTTGAGTAGGATGTTTTCCTCATTCAAGTGTGTGTGAGGATTTAATGTGTTCAAAGTCTTTCATCATTTTGCCTAATGAATCATAAAGATCGAGTGGGGGATGAAGTGTGTGTGTCACAATCACTATCACTAGAATCCGAGTTTGATGAGTTAGAGTGTACCTCATCTTCTTGGTCGGTTGATCTTGTTCCTTGGCCATTAAATAGATCGGGGCTTCTTCTTCGAGTCACTTGAGTAGTCGGCTTAATCGCTTTCAATCACTATCTCTCTTGACTTGGCTTGTTTTAAAGATCTCTGAGCCAACATTGCCTTTTTCTTTTCTTGTCTTCTTTCTCTCAAGACCTTTCTTTCTTCTTCATTCTGTATTTGTTGACTACGGGATATGGGCGATCAATGGCATAGTGACCTGGTTGTCTGATTCAGATAGATATTCAACCTTTTGATCGCTCTTTCCATTCTTGGATTGTCGACCCTTTGATATTCACTTTTTGATGATCTGTTTTCTTGGTTTGCCTATCTTCCCTTGACTTCGAGGGAGCTGAGTGTCTTCTGGAAGATTCGCCCTTGCCTCTCTTGTAGTTCTTATTGAAGAACTTGTTGAACCTTTTAACCATCAGGGCTATTTCTTCTGGATCAATGACTTCTTTGACCTCAGCTCTCTTTCCATCCTTAACAATTAGAGCAACTATTTTGGGTACAACTGTCTCTTCCTGATCTTTTCTTCTCAGCTCAAATTCGTAGGCTTTGAGATCTGAGAATAGTTCATGGTTGGAGGTCTTCGATAGGTCCATGGAATGTCTTAGTGCCATGACCTTCATTTCCCATTCAGTTGGGAGACTTTTTAAGATCTTCATACACATTTCCTTCTGTGTATATTCCTTTCCAAGTGCAAGATAGCTGTTGGGTGATTTCGTGAACCGAGCATCCAGTTGATCCAGGTTTTCTCCTGAGATCATTTTGAAGTTCTCAAATTTAGACGGCCACCGATAATTTGTTTTCTTTGATTTGCTCCGAGCCTTCACAAATCAATGTTAGCTTGTCCCATTTCTTTAGCCGTTTTGCATGATTTGACTTTATTGAACATGGCTTTGTCCAATGTTTTGTAAAGGATGTCCTTGGCTACATTGTCCAGGTTGTATCTTTTTCTCAATCATTTGTCCATTCGAGTTCTTGGTTTTTCAACCATAGCTGGTCTAGGGACAACATCCTCTTCTCCTTCAAATTGCGCTCTTCTTACAAATGTGTTCACCTTTAAGATTTGCAATGGCCCATCCTCTATCACTATCCACATCTCATCATGTAATGCTTTGATAGATGAGCACGCATATACGAATTTTCCAATCATCAAATTCTTCAATTGTGAACATAGGGATGTGTGTCAAATTTGCTTCCATGATAATAAATTTTAATGATAAAAAGAGTTTTGAAAGATTAAGTACTAAAGCGGACTTTGAAAAGTTTGGAGATCTAGTTCAAGAACTAACCGGTGCGGAAGGCTCAATGAACCAACCGCTCTGATACCACTTGTAGGTCCTAAGGGATGTAAGTGTAAGGTTTAGAAGGGGGGGTTGAATAAACCTTACCAAATTTTTGATTTAGTCCTTTTAAAAGTTCAGAGTTGATACTACACAACCGTGTCCTTGGTGGACATCCAATTTAGTTAATCAAGAGAGTTAGTCTCTCAACGTACTCAATCGAGCCATTGATGGAATAACTCACTTGTTAAGTCTAAATTAACTCAACTGTGGTTTGTTTTTTGGAAGACTTAACACCCTTAAGTTTGGTTAAGTAGAGATTTAGAGCTTGATTTAGTACTTAGAGATTATCTAATGGATAGCAAATATGTCAACAGAAATTAAACAAATATGAAGCAAGAATTAAAGTCTTTGAAATGTAAATGACACAATAAGATTTTTATAGAGGTTCGAAGATGGGGTAATTCTTCTACTCCTCTCTTCTCCAACTCCCGGAGGAATCCACTAGGTATTGATCAAGTATACAAAGTGGTAATAGTCCGGATACAAGTCTTGATCACACAAATGACTTGATCCTTTGGGACTCGATCCTGAGACGCCTTGATCACTCGGTGGCTTCTCGTGCGACTCGGCTTCTTCACAGGCATTTGCCTTGCCACTACACCCACTTGCTCAAGCTCTTTGGATTTGATCACGAAGCCCTCCAAAAGCTAAAGACTTGGTTCGACCTTGAACATTCCTACAATCCTTCGTGGAATGTAGACCCCTTGATTCTTCAGTAATTTCCTCTTCAACTGATTGAAGTTATCTTTCCTTCACAGGTGAGTGTTGGATTGATGTTCTTCGTAGTGTAGGCTTGAGGATTAATCTTGAATGATTTGAGAATTTTTAGGTTACTGATTTAAAATGTTTTCTTGAAATGTTCGTGATTCAGGTAACCTCCTTTTTTTTTAGAGTCATTCCTCAGCCTTTTATAGTGATCTTTCAAAAATCTGTCCGTTGAAGAGATAGGCTTATTTTTGAAAGTCACTTGTGGTCGTTGGCTTGTCTTGTTGCGATCCTTGGAATTGCCATTTCCTCGTATGAATTATTCTTCACCTTTTCGTAGTTCGACACGGTGTAGTGCTTCCCATTGGTTTATTCCTTTTGCACGCTTCGGGATCGCACTTCGAGAAAGGTAGTATGGAGATATTACTTGTTTAGGTAATTCTCTTGATTTACGTACAACGGATCTTTTTCGATTATCTCGACTTGACGCATTTCCTCACTTTCCCCAGGTGACTTAGAGTCGACTTCCAATCATTGGATGACTCTTCTCGTCACTTCAACTTGAGACTTGCTTTTCTTGAGTTGACTTGATCGATACTCCACTCACCGTATCTCACCGCTCCTTGATAGAGTTCCCGTCTTCTCTTCTTTGCCATACTCAATTGTCTCGCAATGAGTCTTCCTTCTAGTCTCCGATTGTTTTCTTGCATGTTTGGGCATAGCTGACTTAACTCAGCTTGACCATCCCTATTTATTACAAAGCAGTTTACAACAATAATTGGGGTGCCAACTTCCTATTCTAAGTTTTACATGGCATTCATCAAAATCTAAACAATAAATTTCCCAACATGGTAAGACACCTTCATTAGGGGTTGTCTTGACTGGGGTCTCCACAATCCCAGTTTCATCGCCAATTCCCTTAACACCTTCCTCCGAATGAGCTGGGGAAGTGGTGGAAGCGACAACAGTGGCAATATGCTGCACGACTCCCATAGGATCTATCTCCAGCTGTGATTTGGATGACTCCCCTGGTCCCTCCATCATTCTTTGCTCATGTAGGATTCTGGATTCCTGCATTGCTTGCTGCATTTGCAACTCTTCTGTGGCAACAACAGGGTCCTTCTCTTTAAAGATATTTAGAATGTCCAAACAATTTTCTTCAGCAAGAGCTTGCACCACATTGGTCAATCCGAGGAAGTTCATTAGTTCGTCTTCTTCTTCAATGAATTCCGGTCTTTGGAATTGTTCCCTGGATCGGCTCAGCTTCCATTTACTCCATTCTCGCAGACGATTTTGAATATGTGGGTATGGTGGGGATAGGATCATCACATCATTATCCCTGTCATCATCTCCCTGCTGTCCCTCAAGCTCAGGGATTGAGGGTAGCAAACTTTGCTCCGACATCTTGATAGCCTCTTCTGAGAGACACAACCCCATCAATTGGTGATTCGTTTGTCTCGGCTATTCCTTGTTCCTCACTGCTTACGTCTCACTGGGTCTTGAGTTGCCTCTGGCTGATCGGCCTCGGCAGACTTAGCCGTTTCATCGATAACTTCGAGACTCTACTTCTCCGGCGAGCCTCGGGTATCTTTTTCGGTGAGTGGCGACTCGGCCGTCTTCTCAAGCTCGGAGAGCTTGGAAATTCTTCTTCTTCTTTTTTTTTTTTACCGAGAGGAACATCTGGTTCCACTTCCTCCGTTCGTTGAAGGTAAATGCCTTCGCGCTTGTCTTAGATGCATTTGCCTTCCTTGTTGTGGCGAGTCCTCTTCTTCTTGATCACTGGAGAAGGGATTAATGGTTCCTTCTCCATCATGCGGCTGCGGGGGGAGACACGGCTGCGGGGCGGTGACTCGGCTGCGCAGGGCAGTGCGAATTTCTTTTTCTTTCTTTGCCAGCAGGGGCAGCAATTTTCTTAGCAGCAGTCTTCTTGGGAGGTGAGGAGACAGCTGAATCTTCAGGGTCAGCTGATTCCCCCTCACTCGTATCAGCCCTCTTGGCGTAAGCTCTCTTCTGTGCGCCAGAGAGGTTTGATCAAAACATCCTCTTGTTTACATGGAACGCCTTTCCATGCCTAAGAGGTACCCCTTTTACTTCCATCATCCGACCAATCACCAGGTCGTATCCCAGGGAACCTCCAAACGTACCATCCTCCTTGAAGGATTTGTTCCCAACATTCTGGCAGAGTCTGCCGTATACAAACTCAGCCCAATTCACCTTCTTTTCTTCAACGATCGCAGCCATTACGATCAATTTAGCTTTGGACAACTGGTCAAAGCTGCCAAATTTGATGTCTATGCATTTGGCAACAATGTCCAGCAATTTGTTGTAGTCCTCCTTCAAGAGCTTCTTATTAGTCAGATAGACCACTTTCGCAAAGATCGGACTTGGCTACTTCTTCCAAGCAAGCGCAGGTCAACATCGGCCTCATAAACTTCCGGCACTCCTTCCGCCGGCAACAAGCAGTGTTCTGCCAGATCCTTGGCAGTAATGGTGAACTCCTTACCATGAACAGAGGACTTGATGTCCTCATCGTGAACCTCAGCGTTCACGTAAAACTGTGCGACCTCTTCTACGTAGGTCATTGGGAACTCCATCGTCAAAAATGGTTTTAATCCAGATTTTTCCAGCTTCTCAGCAATCTTCTTCACGAGGGTGTCGTCGGACCCCTGTTTAACCATACCATCAAAATCCACAGTAGACCCAGTGTGGATTTGCTTTCCTAGCTTGATGAAATCATGAGTAGGTGCCATTTCTCAGTGTTTTACCGAACGAATCTTAGAAAATGATCTGGAGGAGTTGTAGGGTTTTGAGAGAAAGTTTCTTTATTTTGCCTTGAGAGAGATGAACAGTTTTGGTAAAGTGAGAGAAAATTGGACGAAATGGTATAAGTATGGTTTATGAAAGGACGTGCGGGTGGTTTTTGAAATTTGATCAAAATCAACGGCTTGGATCTTGCACGCCGATTAGCATTTAAGTTCTCGCATTTAATGCGCAACATTTATACCCAATCATAAGCTTGGTGTGCAGCTTTTGACTAGTACACGTCATAATTATGCTGATGTCATTCTTAAAAATATTCCCGCTTAGTAAAAACGACCGCGTTTTTGTCACTTTGCTCATAAATAACTCAGCTTACTCCTTAGCTGATTCAATCCTTCTTCTCACTTCTCTCCTTGTGACTCACCACACTAATTCAAGATAAACCGACTTTCCAATACGGCTGATTCACTTAGCTGAATTAAGAGTTCAACTCTTTTTCCTCTTTTCGTGTTTCATCTCTTTTCTTTGAGTCTTATGAGTGTTAACTCAGCTCAATTAACCCTAACTCATGCTTGAGTTCTTCAAATCTTGATTCACTTAATGGTTTTGTGAATATGTCAGCTAACTGCTTATCAGTTGAGATATATTCCAAGGTGATGTCCTTCTTTTCAACATGGTCTCTTATGAAGTGATATCTGACATCGATGTGCTTTGTTCTTGAGTGCAACACAGGATTTTGAGTGATTGCAATTGCACTTGTATTGTCACACATAATAGGAATTTCCTTTTCTTCAACTTCATAGTCTCTCACCATTTGTCTCATCCATAAGACTTGGGCACAACAAATTTGCCGTATCTATGTATTCTCGTCACCAGAGGTGGCTATTGAATTTTGCTTCTTGCTAAACCAGAAAATTAGCCTATTTCCAAGCATTCGACATGTGCCTGAGGTGCTCTTCCTGTCAACTCTACATCCAGGATAATCAGAGTCTGAATAACCAATTAGCTTGAATCCACTTCCCTTAGGATACCACAAGCCAACTTCTTGGCTTCCTTTCAAATATCTCAAGATCCTCTTGGTTGCAGTCATGTGGCTTTCTTTTGGAGCAGATTGAAATCTTGCACATACACCTACATCAAAGGTGATGTCTGCCTGCTTGCTGTGAGATAGAGCAATGATCCAATAAGTGCTCTGTATCTTGTTTGATCTACAAGCTTGCCCTCTGCATCCATGTCCATTTTGACTAATGTATTCATTGGTATTTTCACAAAAGACTTCTCTTACATACCAAATTTCTTCATTAAATCTCTGGTGTATTTTGTCTGACTTATGAAGGTTCCATCCTTCAGCTGTTTCACTTGGAGTCCAAGGAAGAATGTCAGCTCTCCCATCATGCTCATTTCGAATTTGCTTTGCATGAGATTTGAGAATTTATTACACATCTCTTTGTTTGTGGATCCAAAGATGATGTCATCCACATATATTTGAACAAGCAGTATACTCTTCCCATCTTGAATTCTGAAGAGCGTTCTATCCACTTTGCCTTTTGTGAATCCGTTCTCAGTTAGGAATTGTGATAATGTATCATACCATGCTCTGGGTGCCTGTTTCAATCCATATAAAGCCTTCTTGAGTTTGTATACCTTATCTCCAAGAGTCTTCTGCTCAAATCCTGGAGGTTGTTCAATATACACTTCTTCTTCCAATAAACCATTATGAAATGCACTCTTTACATCCATTTGATATACAATAAAGTTCTTGTGAGCTGCATAGGCAAGAAACATCCTTATGGCTTCCAATCTTGCCACAGGGGCAAAAGTTTTATCAAAATCTATTCCTTCTTCTTGGCAATACCCTTTGGCTACCAATCTTGCTTTGTTTCTTACCACAGAGACTTCCTTGTAGGTCCCAAGGGGTGTAAGTGTAAGGTTTAGAAGGGGGGTTGAATAAACCTTACCAAATTTTTGATTTAGTCCTTTTAAATATACAAGTTGATTCTACACACAGATTTGTGTCCTTGATGGACAATCGATTTAGTCAATCCGTAGAGTTAGTCTCTCAACGACTCAACTCGAGCCGTTGATGGAATAACTCACCATTGACTCTAAATTAACTCAACTGGGTTTTGTTTTCAGCGGAAGACTTAACACCCTTAAGTTTGATTAAGTAAGAGTTTAGTGGTGGGTTTAGTACTTGTATTATCAAATGGATAGCAAATTTATCAAAGATATATAAGCGATTAAAAATGCGGGAATTAAAATGTTGAAATGTAAATGACACAAAGAAATTTTTATAGAGGTTCAAGATGGGGTAATTCTTCTACTCCTCTCTTCTCCAACTCCCGGAAGAATCCACTAGGTAATGATCGGTTTACAAAGTGGTAACAGTCCGGATACAAGTCTTGATCACACAACTAACTTGATCCTTTGGGACTCGATGCGAGACGCCTTGATCACTCACCGGCTTCTCGTGCGACTCGGCTTCTTCACGGGGCAATCAAGCGTTGCTACTACACTCACTTGCTCAAGCTCTTTGGATTTGATCACGAAGCCCTCCAAAAGCTTAAGACTTGGTTCGACCTTGAACCTTCCTACAATCCTTCGTGGAATGTAAACCCCTTTTCTTCAAAAGTTTCCTCTTCAACTGATTGAAGTTCTCTTTCCTTCACAAAGTTAGTGTTGGATTGATGTACTTCGTAATGTAGGCTTGAGGATTAATCTTGAATGATTTGAGAGTATTTCTGTTATAATTTTAATTGATTTCTTGAATGTTCGTGGTTCGAGTAACCTTCTCTTAGAGTCATTCCTCGCCTTTTATAGTGATCTTTCAAAAATTTGCCCGTTGAAGAGATAGGCTTATTTTTGAAAGTCACTTGCATCGTTGGCTTGTCTTGTTGCGATCTTGGAATTGCCATTTCCTCGTATGAATTGTTCTTTCACCTTTTAGAGTTCGACACGGTGTAGTGCTTCCCATTGGTTCATTCCTTTTGCACGCTTCCTGAGCACTCCGAGAAAGGTGGTATGGAGATATTACTTGTTTAAGTAATTCTCTTGATTTACGTACGGCAACGGATCTTTTCTGATTATCTCGACTTGACCGCATTTCTTTGCTTTCCCCGAGGTGACTTAGAGTCGACTTCCAATCATTGGATGACTCTTCTCATCACTTCAACTTGAGACTTGGTTTTCTCGAGTTGACTTGACCGATACTCCACTCACCGCATCTCGCTTGCTCCTTGATGAGAGTTCCCGTCTACTCTTCCTTGCCATACTCAAATGTCTCGCAGCAGTCTTCCTTCCAGATCTTGATTGTCTTCTTGCATGTTAGGGCGTAGGCGACTTAACTCGGCTTGGCCACTCTAATTGTTACAATGCATTTTACAAAGAAGAATTGGGGTGCCAACTTTCTATTCTAAGTTGTACATGGCATTCATCAAAATCTAAACAATAAAATTCCTAACAATTTCCCCCTTTTTGATGATGCCAAAACTTAAACCATTCAAAAATGCAAACAAGAAAGATACATACGATATAGTGTATTGACATAGAATCTATGCGCAGAATCAATTCTTTTATTGATCATAACATTCTTGTTCTTTTTACACAATCAAGTTTACAAGGTGTATCGAGCACATATTTGCCTACACGACGAAAAATAAAGAATTTATAGCTTTATTACGAGAAGACTTACATTGTATGTATTTACATAGTGAAATACACGAAGGGTTGACAAAGAACACTTTATCTCCTTTTGTCTCCTTCTTTCATCTTGTTCAAGATCTTCTTCTTTTCTTCTCTTTTTCTCGTCAATCGCTTTCTTTTTTTCTTTTCATATGCTTTCCTAGCAGCTTCATCTCTTCTTATTCTTTCCTATCTCTCCTCCCATAGCCGAGTTTGTCTCTTGTTTTCTTCTTCTAGTCTTTTTACATACTCGGCGTTAGTTTTAGCCACTTGCAAATTTGCTACTTGGTCAAGCCCAGTGATAGATCCCTCCTTTCTTTCCCCGGATCTACGTATTCAATATTCTTGGGCGAGGCCTAGGTCCAAGCTTCTTCCTCCACTCTTGCTTCTCCCTCTACCTGGGGCGTATCATCTTTGGTCTTCTTCTTTCCGGTGAGTGACCAATGGAGTGACCAAAGCAGAGCGATCAGGTAGTCTGTTTGCTGTCGCTTCTTCACATAACGTGAGACCCTTTTCCCGAGATAAAGTCCCAAGCTTGAGCCATAGACATATTTGCAAAGTATCCTTCAGATTCGAGCGTTTTAAATTCATCAACGATCGTGGCTCTGTCCCGACATCCGAAATGGCATAAGTGTCTCTCCTTCACCGGAATGCCTCCATGTTCTTTCAAGATGTTCATAACTCGGGCATCCATTCTTCCTTCCACTTCCTTCATCCCCGCTTCAATTGTTTTTCTCTTTTCACCATAGATACAACAAAGTGTTGGAGTGGCGAGTCACAGGAAATTCGGATCGAGTAGCGTTGGACTCTGCTGAAATCGACTTCATCTCAAATGCATGAGAAGGCTGAATTTTGTATTCATGGTCTCTTCCAAACGTTGTAGATCACTCTTGTTTTGCTCACGCAGCAGCTTAACCTCGGCAATGTGAGCTTCATGCATGTGCTCAATATGTTCTCTCAAACCGTTTTTGCATCGATTTTCACTCTCCATACCAAAGACTTGTTGAACAATGTCCTGAAGTATCTAACTTGTTCCACACGCATTGTTTGCTTCTTTGTTGCCACCATTCCCGATTCTCGACCGTTATGCCTCTCAAGTCGGGCCGTAAGGTTGGCATCTCTGTTGTCGGTCGCATGTCCAAAGAGGCTCGATGCCTCTCCATCCGTTCAACTTGACAAATAGTGCCTTGAACACTTCTCGAACTTCACCGATTCTTCCGTTGCGGTGATGGCCATACATCATCAAAGTCATAAGCACTGAACAATGGTACCGATGAGAAAACAGAGCTGGTGCGTGATAGCGTCGCGTTCATTCTCGACTCTTCATGGAGGTCGGGTACCTCCGAGGAAAAAGGAAAAGATTCTATAAAAGATTCATCACCACCCACCGGGGATTTGTTCGATGATGAGCGGTGCGCGTGAAGTTCTTTTAGGAATCGACCTGCTGCGACTTGAGGAGCCTGCGCAGGTGGTCTCTTGTTCACCGGGTCTTGTTGTGAAGTGGACCCGCTTGCTTGAGCCTCAACTTTGTCTCAACAACTTCGTTGGTCTCAAATGATTTTTCCATTTGAGTAGACTAGTCCTCGGCCTTATCGAGCGTCATCGGACGATGATGAGATTTCCATTGGTGGCTCATCATCAAAGTTAAAGGTTTGACGAGTAGTCTTGGGATCGACTTGCTCGTGCTTGGAACATCCGCAATCGAGTCTTTTGGAGTTGGCACGGGGATGACTCGGCTTTCTTCATCGCCTTCCCGATCCCGGAAAGGTTACATCGGGATTATCCCGGGAATCATGAAGTGCGCCGATCTCCTTCTCAAATGGGTCGATGATAGCGGGAGGGATGTTCTCTACTTGACTTCTTTACCCCGGAAGTCTCAACCTCCCGTGGCCTTCATTACCTCCAGCAGTCTCTCTTTGCGGCGAGGCTTTGGTCCTTCCTTTCGATAGTGTCACTGTCTTAGGGTCTTCTCGCGGTGGCATCCATTGGAGTCTCAACCCCATGGATTGCACTTTCATCGCCAGTGTTAACTCCCGGGGCCGTTCCATCATGTGCCTCGATCGCCTGCCTCGGCGGCGTCATTAGCCTTCAAAGCGGTTGGCACCTCACCGAGAGAGTCTCAATCGCCGAGCTTCGTTGATGGCAACTTGTTTTTCTTCTTGTGTTTGTATTTTCTCTACTTCTCCTCCTTGATTCGTTGTGGAGTTATCTGCAGATCTTCCGACCTTGCTACGATGGAGGGAGTTTCCCCCTCGGGCGCACTAGCCGAGTGACTTGGAATGGGGTCACTCGTCTCCAAACTCCCGGGCCTGTTTCGATTGAATGTTCAGCCGTTGGGCGGTGGTAAAACACCTTCAATAGGGGTTGGCTCAACGGGGTCCCCATTGTCCCGGTTCATCGCCAGGTCCCTTATTGCCGTCTTCCCGAGTGAGCTGGGAAGTGGTGGCGGCAACAATAACAGCGGCGATTTGTCAACCACTCCCATTGGATCAATTTCACCGTGTTTGGAGGACTCTCCTGGTCCCTCCATCGATCTTTGCTCGTGAAGGATTACGATTCATGCAATGCTTGCTTTGCATTTGCAACTCTTCAGAGCGACGACATTCTCCTGGATCCTCATCACTATCGGAGAAGACATCAAGGAGATGATGTGTGTGTTACGTGGTGCCGAGATAGGGCGGATGTTGGCCTTCTCACGTGCCTCGGCTTCCTCGGCTTGCTTTTCTCTCTCATTTTCCTTGAAAATCTGCAGGATGTCTATGCGATTGTCTTCATCAAGTCTTTGGGAGCACGATGTTTAGTCCAAGGAAATTTAGCGATTCCTCTTCTTCTTCTATAAACTCGTGTCGTTGGAACTGTTCCCTTGACTTACTCAACTTCCATTTTCTCCACTCACGCAGACGATTTTGGATGTCCGGGTAAGGTGGAGATAGGATCATTACATCACTATCCGCTCTAGCAGGTTCTTCTTGTGCTTGCTTGACTTTGTGAACTACAATTGTGTCTTCGGGTTGCCTCTGTGATCGCCTTCGGCAGACATGGTTGTTTTCATCAACTACATCGGAGACTCTACTTCTCCAGGCCAGCCTCTCGATATCTGCTCTAGGCGAGTGGTGACTCAATCGGTTTCTCCGGCTCGGAGCGCTTGATAATTCGTCTTCGTCTCCTAGTTTGTACCGAGGGGGATTTCTAGTTCGAGACGGTGTCCTCTAAGTCTTGGGTGGCGGGGGCCGGTGCTTTGGTGTCTTTTTCTCGAGGAGCAGGCCGTCGTGGCTTCTCGGTTCTCCTCTTTTTGACGATCGGAGAAGGTATTTG
The DNA here is from genome assembly GCA_016081115.2 of Rehmannia glutinosa. Classification (NCBI taxonomy): domain Eukaryota; kingdom Viridiplantae; phylum Streptophyta; class Magnoliopsida; order Lamiales; family Orobanchaceae; genus Rehmannia; species Rehmannia glutinosa. The sequence continues at coordinate 45,067,606 of CM071924.1, forward strand.
TGAGTCCTTCTCGACCGGCTAGCTGCGGGGGGAGACACACTGGCTTTGGCGGTGACTCTTTGCTTTGCAGGGCGGGGAGCATGTTTGGTTTTCTTTCTGCGGGGCAAGTGATCTTCTTAGCAGTGCGGGCGGCTTTCTTCTTGGTTGGAGAGGAAACAATTTGTATCTTCGGTCACCGATTCCCCCTCACTTGTGTCGACTCTCTTGGCGTAAGCTCTCTTACAGCGCCGGAGAGATTTGCTCAACTTCCTCTTGTTAACATGGAATGCTTTCCCATGTCTAAGAGGGACTCCTTTCACCTCCATCGGTCGGCCAATCACTAGGCCATATCCTAGGATCCTCCAAATGTGCCATCTTCCTTGAAGGATTTGTTCCCACGTTCGGCGAGAGTGCGCTATAGACAAACTCAAATTTGATTTATCTTCTTTTTCTGCGATGATTGCAGCCATTACAATCAGCTTTGCCTTTGTGATTGGTCAAAGATGCCAAATTTGATGTCGATACATTTGGCAACTATGTCCAACAACTTGTGATAATCCTCCTTCAGCGATCTCTTGTTTGCTTTGTGTATACTATTTTATCAAGACACGAATCGGGCTTGGCTATTTCTTTCCAAGCATCGGCCAAGTTTACATCAACCGTTAATCTCGATGCTCCTCTCTGCTGTAGTGAGCAATGTTCGTCAAATCCTTGGCGAGATAGTCACCGCTTTCCGTGAATGATGACTTTATTCCTTCATCGTGAATCTTAGCATTCACGTAGAATTGTGCGACCTCCTCCACATATGTCATCGGATATTCTAACGTCGAAACGGTTTCAGGCCGGACGTTTCCAACTTTTCAGCGATTTTCTTCACTAGGGTGTCGTCGGACCCTGTTTCACCATTCCGTCGAAAATCCACCGTAGAGCCGGTGTGGATTTGCTTTCCTAACTTGGTAAAGTCATAAGTTGGTGCCATTTTTCAGGATTATATCGAAGAAAAACTCAAAAATTGATTTGAAGATAGATAGGGTTTTTGAGAGAATTTTTGAGAGAAAGAAATGAATAGTTTTAGAAGTGTGAGAGAGAAATGAAAAATGGTTTAAATATGGTTTATGAAAGGACGTGCGGGTGGTTTTGAAATGTGATCAAAATCAACGGCTTAGATTTTGCACGCCTATTTAGCATTTAATGTCTCGTATTTAATGCGGACATTTATATCCAATCATAAGCTTGGTGTGCGGCTTTATGTCAGTACACATCATCATTATCTTTGATGTATTCCTTAAAACATTCCCGCTTAGTCAAAACGATTGCGTTTTTGTCACTTTGCTCATAAGTGACTCGACTTATCCCTTAGGCGATTTAACTCTACTTCTCACAGTTCTCTTAGTGACTCGACTATCGGTGACTCGACTGTAGTTGTCTTTCCGATACAATCGATTCTTGAAATGATTTGTGTGTTCACTCTTTTTCACTTTTTGTGTTCCATTTCTTTTCTTTGAGTCTTCTCAAAGTTAACTCACTCAATTAACCCTAACTCATGTTTGAGTTCTTCAAATCTTGACTCACATAATGGTTTTGTGAAGATGTCGGCTAGTTGTTTATCGGTTGAGATATATTCCAAGATGATGTCCTTCTTTTCAACATGATCTCTTATGAAGTGATATCGACATCGATATGCTTTGTTCTTGAGTGCAACACAGATTTTGAGTAATGGCAATTGCACTTGTGTTATCACACATGATTGGAATTTCTTTTTCCTCAACTTCATAGTCTCTCGATCTTTGTCTCATCCATAGGACTTGGGCACAACAATTTGCCCACACCTATGTATTCTGCTTGACTTTTGTAGAGGTGGCTATTGAATTTTGCTTCTTGCTAAACCAGAAATCGCCTGTTTCCTAGCATTTGACATGTGCCTCGAAGTGCTCTTCCTATCCACTCTACATCCAAAGATAATCGAGAATCAATCAATAGCCAATTAGCTTGAATCCACCTTCCTTTGGATACCATAGGCCTACTTCTTGGCTTCCTTTCAAATATCTCAATATTCTCTTAGTCTTTGTCATATGGCTCTTTTTTGGAGCAAATTGAAATCTTGCACATACACCTACATCAAAGGTGATGTCCGGCCCTTCTTTGTGAGATAGAGCAATGATCCAATAAGTGCTCAGATCTTGTTTGATCTACAAGCTTGCCATCTGCATCCATGTCCATTTTGACTAATGTGTTCATTGGTATTTTTACAAAAGACTTCTCCTCCATACCAAACTTCTTCATTAAATCTCTCGTGTATTTTGTTTGACTTATGAAGGTTCCATCCTTCACTTGTTTCACTTGGAGTCCAAGGAAGAATGTCGACTCTCCCATCATGCTCATTTCAAATTTACTTTGCATGAGGTTTGAAAACTTTTCACACACTCTTTGTTTGTGGATCCAAAAATGATGTCATCCACATATATTTGAACAAGCAATATACTCTTTTTGTCTTGAATTACTGAAAAGTGTTCTATCTACTTTTCCTTTTGTGAATCCATTTTCGGTTAGGAATTGTGACAAAGTATCATACCATGCTCACGGGTGCCTGTTTCAATCCATATAGAGCTTTCTTGAGTTTGTATACCTTATCTCCAAGAGTCTTCTGCTCAAATCCTGGAGGTTGTTCAACATACACTTCTTCTTCCAAGAAACCATTTAGGAATGCACTTTTTACATCCATCTAATATACGGTGAAATCCTTGTGAGTCGTATAGGCAAGAAACATCCTTATAGCTTCCAATCTTGCTACGAGGGCAAATGTTTCATCAAAATCTATCCCTTCTTCTTGGCAATATCCTTTGGCTACTAGTCTTGCTTTGTTTCTTACCACGAACCTTCCTCGTTCATCTTATTTCGAACACCCATTTGGTGCCAATAATATTTTGATGTATGGGTCTTTGCACTAATTCCCATACTTTATTTCTTTCAAACCGATTCACTCTTCTTGCATAGCTTGAATCCAATGTGTGTCGTAAGGCTTGTGACACGTCTTTGGGCTCTATTTGTGAGATGAAGCATGTGAACATGGCTTCTTGTTGAGTTCGGATCTTGTTTTGACACCTTCTTTTATATCTCCAATGACAAGTTCTACGTGGATGATCTCTCAGCCATCTTACATCAGTTGGAGTAAGTTAGTTGGATTGATCGACTTGCGTACCGTGTTCTTTGTGGTCACCCTCTCGTAATCACTTAGCCGCAAATTTTCCGGCGCTTTTGAGATTCACTATCTCATCTTCTTCTCAATTGATAATTCCAAACTTGACTTGATATAGGGACTCTTCGTATGGTTGGATGATTCACTTATCACCGACTCTTCAATGTCTTCTCCATTTACATTTGGCTCATCAAATACTACATGAATGGATTCTTCCGCAACCATAGTTCTTTTGTTGAGTACTCTGTAGGCTTTGCTTTCGATTGAGTATCCTAAGAAGATACCTTCATCGACTTTAGCATCAAAAGCCTTTAGGTTGTCTTTGCCATTGTTGTGGATGAAGCATTTACATCCAAATATTCTCAAATATGCAACATTTGGTTTTCTTCCATCCGGATCTCATAGGAGTCTTTGTCACCGTCTATTTATCATACATCTGTTTTTGGGTGTAGCAAGTGTGTTGATTGCTTCACCCAAAATCTTTTTGGTAACCCCGCTTGACTAACATGGTCCTTGCTGCTTCTTTGAGGGTTCTATTCCTTCTTTCTCGCAACTCCATTCTGCATGTGGAGTTCTTGTGCCGATAGTTCATGACCAATACCATTTTCAACACAATCGAGTTATTATTCCATTGACAAATTAAGTTCCTCTCGTCTCGATCTTATTTTGATAATGGTTTGACTCTTCTCGTTTTCAATCCTCTTCATCACCGTGGTAGTTTTTGTAGAGTTTCTTTCTTCTTACACATGAATATTGTCCATGTATATCTTGAGTAGTCATCTACTACCACCAAGGTGTATTTCTTTCCACTTATCTTTGGCTGTTCCACTTTGGGCCAAATAGATCCATATGAAGCGGATGCAATATTCTTGTTGAGGATGGGCATGTCTTTTCTTTGAATGACGACTTGATTTGTTTTCCCTTCGACATGCGTCACATATACTCTCCTTTTTGTATACTCGAGTCCGGTAGTCCTTCCACAAGATGACTTCTTGCCCGACTTGTTAATTGTTTTGAAATTCAGGTGACTCAACTTTTTGTGCCACGAAACAACTTGATTCAACCGCTCTTTTGCTAGTAGACAGTCTTTGGGAGTTGCGGTTGACCAATCCACTACATACATATTTTTCTTTCTACATCCTTGCAAAGACAACTTCACTTGATTCAATATCTTTGATTTGGCATATACCCATGTTGAATCCAACATTGTAGCCCTTGTCACGAGTTGGTGATGCTCGATAAGTTGAAGTTGAGTCCTTCAACATATGCAACATCTCGTGATTTCTAATCCATTCCTCTTGATGGATCCAATGCCTCTTATTTCACCAGGAGCTTCATTTCCTCCAAATATGACTTTTGCTCCTTTAACTTCCTTGAATTTTGACAGATTTTTCTTATTTCTGTCATATGTCCGGAACAACCATTTGTCCATGTACCAGGTTCCTTGGCACTCACTTTGTTCCTTGAACCCGCAATCAAGAAAATTAAGTTTTAGGTACCCATACTTGTCCGGGTCCCGAGGGGTTAGAATTGTAAGATGATCCAACCAACCTATAGCCAAATGATTTGACTCTAAGGGGTTGCCATCTATCGATGCCATAATCATAATTAATCCTGGCAAATTGCTTGGGGATTCTAGGTTCATACAAATTGTCTCTTTTGTCTGTATGCCTGCATATGTGTTTTAGCAATTGCCTTCCTTGGTAATTGTGGTGTCTTTGAGTGTAGTGCTTAGGTGCATATGTGTCTTTGATGAAAGCTCTTATGCTTTTGGAATGGCCTTTCTTTGAGTTCTAGGCCTTTGCCATTTGGGCTTATATTCCATAAGTCTATCTTTGATAGTTCACATTATTCCAATCGGCTTGGCTTGGATATTTTCTACCATTCCCATCATATGTATTTGTTTTATGGATTTTAAGGGGTTTTTGGTAGCTCTGCTTTTTTTTACTGAGTATTTTCTCTGTTTGGAGTTTCTTTGAGGAATCGGTGAATCTCTTCTCACCGATCCTTTCAAAGACACTCAATCGGCTTTTTTCCTTTTCCTTTATAACCAAGGCCAGTTTGCTTGTTATTGTGCTTTGGAGTGAATGTGTGTGCAACATTTAGAGTTTTGGATTTTTCAGACTCTTCATGGCTTGAAGATCCTTTTTCCAAAATTACTTTTGAGGTTTGACATAGCACAGAGGAATTAAATCCTAAGCCTGTCTTGTCTCCACATTCTCTTTGACTCATAATAAGATCATCCAATGATTTAGATGCCTTAGTGAATGAGGCAATAACATTCTTGAGGTCATTCTCCCTCTTTTCTATAGCAGCAATTTCTGCTATTAATTTAGCATTTTCAGCCTTTAAACTTTCATTCTCATCAGCTATTTGACTTAGAGTACTCAGCTCCTTAGTCAGCTTTGAGTTTTGACTTTTGAGTAGGCTGTTTTCCTCATTCAATAGTGTGTGTGAGGATTTAATGTGTTCAAAATCTTTCATCATTTTGCCTAATGAATCATAAAGATCAGTGGGTGATGAAGTGTGTGTGTCACAGTCACTATCACTAGTGTCTGAGTTTGTTGAGTTAGATTGTACCTCATCTTCTTGGTCAGGTTGATCTTGTTCTTTGGCCATCAAGCAGATCAGGGCTTCTTCTTCAGAGTCACTTGAGTAGTCAGCTTCACTTTGCTCTCTCGAATCACCGTCTCTCTCTTGACTTGGTTGTTTCAAAGATCTCTCTCTGCACCATCATTGCCTTTTTCCTTTCTTGTCTTCTTTCTCTCAAGACCTTCATTTCTTCTTCATCCATGTATTTGTTGACTACAGGATATGGGCAATCAATGGCATAGTGACCTGGTTGTCTGGCATAGATATTCAACCTTTTGATCACTCTTTCCATTCTTGGATTGTCACCCTTTGATACTCAACTTTTTGATGATTTGTTCTCTTGGTTGGCCTATCTTCCCTTGATTTGGAGGGAGTCGAGTGTCTTCTCGGAAGATTCACCCTTTCTCTCTTGTAGTTCTTATTAAAGAACTTGTTGAATCTTTTAACCATCGTGGGCTATTTCTTCCGGGTCAATGACTTTTTGACCTCGGCTCTCTTCACATCTTTAACAATTAGAGCAAATGTTTTGGGTACAAATGTCTCTTCCTGGTCTTTTCTTCTCACCAAACTCGTAGGCTTTGAGGTCCGAGAATAACTCATGGTTGGATGTCTTTGATAGGTCCATGGAATGTCTCGATGCCATGACCTTCATTTCCCATTCACCGAAGACTTTTTAGGATCTTCATACACATTTCCTTCGTGTATATTCTTTTCCTAGTGCATAACTCTCATTTGTGATTTATGTGAACCGAGCATCTAGTTGATCCAGGTTTTCTCCGAGATCATTTTGAAGTTCTCAAATTTACAGACACCACCGATAATTTGTTTTCTTTGATTTGCTCGAGCCTTCACAAATCAATGTCACTTGTCCCATTTCTTTAGCCGTTTTGCATGATTTGACTTTATTGAACATGGCTTTGTCCAAGGTTTTGTAAAGGATGTCCTTGGCTACATTGTCCAGGTTGTATCTTTTTCTGTCATCATTTGTCCACTCGGTTCTTGGTTTTTCAACCATGACTGTCCGGGGAGCAACATCTTCTTCTCCTTCACCGCAACTCTTCGTATAGTTGTGTTCACCTTTAAGATTTGCAGAGGCCCATCTTCTATCACTATCCACATCTCATCATGTAATGCTTTGATAGATGAGCCTCGCATACGAATTTTCCAATCATCAAATTCTTCAATAGTGAACATAGGGATGCGTGTCAAATTTGCTTCCATGATAATAACTTTTAATGATAAAAAGAGTTTCGAGAGTTTAAGTACTAAAGCGGACTTTGAAAAGTTTGGAGATCTAGTTCAAGAACCGGTGCGGAGGGTTCAATGAACCAACCGCTCCGATACCACTTGTAGGTCCCAAGGGGTGTAAGTGTAAGGTTTAGAAGGGGGGGTTGAATAAACCTTACCAAATTTTCGATTTAGTCCTTTTAAATATACGAGTTGATTCTACACAATTTGTGTCCTTGATGGACATCGATTTAGTCAATCAAGAGAGTTAGTCTCTCAAATGGACTCAACCGAGCCGTTGATGGAATAACTCACTTGTTGACTCTAAATTAACTCAACTTTGTGGTTTTGTTTTCAGGGAAGACTTAACACCCTTAAGTTTGATTAAGTAAGAGTTTAGTCTTGGGTTTAGTACTTGTATTATCAAATGGATAGCAAATTTATCATATATAAGCGATTAAAAATGCAGAATTAAAATGTTGAAATGTAAATGACACGGTGAAATTTTTATAGAGGTTCAAGATGGGGTAATTCTTCTACTCCTCTCTTCTCCAACTCCTGGAGGAATCCACTAGGTAATGATCGGTTTACAAAGTGGTAATAAACCCGGATACAAGTCTTGATCACACAACTAACTTGATCCTTTGGGACTCGACGAGACGCCTTGATCACTCACCACTTCTCGTGCGACTCGGCTTCTTCTTCACGGGGCAATCGCTTTGCTACTACACTCACTTGCTCAAGCTCTTTGGATTTGATCACGAAGCCCTCCAAAAGCTTAAGACTTGGTTCGACCTTGAACCTTCCTACAATCCTTCGTGGAATGTAGACCCCTTTTCTTCAAAAGTTTCCTCTTCAACTGATTGAAGTTCTCTTTCCTTCACAGTTAGTGTTGGATTGATGTACTTCGTAATGTAGGCTTGAGGATTAATTTTGAATGATTTGAGAGTATTTAAGTTATAATTTTAATTGATTTCTTGAATGTTCGTGGTTTAGGTAACCTTCTCTCGTAGTCATTCCTCGGCCTTTTATAGTGATCTTTCAAAAATTTGCCCGTTGAAGAGATAGGCTTATTTTTGAAAGTCACTTGCTTGCGATCGTTGGCTTGTCTTGTTGCGATCCTTGGAATTGCCATTTCCTCGTATGAATTGTTCTTTCACCTTTTCGAGTTCGACACGGTGTAGTGCTTCCCATTGGTTCATTCCTTTTGCACGCTTCGGGGATCGAGCACTCCGAGAAAGGTGGTATGGAGATATTACTTGTTTAAGTAATTCTCTTGATTTACTGGCAACGGATCTTTTACGATTATCTCGACTTGACCGCATTTCTTTGCTTTCCCCAGGTGACTTAGAGTCGACTTCCAATCATTGGATGACTCTTCATCACTTCAACTTGAGACTTGGTTTTCTCGAGTTGACTTGACGATACTCCACTCACCGCATCTCAATTTGCTCCTTCATAGAGTTCCCGTCTACTCTTCCTTGCCATACTCAAATTGTCTCGCGTGAGTCTTCCTTCCATCTTGATTGTCTTCTTGCATGTTAGGGCGTAGGCGACTTAACTCTCAGCTTGGCCAGCTCTAATTGTTACAATGCATTTTACAGCAAGAATTGGGGTGCCAACTTTCTATTCTAAGTTTTACATGGCATTCATCAAAATCTAAACAATAAAATTCCTAACATTCCTCATTCATCTTGTTTCTGAACACCCATTTAGTGCCAATAACTTTTTGATGGGTTGGCCTTTGAACCAATTCCCACACTTTGTTCATTTCAAACTGATTTAGCTCTTCTTCCATGGCTTGAATCCAGTGTGTGTCATCCAATGCTTGTGACACATCTTTTGGTTCTATTTGTGAGATGAAGCAAGTGAACATTGCTTCTTGTTGAGTTCTGGATCTAGTTTTTACACCTTGTCTTACATCTCTAATGATTAGTTCTGGTGGATGATCTCTCAGCCATCTTACATCAGGTTGGAGTAAGTTAGCTGGATTCAGTCGTCTTGCAGCTGTGTTATTTTGATCAGCTCTCTCATCATCACTTAGCTGCAGATTTTCCAAATTGTCTTTGAGACTCGGCTATCTCATCTTCATCCGGACTTATAACTCCAAACTTGACTTCAACAACATAGGGACTCTTCTCGCATGGTAGGTTGATTCAGCTTATCAGCTGACTCTTCAATGTTTTCTCCATTTACATTTTGTTCATCAAACACCACATGGATGGATTCTTCTGTAACCATTGTCCTCTTGTTGAGCACTCTGTAGGCTTTGCTTTCAGCTGAGTATCCTAAGAAGATACCTTCATCAACTTTAGCATCAAAAGCTTTTAAATTATCTTTGCCATTATTATGGATGAAGCATTTGCATCCAAATATTTTGAAGTATGCAACATTTGGCTTTCTCTCTGTCCAAATCTCATAGGAGTCTTTGTCACCGTCTGCTTTATCATGCATCTATTTTGAGTATAGCAAGTCGTGTTTATTGCTTGACCCAAAATCTTTTAGCGCCTGCTTGACTAACATGGTCCTTGCTTTGCTTCTTTGAGAGTTCTATTCCTTCTTTCTCAACTCCATTTTGTTTGTGGAGTCTTTCTTTGAGATAATTCATGACCAATACCATTTTCAATACAATACTGAGTTATTATACCATTGACAAACTCAGTTCCTCTTATTTTGATAATGGTTTGACTCTTCTCGTTTTGTATTCTCTTCATCAGCTGTGGTAGTTTTGCAGAGTTTCTTTCTTTTTACACATGAATATTGTCCATGTATATCTTGAGTAGTCATCTACTACCACCAAGGTGTATTTCTTCCCACTTATGCTAGCTGGTTCCACTGGACCAAACATATCCATATGTAGCAGGTGCAATATTCTTGTTGAAGATGGACATGTCTTTTCTTTGAATGATGATTTGATTTGCTTTCCCATCTGGCATGCATCACATATACTCTTCTTCTTGTATACTGAGTCTGGAAGTCCTTCTACAAGATTACTCCTGGCAAGTTTGTTAATTGTTTTGAAGTTCAGGTGACTCAGCTTCTTATGCCACAGCCAACTTGATTCAGCTGTGCTTTTTGCTAACAGACAGGTACTTGGTGTTGCAGTTGACCAATCTACCACATACATGTTCTTTTGTCTGCATCCTTGCAGCACAACTTCATGGGATTTAGTGTCTTTGATTTGGCATATACCCATGTTAAATCCAACATTGTAGCCTTTGTCACAGAGTTGACTTATGCTTAGCAGGTTGAAGTTGAGTCCTTCAACATATGCAACATCTGTGATTTCTAATCCATTTTTCTTGATAGATCCAATGCCTCTTATTTCTCCTGGAGCTTCATTCCCTCCAAATATGACTTTTGCACCTCTGACCTCCTTGAATTTTGACAGATTTTTCTTGTTTCATGTCATGTGTCTGGAACAACCACTATCCATGTACCAGGTTCCTTGGCACTCAGCTGCTCCTTGAACCTGCAATCAAGGAAATTAGGTTTTAGGTACCCATATTTGTCTGGGTCCTGAGGGGTTAGTGTTGTAAGATGATCCAACCAACCTACAGCCAAATGATTTGACTCTAAGAGGTTGCCATCTATCAGTGCCATAATCATAATTAATTTTGGCAAATTGATTGGGGATTTTAGGTTCATACAAATTGTCTCTTTTGTCCGTATGCTGTGTGTGTATGTGTTTTAGCAATTGCTTTGTTTGGGTAGTTGTGATATCTTTGAGGATAGTGCCTGAGTGCATATGTGTGCTGATGATAGCTCTTTTGCCTTTGGAATGGCCTTTGCTGAGTCTTAGGCCTTTGCCCTTTAGGCTTATATTCCATAGATCTTTGCTGATAGTTCACATTATTCCAATCAGCTTGGCTTTGGTACTTTCTACCATTCCCATCATATGTGTTCCTTTTATAGAACTTCTGGGGCTTTTGGTAGCTCTGTTTATTCTTTACAGAGTATTTCTTGTTTGGAGTTTGCTGAGGAACTCGGCTGGATTTCTTCTCAGTTGTCCTCTCAGCACACTCAATTGGCTGTTTTCCTTTTTCTTTATAACCAAGGCTAGTTTGCTTGTGATTGTGCTTTGGAATAAATGTGTGTGCACCATTTGGAGTTTTGGATTTTTGAGATGCTTCATTACTTGAAGATCCTTTTTCCAAACTCACTTTTGGAGGTTGACATAGCACAGAGGAATTAAATCCTAAGCCTGTCTTATCTCCACATTCTCTTTGACTCATAATAAGATCATCCAAGGATTTAGATGCCTTATTGAATGAGGCAATCATATTTTTGAGGTCATTCTCCCCTTTTCTATAGCAGCTATCTCTGCTATTAACTTAGCATTTTCAGCCTTTAGACTTTTATTCTCATCAGCTATGTGACTTAGAGTACTCATCTCCTTAGCATGCTGTGAGTTTTGGCTTTTGAGTAGGTTGTTCTCCTCATTTAGTAGTGTGTGTGAGGATTTAATGTGTTCAAAGTCTTTCATCATTTTGCCTAATGAATCATAAAGATCAGTGGGTGATGAAGTGTGTGTGTCACAATCACTGTCACTAGAATCTGAGTGTGATGAGTTAGAGTGTACCTCATCTTCTTGGTCAGGTTGGTCTTGTTCTTTGGCCATTAGGAAGATCAAGGCTTCTTCTTCAGAGTCACTTGAGTATTCAGCTTCACTACTCTCTGAGTCTACTGTGTCTTTTGACTTGACTGTCTCGTCTCAAATCTCTGCGCAGCAACATTGCCTTTTTCTTCTCTTGTCTTCTTTCTCTGAAGACTTTTCTTTCCTCTTCATTCCTGTATTTGTTGACTACGGGATATGGGCAATCAATGGCATAGTGACCTGGTTGCATGCAGTTCCAGCATAGATTCTCAACCTTTTGATCAGTTCTTTCCATTCTTGGATTGTCAGCTCTTTGATACTCAATTCTTTGATGCTCTGTTCTTTTGGGTGGCCTATCTTCCCTTGAATTGGAGGGAGCTGAGTGTCTTCTGGAGGATTCACCTTTGCCTCTTTTCTAATTCTTGTTGAAGAATTTGTTAAACCTTTTAACCATCAGGGCTATCTCCTATTGGTCAATGACTTCGTTGACCTCAGCTCTCTTGTCATCCTTAACAATTAGAGCAGCTGTTTTGGGCACAACTGTCTTCTCTTGGTCTTTTCTTCTCAGTTCAAATTCGTAGGCCTTGAGATCTGAGAATATCTCATGGTTGGATGTTTTTGATAGGTCCATGGAGTGTCTCAGGGCCATGACTTTCATTTCCCACTCAGCTAGGAGACTTCTTAGAATTTTCATACACATTTCCTTCTGTGCATATTCTTTTCCAAGTGCAGATAGTTCATTAGTAATTTCTGTGAACCGAGCATCCAGTTGATCCAAGGTTTCTCCTACAAGCATCTTGAAATTTTCAAATTTCTGTACAGCAACATATAGTTTATTTTCCTTGATTTGCTCTGAGCCTTCACAAATCAAGGTTAGCTTATCCCAGATTTCTTTTGCCGTTTTGTATGATTTGACTTTGTTTAACATGGCTTTGTCCAGGGTTTTGTAAAGAATGTCCTTGGCCACGTTGTCCAAGTTATATCTTTTCCTGTCATCATTTGTCCATTCAGCTCTTGGTTTTACAACCATAGCTGGTCTGGGAGCAACATCCTCTTCTCCTTCTGCTGCAGGTCTCCTTGCAGCTGTGTTCACTTTTAAGATCTGGAGTGGCCCATCTTCTGTCACTATCCACATTTCATCGTGTAATGCTGATAGATGAGCCTGCATATGAATTTTCCAATCATCAAATTCCTCAATTGTGAACATAGGGATGCGTGTCAAATTTGCTTCCATGATATTAACTTTGCTGAATAAAAGAGTTTTGAAAGATCAAGTGCTAAATCAAGCTTTGAAAAATTTGGAGATCTAGTTCAGTAACCAGTGCGGAAGGCTCAATGAACCAACCGCTCTGATACCACTTGTAGGTCCCAAGGGGTGTGAGTGTAAGGTTTAGAAGGGGGGGTTGAATAAACCTTGCCAACTTTTCAATTTAGTCTTTTTAAAATGTTCAGAGTTAATAATTCACAGCTGAGTCCTTGATGGACAGCTAAGTTAGTTAATCGTGATTAGTCACTCAACGCACTCGATCGAGCCGTTGATAGAATAACTCGTTGTTTTGACTAAAGACTTAACTCGATCGTGATATGTTTTTATTGGAAGACTTAACACCCTTGAATTTGGTTAAGTTTGTTTTAATACTTGGTTTTAGCACTTTGTTGATTATCAATTGGACAACAAATTTATCAGCAGATATTAAAGTAATGTGTAGGAATTAAATTGCTGAAATGTAAATGACACAATAAATTTTTATAGAGGTTCGAAGATGGGGTAATTCTTCTAATCCTCTCTTCTCCAACTCCTGGAGAAATCCACTAAGTATTGATCAATATACAAAGTGGTTAACATCCCGGATGTAAGTCTTGATCATACAAATGACTTGATCATTTGCGACTCGATCGAGAGATGCCTTGGTCACACAAATTGCTTCTCGACGACTCGAAACTTCTTCACAAGGCAGCTGCCTTGTTACTACAGCCCACTTGCTCAAGCTTCTTGGATTTGATCACGAAGCCCTCCAAAAACTTGAGACTGGTTCGACCTTGAACCTTCCTACAATCCTCCGTAGAATGTAGACCCCTTGATTTTTCAAATGTTTCCTCTTCAACTGATTGAAGTCGTCTTTCCTTCACAGGTGAGTGTTGGATTGATTTCCTTCGTAATGTAGGCTTGAGGATTGAACTTGAATGATTTTGAGAATATTTCAGGTTACAGATATTGCTTTCCTTGCTCGTAATTTTTGATTGTCAAGGTAACCATCCTTCTCAAATAGATTCCTCAGCCTTTTATAGTGTTCTTTTGAAAATTTTGCCCGTTGAAGAGATAGGCTAATTTTCAAAAGACACTTGTGGTCGTTGGCTTGTCTTGTTGCAGTCCTTGGAATTGACATTTCCTCGTATGAATGATTCTTCAGCTTTTTAGAGTTCTGACACAGGTGCATAGCTTCCCATTAGTTTATTCCTTTTGCACGCTTCTGGGACTGAGCACTTTAAGAAAGGCAGTATGGAAGTATTACTTGTTTAAGTAATTCTCTTGACTTACAACGGATCTCTTTCGATTGTCTCGACGATCGCATTTCCTTGACTTCCCCAGATGACTTCAAGTCAGCTTCCAATCATTGGATTACTCATCTGTCACTTCAACTTGAGACTTGGCTATCTTGAGTTGACTTGACTGACACTTCACTCAGCTGTATCTCAGATGCACCTTCAATCGAGTTCCCGTCTTCTCTTCTTTGCCACACTAAGTTGCCTTACAGCGGAGTCTTCCTTTTAGTCTCCAGTTGACTTCTTGCATGTTCAGACATAGCTGACTTAACTCAGCTCGACCATCCCTATCTAGTACAATGCAATTTACAACAAAAATGGGGTGCCAACTTTCTATTCTAAGTTTTACATGGCATTCATCAAAATCTAAAAATTAATTTCCCAACAATTGACTTGTTCGGCCTCGTGAGTGGCGGCTGCATGAACAGCCGCAGGTGGGATCTCAGCTTGTTGCGGTGTTCCACCGAATTCATGATCGCTAATTGCTTAGTCAGGTTTGAGATTTGAGCAACTAATAAAGCTGACATTGTACCTAGCTCAAGAACACCAACAACTTTCTTGGACAGAGTTTTAGCCATCAATGTACCTCCTGCTGCCGCATCTAATATCGTCCTCGTGTGCCCATTCAGCCCATTGTGAAAATACTGAACCCTGTGCCAGTCTGCATAACCATGCCGTGGGCACTTCAACAATAGATCTTTAAATCGCTCCCAAGCTTCATCGGCTCCTTGTTTTTTGCCCTCTTTCAGCAAAACAACTTTTAGGTAGGTAGTCTGACACATGCCTATTTTCAGCAAACAATTGACTTTGCTTGACAATGGATCTCTTCAGCTTTCTTTGATCCTTTCTTCTGCATAACCCATTTGACAGTCAACTCCACATATCTTGGAGTGACTCAACTGTCAGTCTATTGACTGAGACAACTTTTCTATCACTTGACTGATTCTTGACTATACTTTACTCAGCTGCAACTCAGCTGGGCCTTCTCTTGATCTTCAGCCAAGTCATGTATTCTTCAACTTGGCTGATTCTACTCAGCTTATAGAACCCTATCTATTGCAAGTTGATTTATAGTACAGTTGGGGTGCCAACTTCCTAGTCTAAGTTATCAACAAAATTTATTACATAAATTTCCCCTCTTTTTGATGATGCTAAAACAAAAAAAAAATAGCAAAGTAAATAGTGCATTAACAAAGAATGATTGTATGAATTGTCTTTTATTGAACATATCATTCTTGCACTTTACAAAGTTTTACAAAGTACAATGAAAAATAATACAAAGTACTTACAATTTTTTGTGCATTTACAATAATGTAAAATACAACTTGAAGGTGTCTGCAGTAGTCTTCAACGCCTCTGCTGCTTCATTCTTCTCCCAGCTTCATCTTCAACTCTTCGTCTATCTTCTTCAGCTCTCTTTCTTTTCTTCTTCTCATAGGCTCTCTTCGCAACTGTGTTGGGAAATTTATGTATAGATTTTTATGATGCCATGTAAAATTTAGATTAGGAAGTTGGCACCCCAATTCAACTGTAAATCAATTTATAAGATAGGGATATGTAGGCTATGTGGAAGCAGCCAAGTTGAAGAATTGTAGGAGTTGACTGAAGATCGAAAAGAAGACCCAACTGTGTGGCAGCTGAGTGAAGACAAGTGAAGGTTCAGTCAAGTGACAGAAAAGTTGTGTCAGTCAGCTGACTGACAGCAAAGTCATTCCTAAATCATTGGAATTGACTACCTAAGGGGTATTGCAGCAGACAGAATCAAAGAAAGTTGAAAGAGATCCTTTGTCAAGCAGAGTCAAGGTTTTCCTGGAAATATGCATGTGTCAGACGACCTACAATAAATCCGTTTTGCTGAAAAAGTGCAAAAAGCAAGGGGCCAGTGGGATGTACATGAAATCCTACTGAGTTTAAAGAAAGGCTGCATATCATTAAATTTGAGGTATAATCCACTTCAATGCTGCAAGACAAGACAAGCCAACAACCTGCGAAGTGTAGTTTGAAAAATACGTCAATCTCTTCAACGGACATATTATTCAAACGTGCACTATAAAAGACTGAGGATTCAGCTAAGGGAGAAACTGCAAACACCACAGCCAGGTCGGAGGAAGCTGTCAAAGATGTTACAAAATCGAAGAATGGAGGCAAATATATTGGAATCACCAAACAATAGAGTGGGGTTGACGATGTTTAAATGATATAGACTGTCTCAGCTGAAATCCCAGCTGCACTGCAAGCCGATGAAGCTACTGATGCAGCCAAGGCAAAGGATGGAAAGGAAGCCATGGCAGTTGAGACTGATGGCTCTGAAAGTGCAATCCTAGAGGTTGAGACTTTAAAGGATGGTACCGAAGACCCTAAAGCAGCTCAGTTTGCTGAAGGGATTGTTGAAGACCCTGCCACGGTTAAGACTGCACAAGGGACTGCTGAAGGACCATTAGTGGTTGAGATAGTTGTGGGTAATGAAGGCTCAGAGGAGGTTGAGACTTCCTTGGGTAAGAAAGGTGAAGAAGATGTACCTACCCCTTAAGAAGAGTCAGTTCAAAACGAAGAAATAAGTGCCCTGCATGATTCTCAGGAACATGTCTCTGTGGAGGTTTTGGGCACAGATGACGAAGCTGAGTTCGTCCAAAAAGATAAACATGAAGAGAACCCAACAGTTGAGGAGGAATTGGCTTAAAGAAGGAAGGCAAGCGACAAAGATACATTTTCAATGTTTACACTGGTTGATGGCCCACCCCCTCTGGTGCCATCACCATCCCATGACGCTGATAAATCAGTTGAGGACAAGATAGCTCAAGAGGAAGAAAATACTAATACCAATGAAGCTACTGTGACAACTAAGGATCAGTCAACTCAGCAGGCTAACACAGCTATGGAAGATGCCGAGGATGCTGAAACAGCTGAGGCACACAGAGGTGAAGCAAGTATAAAGGCAAAGGGTAAAGCTCCTGAAGGAGAAGGGGGAGAAATTCCCATATTCCCTGATGAACTTTTTGTTGAGTACTTTCTGTTCGTGGCGAAAGTACCATTGGAGACTGGATCTGCTGCTGAGAGTGCGAGGTGTACTATTAACATCCATGCTGAAGAATTTGAAACTCCAGATGATCAAACTGTAGTACCATTTGGGTTTGATTTCGTTGTTGTATGGCCTGAGGAGTAGTCTGCCATAGCAGCCGACTTTTGGAAAACATTCAAGGCCATCTGTGCTTAGATAGAAAACATGGAAAAAGGATTTGCAACATTGAAACAATGGTTGGACAATAGAGATGCAACGATCTCAGGAGATATTTGAGGAACTATACTGAGAATAAGGGAATAGACAGCACATATGAAAGCACTAAAGCGTGAGCAAGTCACTTACTTCAAGTCTCTATTTGCTAAGATGGTGACCTAGAGTGCAGAAAATGCCAAATTTCAGCAGAGACAGAGGGATCACATCTTTAGTATAGACGAGTCACACAAAAAGGATATGGAGTTACTGAAAGTACAACACAAGGCAGACCTTCTAAAGATAGAAGCCGACATGCGAACCAAGATGATAATGATGCAAACTGAAATGAAGTTAATGGCTGCTAAGATGAAGGCTCTGCGGTCGAAATTCAGAACATCACACTCCTCAAGTCATGAGAAAATGGACTTGACAAACGCAAAGTTGGATCTCATCCTGGGAGTATCCTCTCAGTCAACTCTCCCTCATGGTGATGATGCAAAAAAGGGTGATGATAGAAGTAAGGGAAATTTAGTAAAATGGAAGGTAGTGATGTGAAGAAACCACCCCTAATGATCATGCATGCAAAAATCCCCCAACTCAGCTTAGACCCCAGCTCACTCCTTAGCCAGCTGCCACAAGGCCTGTCAGCTGAAGAGAAAGCATATTTAGCTTTCAAGAAGACTAGAACAGAAATAGAAGCTGATTTTGCCAAGGTGGATGAGAGACAACATGGTAGAATAGAAAGTCCAAAAGCCAGATTCGATGGCCCCCCAGCTGGATTACTTAAGGACTCTCTAGCAGTGAAGCCCCCTCGTGAATTAGCTGTCCGAGATGCAGGATCTGGGTCAAGATCCTTAGAGGAATTCTAAACACTTGCATTAGAATGATTTCTCAATGGGAAACTCTACCAGAAGCATGGGACTTGTACTGGGAGAAGGTTTGGAGCTTTGCCAAACAGCCGAGAAGCAGCAGACTTTGAGTAGTCATCAAACTTCAAGGCACAACCCGTGCAGTACACTCCCAAAGGAAGAGCAGACTCTGGATGAGGAAGGGAAAAGATTGGTGAAGGTGGAAGAGGCAGATGAACTCCACTACCAAGGCATAAAGATGTTCGATGTGTCCATCCATAGAAGAAAGGTTTGATATCTTGGGCTGGATGAACTGTTAACCAGAGAGGTGAAATAGGATGAATAAGGAGGCAAGGAGAAGGCAAGAAGAAGAAAATGTTAGGCTTGAGCGAGAATGAGAGAAAGGAAGCAGAGGGAAGACCGAAGTGCAAAAAAGAGACTATGAAAAGAAGAAAAAATATGAGGAGGAAAGAAAGAGGAAGAGAGCTGAAGAAGACAGAAGAAGAGCATATGATGATGCTGATCAAAGAAGGAAGCAGCCGAGGCGTTGAAGGCTGCTAAATCCCTTCTTATTGTATTTTTACTTAATTAAAAATACACATACACTTGTGAGTATTCTGTATATGGTCTAATACAATTGATGCTTTGATACAATTGTTATATAGACTCTGTAAAAGCTTTGTAAAGTGCAATAAGGATATGTTCAATAAAATTACATATTCAAAACAATCATTCTTTATTTCTGAACTAGTTACTTTGCTATTTTGTTTAAGTTTTGGCATCATCAAAAAGGGAAAAATTATTGGGAAATTTATGTATAGATTTTGATGATACCATGTAATTGCAGGACTCGAATGAAGAAAGAGAAGACCCATCTATGTGGCAGCTGAGTGAAGTGAAGCGAAGGTTCAGTCAAGTGACAAAAAAGTTGTCTCAATCAGCTGACTGACATCGCAAAGTCATTCCTAAATGATTGGAACTAACTGCCTAAGGGGTATTGCAGCAAAAAAAATCAAAGAAAGCTAAAAGAGATCAGTTATCAAGCAAAGTCAAGATTCTGCCAGAAATAGGCATGTGTCAGACTGCCTACAATAAAGCTATTTTGCTGAAAGAGTGCAAAAAACAAAGAGCCAATGAGATGTACATGAAATCCTGCGGAGTTTAAGGAAAGGCTGCAGAGCATTAAATTCAAGGTACACAGTCCACATCAATGCTGCAAGACAAGACAAGCTAACAATCTATGAAGAGTATTTTGAAAATACGTCTATTTCTTCAACGGACATATTTTTCAAACGTGAACTATAAAAGGCTGAGGATTCATCTGAGAGAAGGTTATGAGACACATATGAAACATTCAAGCAAATAACCTGCAAAGCAAAGCAATAAATCTCAAGTATTCAAAGAATATCCTCAAGCCTGAACCTTGAAGGAAATCAATCCAACACACTCAGTGAAGGAAAGACGACTTCATTTATTGAAGAGGAAAAATCTTGTTTCAACAACAAGGGGTCTACTCTCCAAGGTTGAAGGAGCCATGATATGTAGTAAGGTTCCAGATTGAACCAGAGCTTTGAACCTATTGGAGGGCTAAGTGATCAAGTCCAAAGGTTTGAAGGAAGCTGAAGTAGCAGGGCAGCCGTCTTGTGAAGAAGTTGAGTCCCAAGAGCAACTAGTTGTGTGATCGAAGCTAACTAGGACTATAACTATTTTGTAACAAGGTCAAGTTATATTAGTGGATTCCTCTAGGGGTTGGAGAAGAGTGGATTAGAGGAATTACCCAATCCTCGAACCACTATAATTGCTTGTGTCTCTTTACTTTCAGCACACTTACTTTCTTGCTTATCTTTATATTTGTTGATTATTAAGTTGCTAAGTCAACTGATAATAACCTAGCTAAAACACGTGTTGAAAACACATATTTAAAACTAAAGGTGAAAGTCTTCCACTGTAAAAATCAAGTCAACTGTATTTTTAAAGTATTAGTTGAAACAACTAAGTTATACTATCAACAATTGTTGGGAAAATTTATATATAGATTTTGATGATACCATGTAAAACTTATATTAGGATGTTGGCACCCTATATCAAATGTAATTCAACTTGTAATAGATAGGGTTCTATGAGCTGTGTCAAAAGCATCCAAGTTGAATATTACAAGACTCGACTAAAGATTAAAGAGAAGTCCCAGTTGTGTGACAACTGAGTAAAGTGATGTGAAAGATCAACCAAGTGACAGAAAAGTTGTCGCAGTCAGCTGACTGACGGCAAATTCATTCCAAATGATTGGAATCCAATGTCAAGAGGGTATGCAGCAGGCAGGACTTGAGAAAGCTGGAAGAGATCCGTTGTCAAGCAAAGTCAAGGTTTTCGTGGAAATAGGCATGTGTCAAGCTGCCATCAATAAAGTTGTTTTGCTGAAAGATTGCAAAAAGCAAGGAACCAATGGGATGTACCTTAAATTCTCTAGAGGCTAAGAAAAGGATGCAAAGCATTAAATTCAATGTACGGTCTCCATTATTGCTACAAGACAAGACAATCCAACAACCTACAAAGTGTAGCTTGAAAAATGTGTCTATCTCTTCAAAGGACATATTTTCAAACGTGCACTATAAAAGGCTGAGGAGTCATTTGAGAGAAGGTAACCCAAATCTACACAATCTATCAATCATTCAAGCAATAACCTGTAAAATATCTCTCAAGCTTACAAAGGATATCCTCAAGCCTAAATTTGAAGGAAATCGATCCAACACACTCAGTGAAGGAAAGACAATTTCATCAGCTGAAGTGGAAAACTTGTTATCAAGATCAAGGGGTCTACTCTCCAAGGTTGAAGGAGGTTTAGTAAGGTTCCATCGAACCAGAGCTTTGAACCTATTGGAGGGCTAAGTGATCAAGTTCAAACGTTTGAAGGAAGCTGAAGTTGCAGAGCAACTGTCTTGTGAAGAAGCTGAGTCCCAGGAGCAGCAGGTTGTGTGATCAAAGCTGACTCGGACTGATAACTACTTTGTCACCAAGTCAAGTTAGTGGATTCCTGTAGGGGTTGGAGAATAGTAGATTAAAGGAATTACCCCATCCTCGAACCACATAATTGCTTGTGTTCATTTACTTTCAGCGCACTTAATTTCTTGCATTATTTTTATATCTGCTGATAGTTAAAATTGCTTAAGTTTGTTGATAATAACCCTACTAAAAACATGTGTTGAAAAACGTATTCAAACTAAGGGTGAAAGTCTTCTGCTGTTAAAAAACAAGTCAACTGCTTTTAAAGTGTTGCTGAAAATAGCTAAGTTATACTATCAATAGCTCAATCGAGTCTGTTGAGTGGGTAACTTTGATGTATAAGTCAACCTAACTGTCCCTCAAGGACTTAGCTGACTTGAGTAAACTCTGAATTTGTTTAAAGGACTAAAATCAAAAAGTTGGTAAAGTTTATTTAACCCCCCCTGTAAACTTTAGGTATCACCCCTTGGGACCTACAAGTGGTATCAGAGTGATACCGCCTCTTGAGCACATAAAAAATGTCGCATACATTTAAATGAGGAAAACATCCAGCTCAAATACCAAAACTCACAGCTGACTAAGGAGCTGAGTACTCTAAGTCACATAGCTGATGAGAATACAAAGCTGAAGGCTGAAATAGCTAAGATCAAGCAGATTTAGCTGCAACAGAAAAGAGGGAAAATGATCTAAAAAATGTGATTGCATCATTCACTAAGGCATCTAAATCATTGAATGAACTTATAATGATTCAAAAAGAAAGTGGAGACAAGACATGCATTGGATTTAATTCATTTATGCATGCTCAAGTCCCAAGAGTGGTTATGGAGAAAGGATCCTCAAGCAATGAGTCAGTCCAAAAATCCAAAGCACCATATGTTGCACCAACACCCACTCAAAAAATACAATCACAATCATGTTGGCCTTGGATACAAAGGAAAAGGCAAAAAGCCATCAGAGTATGCTGAAAGGACATCTGAAACAAAATTCAGAAGAGTCCATCACCAGACTCCAAAAAATAAATACTCTGTAAAATCTAAAGAGAGCTATCAAAACCCCCAAAGATTTCAGCAAAGAAAATCATATGATGAGAATGGTAGAAACTACCCTAGCCATACTAATTGGAATAATCAAATATGATATCAACCAAGACCAATCGGATACAAGCCTAAGTGGCAAAGACCTCAGACTCAACAAAGGTCATTCCCAA
This sequence comes from Rehmannia glutinosa, assembly GCA_016081115.2. Classification (NCBI taxonomy): domain Eukaryota; kingdom Viridiplantae; phylum Streptophyta; class Magnoliopsida; order Lamiales; family Orobanchaceae; genus Rehmannia; species Rehmannia glutinosa. The sequence continues at coordinate 45,090,010 of CM071924.1, forward strand.
GGTAAAAGAGCTACAATCTGCACACATATGCACCCTAGCACAAAGCCCAATATGCACAAAAGTTCTACTATTATCCCAAACACACATACATGCATACAAACAAAAGAGGTAGTTGTATGAGCCTAAAGCCCCCAAGCAATTTGCAAATGTTCATTATGATTATGGAACTGATAGGTGGCAACCTCTTAGAGTCGAATCATTTGGCTATAGGTTGGTTGGATCACCTTATAGTGCTAACCCCTAGGACCGAGGCATGTATGGGTACCTAAAAACTAATTTCCTTGATTGCAGGTTCAAGGAAGAATTGAGTGCCAAGGAACCTGGTACATGGATAGTGGCTTCTCTAGACACATATGACAGGCAACAAGAAGAATCTTTCAAAGTTAACGGAAATCAAAGGTGCTAAAGTCATATTTGGAGGAAATGAAGGTCCAGAGGAAATCAAAGGCACAGGATCCATCAAGAAGAATGGACTAGAGATCACAGATGTAGCATATGTTGAAGGTCTCAACTTCCATCTGCTGAGCATCAACCAACTCTATGACAAGGGCTATAATGTGGGATTCAACATGGGTGTTTGCCAAATCAAGGATGCTGAATCAAATGAAATTGTGCTACAAGGATCAAGGCAGAAAAACATATATGTAGTAGATTTGTCAACTGCTACACCAAGCACATGTCTGCTACCAAAGAGCACAGCCGAATCAAGTTGGATGTGGTATAAGAAGTTGAGTTACTTGAATTTCAAGACAATCAACAAGCTTGCAAGGAGTCATCTTGTGGAAGGATTGCCCGACTCAGTGTACAAGAAAGAAAGCATTTGTAATGCATGCCAGATGAGAAAGCAAATAAAGTCTTCTTTTAAGGACAAACCAAGTTCTTCTTCAACCAGGATATTACCGTTATTGCATATGGATTTATTTGGTCTTGTTGAACCAGCCATCATTAGTGGAAAGAAATACACCTTAGTGGTGGTGGATGATTTCTCAAGATACACATGGACAAATTTTATGTGTAAAAAGAAGGAAACCTTGCAGAAACTCCCTCAACTGATGAGAATAGTTCAAAATGAGAAGAGTCAAACCATTATAAAGATAAGGTCTGATAGAGGAACTGAGTTTGTCAATGGGATTATAACTCAGTATTGCATAGAAAATGGTATTTCTCATTAGTTATCAACTGCAAGAACTCCACAGCAGAATGGAGCAGCTGAAAGAAGGACCAAAACTCTCAAGGAAGTTGCAAGGACCATGTCAGCTAAAGCTGGATTGCCTAAAATATTTTGGGCTAAAGCCATTAACACAACTTGCTACACTCAGATTTGGTGTATGATCAATAGGCAGCTTCCCAAAACCCCTTATGAAATTTGGATAGCGAGAAAGCCAAATGTTGGATATTTTTATATCTTTGGATGTAAATGTTTCATTCATAACAATGGAAAGGACAACTTGAAAGCTTTTTATGCTAAAGCTGACCAAGGAATCTTTTTGGGATACTCAGCGGAGAGTAAAACTTTTAGAGTGATGAACAAGAGGACTATGGTCACATAAGAGTCTATGCATGTGGTTTTTTATGAACATAAATGTCAATAGAGAAGACATACATGTGTTAGCTTACAAGATGAATGAACCAACTGTTTAGAAGAGTCCCTATGTTGAGGCAGATACAAGAAGACTCAACCCTGATAAGGATGAGATAGCTGAAACTCAGAGACATCTGGAAAGTCTGCAACTGAATGATGATGAGGAAGTTGTTCAAGACAACTTAGCTGCGAGACGACTGAATCCAGCAGACTTAGTCCAACCATATGTGAAATGACTGAGAGAGCATCCTCCAGAGCTTATCATTTGAGATGTTAGAGAAGGAGTAAGAACAAGAGCCGAACTCAACATGAAGCTATGTTCACTTGTTTGATTTCCCAGATTGAGCCTAAAGATGTGTCACAAACATTGGATGACACACATTGGATTCTAGCCATGCAAGAAGAGCTGAATCAGTTTGAAAGAAACAAAGTTTAGGAATTAGTTCAAAGGCCTACCCATCAAAATGTTATTGGTACTAAGTGGGTATCTAGAAACAAGATTAATGAAAAAGGATGAGTTGTAAGAAACAAAGCAAGATTGGTAGCCAAAGGATATTACCAAGAGGAGGCCATAGATTTTGATGAAACCTTGGCACCTGTTGCAAGATTGGAAGAAATTAGGATGTTTCTTGCTTATGTTGCATACAAGAACTTCACTATTTATCAAATAGATGTGAAGAGAGCATTTTTTAACGGACTTTTAGAAAAAGAATTCCATGTGGAGCAACCTCCAAGTTTTGAGTAGAAAACTATTGGTGATAAAGTCTACAAGCATAAGAAGGCATTGTATGATTTGAAACAAGCACCAAGAGCCTGGTATGATACATTGTCTCAGTTTCTTATTGACAATGGATTCACCAAAGGCAAGGATGATAGAACACTCTTCAGAATTCAAGATGGGGAGATTATACTGCTTGTTCAAATATATGTGGATGACATCATCTTTGGATCCATAAACAAAGAGCTATATGATAAATTCTCAAATCTCATGAAAGGGAAATTTGAGATGAGTATGATGGGAGAGCTGACTTTCTTCCTAGGTCTTCAAGTCAAACAAACGAAGGATGGAACCTTCATAAGTCAAACAAAATATACCAGAGATTTAATGAAGAACTTTGGTATGGAAGAGAAGTAATCTGTGAAGATTCCCATGAATACATCAATCAAGATGGACAGGGATGCAGAAGAAAAAATTATTGATCGAACAAGATATAGAGCTCCTATTGGATCATTGCTCTATTTAACAACAAGTATGCAAGACATCAACTTTTCTATAGGTGTATGTGTTAGATTTCAACCTGCTCCTAAGGAAAGTCACATGACTACTGCCAAGAGAATCCTAAGGTATTTGAAGGCATGCCAAGAAGTTGGCTTATGGCATCTAAAGGATGGAGGATTCAAATAATGGATGTAGAGTGGACAAGAACCTGCTCCTAAGGAAAGTCACATGACTATAATGGATGTAGAGTGGACAAGAAAAGTACATCAGGTACCTGTCAAATGCTTGGAAATAGGTTGGTTTCTTGGTTCAGCAAGAAACAAAATTCAATAACTACATCCACAATGGCAATGTAAGAGTACATAGTCAGAGTAAACAAGCAGCCAGTGTCTTATGGATGAGACAACAACTAAGAGACTATGATATAGAAGAAAAAGAGATTGCAATTATGTGTGATAACATAAGCGCCATTGCAATTACTCAAAATCCAGTATTTCATTCAAGAACCAAGCACATTGATATCAGATATCATTTTATAAGAGATCATGGAAAGACATCAAATTGGTCAGATATTATTTTATAAGAGATCATGTTAATAAGAAAGACATCACATTGGAATACATATCAACTGATAAGAAGTTTGCTGATATATTCACTAAGCCATTATGTGAATCAAGGTTTGAAGAGATTAAAAATGAAGTTAGATTGATTGCGCTGAGTTGGGAAGCTCAGAAGACTCAATCAGCTGAGTCAAAGAAGAGAAAAATGAAAATCAGTAAAGTTTTACCTTTCAGCCAAGTGAAACAGCCATGATGGCTAGTCAGCTGTATCGAGTTATCTGGAAAGCCGAGTGTTTATAAAGTGAAGAGAGAAGCAGAGTCAAGTCACTTATGAAGATAGTTGAGTTATTTATGAGATAAGTGACAAAATGCAGTTATTTGTTGCGAGCATGAATACTTTTATGCTTGATGTCAACAGTAATTATGGTGTCAATAAAACCTTGTACCCATTTTACCCATGATTGGATATAAATGCTGCTGCATTTAATGCGGGGAAATTAATGTGGTTGCAAGACACGATCTCAACCGTTGATCAAATTTCAACTTTTTGAATTCCCAAAACCGTCCCCTCACATCCCATATATAGAGAAGTTTTTTTTCTCTCTCCTCACACAACTCTCATACCCTCAAGCAAGAAGGCATTTTTCTCTGCAACTAAGAAAGAAAACCCTAGCTCTTTGTTCGTTCAAATCTCCTGTTCTAAACTCAGAAATGGCACCATCTTAGGATTTTGTGAAGCTAGTTAAGAAAATACACACCAGAGCGACCGTGAATTTTGAGGGCTTGGTCAAGCAGGGAGTGGACAAAGCCATGGCGAAAAAGATTGCTGCGAAGCTTGAGAAGTCTGGTCTCAAATAGTTTCTGTCGATGGAGTTCTCGTACACCAATTTGGAGAAGGTGGCCATGTTCTATGTGAATGCTCAGGTTCACGACGACGAGATTCGCTCCTCGGTCCACATAAATGATATTAAGTTGACTTTTATGGACATAGTTGCGAGCTGTTATCTGCCTTCGTGTGGTCTGAAGGAGATAATGGAGAAATACATAAACATGGCTGCTGCATGGAAATAAATAGCAAAGCCAGAGGCTGCTGCGAAGGCTGTCTATACAACCAAGAAATCATTGATAAAGGAAGATTACCACGAACTAATGGACGTGGTGGCTAAATGCATCCATATGAAGTTTGGCAGCTTCAATCAGCTGTCCATGACTAAGCTGACCGTGATGGCTGCTATCATGGAGGAGAAGAAGGTGAACTGGGCTAGGTTCATCTTTGGCAAGTTGTGCTAGAATGTGATGAACAAAGCCATAATTGAAGATGGAGCTTTTGAGAGCTCACTTGGATATGGCCTCGTGATAGGTCATCTACTGGAGGTGAAGGGCATTCCTCTCAGGACTGGAAAACCCTTCCATGTGAATAAGAAAATGTTCAGGGCCAATCTATCAGCTGCCACATTCGAGGAAGGCGGATACGAGCGAGGGGGAATGAGTTGACCCTATCCCTGAGCACACAGCTGCGACAACAAAGGCCTCTTCTCCTAAGCCGATCCAGAAGAAGAAGAAGGCTCCTGCCCCTGCAGCCAAGTCAGCACCTGCCCCCACAGCCGTAGAAGACCCTGCCCCTGCCCCTGCAGCCGAGAAGGAATCCCCAGGTTCTTCTCCAGTCATCAAGAAAAAGTGCTCAGCTGTGCCGTGGAAGCCAGCTGTAGCCAAGAAGCTGAAGATGGGAGAATCAACTTTCACAATTAAGGAGCTTGAGGATGTGCATGTAACCTGAAATTCCATTGGTCAAGACAAAGAGAAGACGACTAGTAAAACAATTTGCATTGGCTAAGCCAGCGGAGTCTGGCAAAACTGTTGAGAAAGTGGATGCAGAGGAAGAGCAACAAAGTTCGAAAGAGAAGAGTGGTGTGGAAACCACTATGGAGGAAGGGACTGATGTTGATGCACAATTGAGTTTGGAAGAGACATCTGTCAGGTAGACAACTGAAGAAACTGAAGCAACCACAGCTGACCAAGGTCATGAGGAGTTAGCCGTAAGATCTCCTCAGACCGATGCGAGGATAGCGGAGGAGGAAAGGGCTCCCTTGAGCCCATGCAGGAGGAGGATGATGGCTTAGTGATGTTATCTCCTGCATACCTGACATCCAAGAGAAGCTACGGATTTGGAGGTCCTGAAAGCTAAGTTAAGTTAGGCATCAATTTTAAAGCCCAAAATTAATTGAGGAAGGGGAGGAACTCTTGAACTTTCTAGGAAATATATTTATTACCTCTACCCTCAATCCTGATTTCTTCACTACCATTCTCTATCAAAAGAAGGATGAAGAGAAAGAAAAGGCAATTGAGAAGGACAAGGCCATTGAGGAGTCAAAAAGGCCTCATACTTGTGCCTTTATTGAAGCACCATAAAGTGCCTTACAGCCAGTTTCCAGCAGTGATAGTGATGTAGAAGAGTTTGACCCTGCTGATGAAGTAGAGAGGGCTGAGTTGAGGCAAGCAATCAAAGAGTCCAAAGAGCTGCACAAACATACCTTGCAGAGGGATCCAGGAGAGTCATCATCTATGCTAATCTCTCCTATACCTTATATTATGGAGGTGGTGAGGACTATTGATGCATCTACCTCACCTGTGCACTCTGAGGGACAAGAAACCAGGAAATTTGGTGATGAAGCTAATGAAGGAGATGAAGAGGGCACCTTAGCCAAGCCTACCCTTGAAGAAGGTGTTGAGACATCTGCCCTTTTGGCTGAACACACAACTGGAATAGCAGCCGAGTATGAATTTGCCAGTGGTCCTATTGTTCGTAACTCAACTGGTGCGCCAGCTGAGGGGGAAACTGCAAACACCACAGCCAAGTTGGAGGAGGTTGTGGAAGACGTTACAAAATCGAAGAATGGAGGTGAAGATATTGAAATCACCGAACAACAGAGTGGGGTTGACTACGCTCAGACAATTCAAAATGTCTCAACAGAAATCCCAGCCGCATTCCAGGCCGATGAAGTTGCTGATGCAGCCAAGGCAAATTATAGAAAGTCAGCTATGGCAGTAGAAACTACTGGCTCTGAAAGTGCAAACCTAGAGGTTGAGACCTCAAAGGATGCTACTGAAGATCCTAAAGCAGCTCAGTCTGCTGAAGGGATTGTTGAAGACCCTACTACAGTTAAGACTGCACAAGAGACTGCTGAAGGCCCATCAGTGGTTGAGACTGCTGTGGGTAACAAAGGCTCAGAGGAGGTTAGGACTTCCTTGGGTAAGATATGTGAAGAAGATGTACCTGACCCTTAAGAAGAGTCAATTGAAAACGAAGAAATAAGTGCCCTGCATGACTCTCAAGAACATGTGTCTGTGGAGTTTTTGGACACAAATGACGAAGATTAGTCTGTTCCAAAAGATAAACATGAAGAGGACATAGTAGTTGAGAAAGCATTGGCTCAAAGGAGAAAGGCAAGAGACAAAACTTCCTTTTCAAAGTTTACACTAGTTGATGGCCCACCCCCTCTGGTGCCATCACTATCCCATGATGCCGGTAAATTAGCCGAGGACAAGACAACTTAAGAGGAAGAAAATACTAATACCAACGAAGCTGTTGAGACAACTGAGGATCAGTCAGCTCAATAGGCTAACACATCTGAGGAAGATGCCGAGGACGCTGAAACAACTAAGGCACACTGAGTTATAGCAAGTATAAATGGAAAAAGTAAAGCTCCTGAAGGAGAAGGGGGAGAAATTCCCATATTCCCTGACGAGCTTTTTGCTGAGTACTCTCCGTTTGTGGCAGAAGTACCATTGGAGACTGAATATGCTGCTAAGAGTGCGAGGTATACTGTCAACTTCCCTACTGAAGAATTCAAAACTCCAGATGATTGAACTGTAGTACCGTTTGGGTTTGATTTTGATGTTGTATAGCCTGAGGAGCAGTCTGTCGTAGCAACCGACTTCCAAAACCATTTAAGGCCATCTGTGCTGAGATAGAAAATATGGAAAAAGGATTTGCAACGTTGAACCAACAGTTGGACAATAGATATGCAACGATCTCAGGAGATATTCGAGGAACTATAAGGAGAATAAGGGAATGGATTGCACAGATGAAAGCACTCAAGCGTGACCAAGTCACTTACTTCAAGTCTCTATTTGCTATGATGGGGTTCTGGAGTACAGAAAATGCCAAATTTCAGCAGAGACAGAGGGATTACATCTTCATTATAGACCAGTCACACAAAATGGATACGAAGTTGAACACAAGGCAGATCTTCGAAAGAAAAAAACCAACATGCGAACCAAGATGATGGTGATGCAAACTGAAATGAAGTTAATGGCTGCTAAGATGAAGGCTCTGCGGTCAGAATTTAGAACAACACACTCCTCAAGTCATGAGAAAATGGACTTCACAAATGCAAAGCTGGATCTCATCCTGGTAGTATCCTCTCACCCGACTCTCCCTCCTGGTGATGATGCAAAAAAGGCGGAAGAAAGTAGTAAGGGTTAAAGTAGTAAAAGGGAAAGTAGTGATGTGAAGAAACCACCCCTAAAGTTCATGCTTGCAAAAAAACCCCAACTCGGCTCAGTCACCAGCTCACTCCTAAGACAACTGCCACAAGGCCTCTCAAATGAAGAGAATGATGATTTAGCTTTCAAGAAGACTAGAGCAACAATGGAAGCTGATTTCGCCAAGGTGGATGAGAGGCAGCATGGAAGAATAGAAAGTCTAAAAGCCAAATGTGGATTACTTAATAACTCTTTAGCAGTGAAGCCCCCTCGGGAGTTAGTTGTCCAAGATGTAGGATCTGAGCCAAGATAATTAGAGGAATTCCAAATACTTTCATCTAACGGATTTTTCAAAGAGAAAACTCTACTAGAAGCATGGGACTTGTACTGGGAGAAGGGTTTGGAGCTTTGCCAAACAACAGAGAAGCAGCAGACTTCGAGTAGTCAGTAGACTTCAAGGGCACAACCGTGCAGTACACTCCCATAGGAGGAGCTGACTCTGGACGAGGAAGAAGAAGAATTGGTGAAAGGTGGAAGAGGCAGTGGAACTCCACCACCAAGGCCTAAGGATGTTTGATATGTCGATCCCCAAAATAAAGGTCTGATATGCTGGGTTGGATGAACTGTCAACCAGAGAGGTGAATAGGAGGAATGATGAGGCAAGGAGAAGGCAAGAAGAGGAAAAATTAGGCTTGAGCGAGAATGGAGAGAAAGGAAGCAGATGGAAGACCAGCTGCAAAAAGAGCCTATGAAAAGAAAAAGAAAGTTGAGGAGGAAAAAAGAGGAAGAGAGCTGAAGAAGACAGAAGAAGAGCAGAGGAGGATGATGATCGAAGAAGGAAGCAGCCGAGGCGTTAAGGGCTGCTGAACCCCTTCATGTTGTATTTTTACTTAATTGTAAATACACATATACTTTTAAGTATTCTGTATATGCTCTGATACAATTGATGTTGTGATACAATTGTTGTTTATACCATGTAAAAGCATTGTAAAGTGCAAGAATGATATGTTCAATAAAATGACATATTCAAAAAAATCATTCTTTATTTATGCACTATTTACTTTCCTATTTTGTTTAAGTTTTAGCGTCATCAAAAATGGGGAAATTGTTGGGAAATTTATGTATAGATTTTTATGATACCATGTAAAATTTAGATTAGGATGTTGGCACCCCAATTCAACTGTAAATCAACTTGTAATAAATATGGCTATGTAAGCTATGCGAAAGCAGCCAAGTTGAAGAATTGCGGGACTCGACTGAAGATTGAAGAGAAGACCCATCTATGTGGAAGTTGAGTGAAGTGAAGTGAAGGTTCAATCAAGTGACAGAAAAGATGTCTCAGTCCGCTGACTGACAGCAAAGTCATTCCTAAATCATTGGAATTGATCTAAGGGGTATTGCAACAGACAAAATCAAAGAAAGCTGAAAAAGATCCATTGTCAAGCAAAGTCAGGGTTTTACTAGAATTAGGCATGTGTCAGACTGCCTACAATAAGGCTGCTTTGCTGAAAGAGTGCAAAAAGCAAGGACCTAATGGGATGTACTTGAAATCCTGCAGAGTTTATGAAAGGCTGCAGAGCATTAAATTCAAGGTATAGTCCACATCAATGCTGCAAGACAAGACAAGCCAACAACCTACGAAGTGTAGTTTGAAAAACATGTCTATCTCTTCAACGAACATATTTTTCAAACGTGCACTATAAAAGACTGAGGATTCATCTGAGAGAAGGTTATGAGACACATACGAAGCATTTAAGAAAATAACCTGTGAAGCAAAGCACTGTCTCTCAAGTATTCAAAGAATAACCTCAAGCCTGAATCTCGAAGGAAATCGATCCAACACACCCAGTGAAGGAAAGACGACTTCATTTGTTGAGGAGGAAAAATCTTGTTTCAAGAACAAAGGGTCTACTCTCCAAGGATAAAGCAGTTCTTTGAACCTGTTGGAGGGCTAAGTGATCAAGTCCAAAGGTTTAAAAGAAGCTGAAGTAGCAGGGCAACCGTCTTGTGAAGAAGCTGAGTCCTTGAAGCAGCTAGCTATGTGATCAAAGCTGACTCGGACTGTAACCATTTTTTAACCCAGTCAAGTTACATTACTGAGTTCCTTCAGGGGTTGGAGAAGAGTGAATTAGAGGACTTACCCCATCCTCGAATGACTATAATTGCTTGTGTCTCTTTACTTTCAACACACTTAATTTCTTGATTATCTTTATATCTGTTGATTATTAATTTGCTAAGTCGACTAATAATAACCTAGCTAAAACAAGTGTTGAAAATAGTATTTAAAACTAAGGGTGAAAGTCTTCTGCTGTAAAAATCAAGTCAACTATATTTTTATAGTATTAGCTGAAACAACTAAGTTATACTATCAACAGCTCAGTTGAGTCTGTTGAGTGGGTAACTTTGATGTGTAAGCCAACTTAGTTGTCCACCAAGGAGTTAGTTGACTTGACTCAACTTTAAAATTGTTAAAAGCACTACAATCGAAAATTTGGTAAAGTGTATTCAACCCCCATTCTAAACTTTACTTATCACCCCTTGGGACCTACAAGTTGGGTCTTCTCTTCTTTGTCTTTCTTCCCATTCACGTGCTAGCCCTTTGTTTTCTTCTTCTTACCTCCTAGTCATCTCCTCATTTCTCTTGGTCACTTCTATGTTCTCGTGTTCATGCAGTCCGGCCAAGTACAACAAGCCTTTCGTCTAGGCCTTGCTAGTGGAGTGCCTCTGCCTCTTCCTTTTCCTCTGGGAGCGTACTGTACAGGTTAGGCCCTTAAAGTTTGTTGACTGCTTCCCAGAGTCTGCTTCTTCTTGGTTGATTGACATAATTCCAAACATTTTTCCCAGTACAAATTCCAAGCCTGCTTAAGAGTCATTCATTTTCAAAATCCTTCAAGTTCGAGCGTCTGGAATGCCTTTAGCGATCTTGGCTCAGATCCTGCATCAGGAGCAGGAGCAAGCTATTGAGGTTGTAGGTCCCAAGGGGTGTAAGTGTAAGGTTTAGAAGGGGGGGGTTGAATAAACCTTACCAAATTTTCGATTTACTCCTTTTAAATATACAGAGTTGATACTACACACCAGTGTGTCCTTGATGAATAAATAATTTAGCCACTCAAGAGAGTTAATCTCTCAACGACTCAACTGAGTTGTTGATGGAATAACTCACTATTGGCTCTAAATTAACTCAACTTGTGGTTTTGTTTTCATTGGAAGACTTAACACCCTTAAATTTGATTAAGCAAGAGTTTAGTGCTTGGTTTAGTACTTATAAATTATCAAGTGGATAGCAAATTTATCGTGAGATATAAGCGATTAAAAATGCAGAATTAAAGTGCGAAAATGTAAATGACACAATGAAATTTTTATAGAGGTTCGAAGATGGGGTAATTCTTCTACTCCTCTCTTCTCCAACTCCCGGAGGAATCCACTAGGTAATGATCGATATACAAAGTGGTAACAATCCGGATACAAGTCTTGATCACACAAATGACTTGATCCTTTGGGACTCGATCCGAGACGCCTTGATCACTCACCGGCTTCTCGTGCGACTCGGCTTCTTCAAAGGGCAGTTTGCCTTGCTACTATAGCTCACTTGCTCAAGCTCTTTGGATTTGATCACGAAGCCCTCCAAAAGCTTAAGACTTGGTTCGACCTTGAACCTTCCTACAATCCTTCGTGGAATGTAGACCCCTTGATTTTAGTATTTTCCTCTTCAACTGATTGAAGTTATCTTTCCTTCACATGTGAGTGTTGGATTGATGTTCTTCGTAGTGTACGCTTGAGGATCGAGAATGTTTCGAATTTTCTAATAATTGCTTGAACGTTGTTTTGTTCAGGTCTGTAACTTGTGTCACTCTCATATATATCTTGTGTCCTCTGTCTTATTCTCAAATAAAAATTCTCAGCCTTTTATAGTGAACTTTCAAAAATTTGCCCGTTGAAGAGATAGGCTAATTTTTGAAAGTCACTTGCAGTCGTTGGCTTGTCTTGTTGTAGTCCTTGGAATTGCCATTTCCTCGTATGAATTGTTCTTTCACCTTTTCAGAGTTATGACACGGTGTAGTGCTTCCCATTGGTTCATTCCATTTGCACGCTTCGGGGTGAGCACTCCAAGAAAGGTGGTATGGAGATATTACTTGTTTAAGTAATTCTCTTGATTTACTCGTAAACGGATCTTTTCTGATTATCTCGACTTGACCGCATTTCTTTGCTTTCCCCGGTGACTTAGAGTCGACTTCCAATCATTGGATGACTCTTGTCACTTCAACTTGAGACTTGGCTTCTCTCGAGTTGACTTGACCGATACTCCACTCACTCAGTGCATCTCACCGCTTCTTCATAGAGTTCTCGTCTACTCTTCTTTACCATACTCACTTTGTCTCGCAATGAGTCTTCCTTCTAGTCTTCAGTTGTCTTCTTGCATGTTAGGGCGTAGCTGACTTAACTCAGCTTGGCTAGCTCTATTTATTACAATGCATTTTACAACAAGAATTGGGGTGCCAACTTTCTATTCTAAGTTTTACATGGCATTCATCAAAATCTTAAGCAATAAATTTCCTAACAATTTCCCCCTTTTTGATGATGCCAAAACTTAAACCATTCAAAAATGCAAATAGCAAAGATACATACAGATAGTGTATTGACATAGAATGTATGCGCAAAATCAATCCTTTTATTGATCATAACATTCTTGTTCTTTTACACACTGTTTACAAGGTGTATCAGAGCACATATTTGTCTACACAGAAAATAAAGAATTTACAGACTTTATTTCAGAAGACTTACATTGTATGTATTTACATTATAAAATGCACGAAGGGGTGGACAACAACACTTCATCTCCTTCGATGTCTCCTTCTTTCATCTTGTTCAGCATCTTTTTCTCTTCTTCTCTTTTTCTCATCGTCAACTGCCTTCTTTTTCTTTTCATACGCCTTCCTGGCAGCTTCATCTCTTCTTATTCTTTCCTGTCTTTCCTCCCATAGCTGAGTTTGTCTCTTGTTTTCTTCTTCTAATCTTTTTGCATACTCAGCGTTACTTTTAGCCACTTGCAAATTTGCTACTTGGTCAAGCCCAGCCCAGTAGATCCCTCCTTTCTTTCCCGGATCCACGTATTCAATGTTTTTGGGCGGAGGCCTGGGTCAAGCTTCTTCCTCCACCATCGCTTCTTCCTCTACCTGCGGCGTGTATTGTCTTTGGGGTCTTGTTCTTTCCAAATTGAGTGACCAAGAGTGATCGCGTGGTCTGCTGCTGTCGACCTTCTTCACATAACGTGAGACCCTTTTCCCGATACAAGTCCCAAGCTTGAGCCATAGACATATTTGCAAAGTATCCTTGATTCGAGCGTTTTAAATTCATCAACGATCGTGGCTCTGTCCCGACATCCGAGATGGCATAAGTGTCTTTGTCTCTTTGGAATGCCTCCATGTTCTTTCAAGATGTTCATAACTCGCATCCATTCTTCCTTCCACTTCCTTCATCCCCGCTTCAATTGTTTTTCTCTTTTCGGCCATAGATATAGCAGAGTGTTGGAGTGGCGAGTCACAGAGGAGTTTGTCTTTGATAATGTCAATCGTGACAGGACCTGTTGAGGGGTTTGTGCAATCATCAAGGTCATATCTTTTGATCCTTCCCCCTCAAAGCAGATTTTCCTTTCTTTTGTTTCAACACTTCCTCACCGATTTTCCCTTCGCAATCGCTTCCTTCCTTCTCAACTTCGAGATCCCCCTTGCGCTTTAGGTATTCCTCTTCCCCCTTTTTGGCATCATCAAAGGATAGAGGAACGCCCGGAAACAGACTTGCAAGTAGGAAGTCGAGCACTTTGATGATAGTTGAGTTTTGTCTCGAGTCTCTGCCGCAGAGTATGCGATCTGAAATTCGGTCGAGTAGCGTTGGACTCTCAAATCGCTTCATCTCGGCCATGAGAAGGCTAAATTTTGTATTCATGGTTTCTTCCAAACACTTGTAGATCACTCTTGTTTTGCTCACGCAGCGGCTTAATCTCGGCAATGTGAGCTTCATGCATGTGCTCAATATGTTTCTCAACCGTTTTTGCATCGGCATTTTCGACTCTCCATACCAAGACTTTGTTGAACAATGTCCTGAGTATCTCACTTGTTCCACACGCATTGTTTCTTTTTGCCACCATTCCCCGATCCGGACTGTTATGCCTCTTAAATCACCATGAGATTGGCATCTCTGTTGTCCGATCGCATGTCCATAGAGGCCGATGCCTCTCCATCCGTTCAATCTCGTGAATAATGCTTTGAACACTTCGCGGACTTGGTGATTCTTCCGTAACCGATGGACATGCAAACGTCAAAATCATAATCACCGAACAATGGTGCTTGATTGAAAAACGGAGCTGGTCTGTGTAGCGTGCGAGTTCATTTTTCGACTCTTCATGGAGGTCGGGTACCTCCGAGAGAAAAAGGAAAAGATTCTACAAAGGATTCATCACCGCCAATCGGGATCTGTTCGATGATGAGCGGTGCGCGTGAAGTTCTTTTAGGACTCGACTGCTGCAGCTTGAGGAGCTCGCGCGATGGACTCAGTTCACTTGGGTTTTTTGTTGTGAAGTGGACCCGACTTGAGCCTCATTGTCTCAACGGCGTTGGTCTCGGATTTTTCCAATTGAGTAGACCGGTCCTCGGCCTTATCGGAGCGTCATCGGACGATGATGAGATTTCCATTGGTGGCTCATCATCAAAATTAAATGTTTGATGAGTAGTCTTGGGATCGGACTTGCTCGTGCTTGGAACATCCGCAATGAGTCTTTTGGATGCATCACGGGATTACTCGGCTTCTTCTTCGCCTTCCGATCCCGAAAAGGTTACATCGAGATTATCCGGGAATCATGAAGTGCGCTTATCTCCTTCTCGGATGGGTCGATGATAGCGGGAGGGATGTTCTCTACTTGACTTCTTTACCCCGGAAGTCTCAACCTCCCGTGGGCCTTCATTACCTCCGGCAGTCTCTCTGCAATGAGGCATTGTCCTCCCTTTCGACGATGTCACTGTCTTAGGTCTTCTATGGTGGCATCCATTGGAGTCTCAACCCCATGGATTGCACTTTCATCGCCTGCAGTGTTAACTCCCGGGGCGTTCCATCCTGTGCCTCGATCAGACATCATTAGCATTGAGCGATTGGCACCTCAGTGAGAGCAGTCTCAAGACAGCTCAATCGCTTGAGCTTGTTGATGGCAACTTGCTGTTCTTCTTGTGTTTGTATTTTCTCTACTTCGCCTCCTTGATTCGTTGTGGAGTCATCTGCAGCATCCTTCGACCTTCTTTGCGGTGGAGGGAGTTTCCCCACTCGGTGCACGCACCGAGTGAGTGACTTGAAATGGGGTCACTCATCTCCAAGCTCCCGGCTGTTTCGATTGAATGTTCAGCCGTTGGGGCGGTGGTACAACACCTTCAATAGGGGTTGGCTCGACCGGGGTCCCCACTATCCCGGTTTCATCGCCATGTCCCTTATTGCCTTCTTCCGAGTGAGTCAAAGTGGTGGCAACAACAACATGGCGATTTGCATTTGAACCACTCCCATTGGATCATTTTCCACCGTGTTTCGAGGACTCTCCTGGTCCCTCCATCAATCTTTGCTCGTGAAGGATTCTAGATTCGTGCAATGCTTGCTGCATTTGCAACTCTTCTCGTGGCGGCAAAGATTCTCCGGATCCTCATCATCATCGGAGAAGACATCAAGGAGAGGATGTGTGTGTTCGTGGTGCGGAGATAGGACAGATGCTTGCCTTCTCACGTGCCTCAGCTTCCTCTGCTTGTTTCTCCTTTTCCTTATCCTTGAAGATCTGCAGGATATCCGTGCGATTGTCTTCATCCAAAGTCTTTGGGAGTATGCATGTGGTCGATCCAAGGAAGCTCAACAGCCTTCTTCTTCTTCTTCTATGAACTCAGGTCGTTGGAACTGTTCCCTGGATCGACTCAATTTCCATTTCTTCCACTCTCGCAGACGATTTTGGATGTCTGGGTAAGGTGGGGATAGAATCATCACATCACTATCCGCTTTATCGCCTCTTCTTGTGTTTCAAATTTGTGTGGACTATAGTTTGTGTCTTCCGGTTGCCTCTGCTGATCGCCTTGAAAGAGACTTGGTTTTCATCAATTACATCCGGAGACTCTACTTCTCTAGCGAGTCTCTCGATATGCTCCACCGAGTGGTGACTCAACTCTCAAGCTCGGAGTGCTTGATGATTCTTCTTCGTCTCCTAGTTTGTACCGGGGATTTCTGGTTCGAGATGGTTTCCTCTCGAGTCTTGGGCGGCGGGGCCGTGGCTTTGGTGTCTTTTTTCGAGGAGCCGGCCGTCTTGGCTTGTCGTTCTCCTCTTTTTGACGATCGGAGAAGGTATTTGTGAGTCCTTCTCGACCGTTCTTTCTTTGAGGAGACACGGCTGCGGGGCGGTGACTCTGCGGGGGGAGCATGTTTGACTTTCTTTCTTTGCGGGCAGGGCATCTTCTTCTTAGCAATGCGGGGCGCTTTCTTCTTGGGTGGAGAGGAAACAATCGTATCTTCGAGGTCAGGTGATTCCCCCTCACTCGTGTCGCCTCTCTTGGCGTAGGCTCTCTTCTCAGTGCGCCGAGAGGTTTGCTCTAAACATCCTCTTGTTAACATGGAATGCCTTCCCATGTCTAAGAGGGACTCCTTTCACCTCCATCACCGGCCAATCACTAGGCCATATCCTAGGGATCCTCCAAATGAGCCATTTTCCTTGAAGGATTTGTTCCTACGTTCGGCGAGTCTGCTTTGTAGACAAACTCAGCCCGCTTTATCTTCTTTTTCTGCGATGATTGCGGCCATTACAATCAGCTTTGCTTTTGACATTGGTCAAAGTCGCCAAATTTGATGTCAATACATTTGGCAACTATGTCCAACGACTTGTGATAATCCTCCTTCAAGCTTCTTGTTTGTTTGTGTACACTATTTTATCGGCAAAAAGTCGGGCTTGGCTATTTCTTTCCAAGCATCGGCCAAGTTTACATCAACCGTTAATCTCGATGCTCCTTGGCGGTAGTGAGCCTCCTCCTTGGCCGATAGTGAGCAATGTTCATCGTGAATCTTCATCGTGAATCTCAGATTCACGTGAATCGTGTGACCTCCTCCACATAGGTCATCGGATATTCTAACGTCGAAACGGTTTTAGCCCGGACGTTTCCAATTTTTCAGCAATTTTCTTCACTAGGGTGTCGTCGGACCCTGTTTCACCATTAAAATCGAAATCCACAAAGATGAGACCCGGTGTGGATTTGCTTCCCTAATTTGACAAAGTCGTAGGTTGGTGCCATTTTTCAAGATTTTATCAAAGAAAAACTTAGAAATTGATTTGACGATAGATTGGGTTTCGAGAGAATTTTTGCCTTTGCTTTTGAGAGAAAGAAATGAACAGCTTTTGATAGTGTGAGAGACAAACGGACGGAAATGGTTTAAGTATGGTTTATGAAAGGGCGTGCGGTGGTTTTGAAATGTGATCGAATTCAACGGCTTAGATCTTGCACGCCTATTTAGCATTTAATGTCTCGTATTTAATGCGGCAACATTTATATCCAATCATAAGCTTGGTGTGCGGCTTTATGTCCGTACACATCATCATTATCTTTGACGTATTCCTTAAAACATTCCCGCTCAGTCAAAAACGATTGCGTTTTTGTCACTTTGCTCATAAGTGACTCAACTTATCCCTTAGCAGATTTAACTCTACTTCTCACGATTCTCTTGGTGACTCAAATTATCACCGACTCGGTGTAAATTTGTCTTTCCGACATCTGGTGATTTACTTAGCCGATTTGTGAGTTCGACTCTTTTTCCCTTTTTGTGTTCCATTTCTTTTCTTTGATTCTTCCGAGTGTCACCTTCAAATTAACCCTAACTCATGTTTGAGTTCTTCAAATCTTGACTCACATAATGGTTTTGTGAAGATGTCGCCAATTGTTTATCGGTTGAGATATATTCCAAGATGATATCCTTCTTTTCAACATGATCTCTTATGAAGTGATATCGACATCGATATGCTTTGTTCTTGAGTGCAACACGAGATTTTGAGTAATGGCAATTGCACTTGTGTTATCACACATGATTGGAATTTCTTTTTCTCAACTTCATAGTCTCTCATTTCTTTGTCTCATCCATAGGACTTGGGCTGCCTTGCCCCCGCAGCCTATGTATTCTCGCCACCAGAGGTGACTATTGAATTTTGCTTCTTGCTAAACCAGAAATCAACTTTGTTTCCTAGCATTTGACATGTGCCTCAGTGCTCTTCCCCCACTCGCATCCAAAGATAGTCGAAATCGAATAGCCAATTAGCTTGAATCCACCTTCCTTTGGATACCATAGGCCTGCTTCTTGGCTTCCTTTCAAGTATCTCAATATTCTCTTAGTTCTTTGTCATATGGCTCTCTTTTGGAGCGATTGAAATCTTGCACATACACCTACGAAAAGGTGATGTCCGCTTCTTCTTTGTGAGATAGAGCAATGATCCAATAAGTGCTATGTATCTTGTTTGATCTACGAGGCTTGCCATCTCGCATCCATGTCCATTTTGATGATGTATTCATTGGTATTTTTACTGAAGACTTCTCCTCCATACCAAATTTCTTCATTAAATCTCTGGTGTATTTTGTTTGACTTATGAAGGTTCCATCCTTCACTTTTTCACTTGAAGTCCAAAGAAGAATGTCATCTCTCCCATCATGCTCATTTCAAATTTACTTTGCATGAGGTTTGAAAACTTTTCACACAACTCTTTGTTTGTGGATCCAAAAATGATGTCATCCACATATATTTGAACAAGCAAGATACTCTTTTTGTCTTGAATTAAAGAAAAGTGTTCTATCTACTTTTCCTTTTGTGAATCCATTTTCGGTTAGGAATTGTGACAAAGTATCATACCATGCTCACGGGTGCTGTTTCAATCCATATAGAGCTTTCTTGAGTTTGTATACCTTATCTCCAAGAGTCTTCTCGCTCAAATCCTGGAGGTTGTTCAACATACACTTCTTCTTCCAATAAACCATTTAGGAATGCACTTTTTACATCCATCGATATACAATGAAATCCTTGTGAGTGCATAGGCAAGAAACATCCTTATAGCTTCCAATCTTGCTACGAGGGCAAATGTTTCATCAAAATCTATCCATTCTTCTTGGCAATATCCTTTGGCTACTAGTCTTGCTTTGTTTCTTACCACGAACCTTCCTCGTTCATCTTATTTCTGAACACCCATTTGGTGCCAATAACATTTTGATGTATGGGTCTTTGCACTAATTCCCATACTTTATTTCTTTCAAATTGATTCAGCTCTTCTTGCATAGCTTGAATCCAATGTGTGTCGTCCAATGCTTGTGACACGTCTTTGGGCTCTATTTGCGAGATGAAGCATGTGAACATTGCTTCTTGTTGAGTTCGGATCTTGTTTTGACACCTTCTCTTATATCTCCAATGACAAGTTCTAGTGGATGGTCTCTCGGCCATCTTACATCGTTGGAGTAAGTTAGCTGGATTGATTCGACTTACAATTTTGTGTTCTTTGTGGTCGACTCTCTCGTAATCACTTAGCTGCAAATTTTCCAAATTTGTTTTTGAGATTCACTATCTCATCTTCTTCAATTGATAATTCCGGCTTGACTTGACATAGGGACTCTTTTGTATGGTTGGATGATTCAACTTATCACCGACTCTTCAATGTCTTCTCCATTTACACTTAGCTCATCGAATACCACATGAATGGATTCTTCGCAACCATAGTTCTTTTGTTGAGTACTCTGTAGGCTTTGCTTTCACCGAGTATCCTAAGAAGATACCTTCATCACTTTAGCATCAAAAGCCTTTAGATTGTCTTTGCCATTGTTGTGGATGAAGCATTTACATCCAAATATTCGAAATATGCAACATTTGGTTTTCTTCCAGTCCAAATCTCATAGGGAGTCTTTGTCACCGTCTATTTATCATACATCTATTTTGGGTGTAGCAAGTGTGTGTTTGTTGCTTGACCCAAAATCTTTTTGGTAACCTGCTTGACTAACATGGTCCTTCTTTGCTTCTTTGAGGGTTCTGCCTTCTTTCTTTCAACTCCATTCTGTTTGTGGAGTCCTTGTGCGATAATTCATGACCAATACCATTCTCAATACAATCTTTTTGAGTTATTATTCCATTGACGATTCGATTCCTCTGTCGATCTTATTTTGATAATGGTTTGACTCTTCTCGTTTTGAATCCTCTTCATCCGTTTTGTGGTAGTTTTTGTAGAGTTTCTTTCTTCTTACACATGAATATCGTCCATGTATATCTTGAGTAGTCATCTACTACCACCAAGGTGTATTTCTTTCCACTTATCTTTGATGGTTCCACTTTGGGCCAAATAGATCCATATGAAGCGGATGCAATATTCTTGTTGAAATGGGCATGTCTTTTCTTTGAATGATGACTTGATTTGTTTTCCCTTCGACATCGTCACATATACTCTCATTTTTGTATCTTGAGTCGAAACGGAAGTCCTTCCACAAGATTACTTCTTGCAAGCTTTAATCGTTTTGAAATTTAGGTGACTCGACTTTTTTGTGCCACGACCAACTTGATTCAATTTGTGCTCTTTGCTAGTAGACGAGTCTTTGGGTGTTGCGGTTGACCAATCCACGACATACATATTCTTCTGTCTACATCCTTGTAGTACAACTTCATTTGATTCAATATCCTTGATTTGGCATACACCCATGTTGAATCCAACATTGTAACCCTTGTCACGAGTTGGTGATGCTCGATAATTTGAAGTTGAGTCCTTCAACATATGCAACATCTGTGATTTCTAATCCATTCCTCTTGATGGATCCAATGCCTCTTATTTCACCAGGAGCTTTATTTCCTCCAAATATGACTTTTGCTCCTTTTACTTCCTTGAATTTTGACAGATTTTTCTTGTTCCTGTCGTCATGTGCCGGGACAACCGCTATCCATGTACCAGGTTCCTTGGCACTCACCTCCTTGAACTCCGCAATCAAGGAAATTAAGTTTTAGGTACCCATACTTGTGCGGGTCCCGAGGGGTTAGAATTGTAAGATGATCAAACCAACCTATAGCCAAATGATTTGACTCTAAGGGGTTGCCATCTATCGATGCCATAATCATAATTAATCCTGGCAAATTGCTTGGGGATTTTAGGTTCATACATGTTTGTCTTTTTGTCTCAGTATGCTGCATTTGTTTTTAGCAATTGCCTTTCTTGGGTAATTGTGGTGTCTTTGAGTGTAGTGCCTAGGTGCATATGTGTCTTTGATGAAAGCTCTTACACTTTTGGAATGGCCTTTCTTTGAGTTCTTTTGCCATTTGGGCTTATATTCCATAAGTCTGATGCTGATAGTTCACATTATTCCAATCGACTTGCTCGGATATTTTCTACCATTCCCATCATATGTATTTCTCTTATAGATTTTAAGGGTTTTTGGTAGCTCGCTTCTTCTTTACAGAGTATTTTCTGTTTGGAGTTTGCCGAGGAACTCAAGGTGAATCTCTTCTCAGGTTTGTCCTTTCAAACTCAACACTCAATTTCTTTTTCCTTTTCCTTTATAACCAAGGCCAGTTTGTCTGTTATGGTGCTTTGGATTGAATGTGTGTGCAACATCTAGAGTTTTGGATTTTTCAGATTCTTCATGGCTTGAAGATCCTTTTTCCAAAATTACTTTTGAGGTTTGACATAGCACAGAGGAATTAAATCATAAGCCTGTCTTGTCTCCAAATTCTCTTTGACTCATAATAAGATCATCCAATGATTTAGATGCCTTAGTGAATGAGGCAATAACAATTTTGAGGTCATTCTCCCTCTTTTCTATAGCAGCAATTTCTGCTATTAATTTAGCATTTTCAGCCTTTAAACTTTCATTCTCGTCGCTATTTGACTTAGAGTACTCGGCTCCTTCGTCGACTTTGAGTTTTGACTCTTGAGTAGGCTTTTTTTCCTCATTCAATAGTGTGTGTGAGGATTTAATGTGTTCAAAATCTTTCATCATTTTGCCTAATGAATCATAAAGATCGAGTGGATGATGAAGTGTGTGTGTCACGATCACTATCATCGAGTCCGAGTTTGATGAGTTAGAGTGTACCTCATCTTCTTGGTCGGGTTGATCTTGTTCTTTGGCCATCAAGCGGATCGGGGCTTCTTCTTCGAGTCACTTGAGTAGTCACTTCACTGCTCTCTCGAGTCACCGTCTGTCTTGACTTAGCTGTCTCGGCCGATCTCTGCGCCATCATTGCCTTTTTCTTTTCTTGTCTTCTTTCTCTCAAGACCTTTCTTTCTTCTTCATTCCCGTATTTGTTGACTACAGGATATGAGCGATCAATGGCATAGTGACATGGTTGTCTACAGTTCCAACATAGATATTCACCTTTTGATCGACTCTTTCCATTCTTGGATTGTCGACCCTTTGATACTCAACTTTTTGATGATCTGTTCTCTTGGTTGGCCTATCTTCCCTTGATTTGGAGGGAGCCGAGTGTCTTCGGAAGATTCGCCCTTTCCTCTCTTGTAGTTCTTATTGAAGAACTTGTTGAATCTTTTTGAACATCGGGGCTATTTCTTCCGGATCAATGACTTCTTTGACCTCGGCTCTCTTCCCATCTTTAACAATTAGAGCAAATTGTTTTGGGTACAAATTGTCTCTTCCTGTCTTTTCTTCTCGGCTCAAACTCGTAGGCTTTGAGGTCCGAGAATAATTCATGGTTGGATGTCTTTGATAGGTCCATGGAATGTCTCGATGCCATGACCTTCATTTCCCATTCAATTGGAAGACTTTTTAGATCTTCATACACATTTCCTTTTGTGTATATTCCTTTCCAAGTGCGATGACTCATTTGTGATTTTTGTGAATCGAGCATCCGGTTGATCCAGGTTCTCTCCCGAGATCATTTTGAAGTTCTCAAATTTCTCAGACGACCACCGATAATTTGTTTTCTTTTATTTGCTCGAGCCTTCATAAATCAATGTTAGCTTGTCCCATATTTCTTTAGCCGTTTTGCAAGATTTGACTTTATTGAACATGGCTTTGTCCAAGGTTTTGTAAAGGATGTCCTTGATACATTGTCCAGGTTGTATCTTTTTCTATCATCATTTGTCCACTCGCTTCTTGGTTTTTCAACCATGACAGTCCAGGAGCAACATCCTTTCTCCTTCAAACAAACTCTTCTTACAAAATTGTGTTCACCTTTAAGATTTGCGGTGGCCCATCTTCTATTACTATCCACATTTCATCATGTAATGCTTTGATAGATGAGCCTCGCATACGAATTTTCCAATCATCAAATTCTTCAATTGTGAACATAGGGATGCGTGTCAAATTTGCTTCCATGATAATAACTTTTAATGATAAAAAGAGTTTTGATAGTTTAAGTACTAAAGCAAACTTTGAAAAGTTTGGAGATCTAGTTCAAGAACGGTGCGGAGGGTTCAATGAACCAACCGCTCCGATACCACTTGTAGGTCCCAAGGGGTGTAAGTGTAAGGTTTAGAAGGGGGGATTGAATAAACCTTACCAAATTTTCGATTTAGTCCTTTTAAATATACGAGTTGATACTACACAAATTTGTCCTTGATGGACAGTCAATTTAGCCACTCGGTAGAGTTAATCTCTCAACAGACTCAATGAGCCGTTGATGGAATAACTCGGCTATTGGGTCTAAATTAACTCAATCGTGGTTTTGTTTTTCATTGAATACTTAACACCCTTAAATTTAATTAAGCAAGAGTTTAGTGCTTGGTTTAATACTTATAAATTATCAAGTGGATAGCAAATTTATCAGCCATTATAAGCGAAAAAAAATGCGAATTAAAGTGCGAAATGTAAATGACACAATGAAATTTTTATAAAGGTTCAAGATGGGGTAATTCTTCTACTCCTCTCTTCTCCAACTCCTGGAGGAATCCACTAGGTAATGATCGCATATACAAAGTGGTAACAGTCCGGATACAAGTCTTGATCACACAAATGACTTGATCCTTTGGGACTCGATCCGAGACGCCTTGATCACTCACCGCTTCTCGTGCGACTCGGCTTCTTCACGGGGCGTTGCCTTTTGCTACTACAGCTCACTTGCTCAAGCTCTTTGGATTTGATCACGAAGCCCTCCAAAAGCTTAAGACTTGGTTCGACCTTGAACCTTCCTACAATCCTTCGTGGAATGTAGACCCCTTGATTTTAGTATTTTCCTCTTCAACTGATTGAAGTTATCTTTCCTTCACAGGTGAGTGTTGGATTGATGTTCTTCGTAGTGTAGGCTTGAGGATTGAGAATGTTTCAGATTTTCTTATAATTGCTTGAACGTTGTTTTGTTCAGGTCTGTAACTTGTGTCACTCTCATATATATCTTGTGTCCTCTGTCTTATTCTCAAATAAAAATTCTCAGCCTTTTATAGTGAACTTTCAAAAATTTGCTCGTTGAAGAGATAGGCTTATTTTTGAAAGTCACATGCAGTCGTTGGCTTGTCTTATTGCAGTCCTTGGAATTGCCATTTCCTCGTATGAATTGTTCTTTCACCTTTTCGAGTTCGACACGGTGTAGTGCTTTCCATTGGTTCATTCCATTTGCACGCTTCGGGGACCGAGCACTCCAAGAAAGGTGGTATGGAGATATTACTTGTTTAAGTAATTCTCTTGATTTACGTACAACGGATCTTTTTCGATTATCTCGACTTGACCGCATTTCTTTGCTTTCCCCAGGTGACTTAGAGTCGACTTCCAATCATTGGATGACTCTTGTCACTTCAACTTGAGACTTGGCTTCTCTCGAGTTGACTTGATCGATACTCCACTCACCGCATCTCACCGCTTCTTCGAGAGTTCCCGTCTACTCTTCTTTGCCATACTCAAATGTCTCGCAGCGGATTCTTCCTTCTAGTCTTGATTGTCTTCTTGCATGTTAGGCGTAGGCCGACTTAACTCGGCTTGGCCACTCTATTTATTACAATGCATTTTACAACAAGAATTGGGGTGCCAACTTTCTATTCTAAGTTTTACATGGCATTCATCAAAATCTTAAGCAATAAATTTCCTAACAATTTCCCCCTTTTTGATGATGCCAAAACTTAAACCATTCAAAAATGCAAATAGCAAAGATACATACGATAGTGTATTGACATAGAATGTATGCGCAAAATCAATCCTTTTATTGATCATAACATTCTTGTTCTTTTACACACTTTGTTTACAAGGTGTATCGAGCACATATTTGTCTACACGAAAAATAAAGAATTTACTGACTTTATTTGAAGACTTACATTGTATGTATTTACATTATAAAATGCACGAAGGGGTGGACAAAGAACACTTCATCTCCTTCGCCTTCTTCTTTCATCTTGTTCAAGATCTTCTTCTCTTCTTCTCTTTTTCTCATCGTCACCGCCTTTTTTTCTTTTCATACGCCTTCCTGGCGACTTCATCTCTTCTTATTCTTTCCTGTCTTTCCTCCCATAGCCGAGTTTGTCTCTTGTTTTCTTCTTCTAATCTTTTTGCATACTCAGCGTTACTTTTTAGCCACTTGCAAATTTGCTACTTGGTCAAGCCCACCCAAGAGATCCCTCCTTTCTTTCTGGATCCACGTATTCAATGTTTTTGGCGGAGGCCTGGAGGTCCAAGCTTCTTCCTCCACCATCGCTTCTTCCTCTACTCTACCTCGGCGTGTATTGTCTTGGGGTCTTCTTTTTCAACTGAGTGACCAGCAGAGTGATCCGCCGTAGTCTGTCGCTGTCGCTTCTTCTTCACATAACGTGAGACCCTTTTCCCAAGATAAGTCCCAAGCTTGAGCCATATACATATTTGCAAAGTATCCTTCGATTCGAGCGTTTTAAATTCATCAACTGATCGTGGCTCGTCCCGACATCCGAGATGGCATAAGTGTCTCTGTCTCTTTGAATGCCTCCATGTTCTTTCAAGATGTTCATAACTCGCATCCATTCTTCCTTCCATTTCCTTCATCCATGCTTCAATTGTTTTTCTCTTTTCACCATAGATATAGCAGTGTTGGAGTGGCGAGTCACGGGAGCTTCTGCGATAATGTCACCAGTGACAGACCTGTTGAGGGGTTTGTGCAATCATCAAGGTCATATCTTTTGATCCTTCCCCCTCAGATTTTCCTTTTTTTTTTTCAACACTTCCTCACCGATTTTCCCTTCGCAAATGCTTCCCTTCCTTCTCAACTTCGGATCCCCTTGCGCTTTAGGTATTCCTCTTCCCCCTTTTTGGCATCATCAAAGGAGAGAGGAACGCTGAAACAGACTTGCAAGCGAAGTCGAGCTCTGACGATAGTTGAGTTTTGTCTCGAGTCCGCCGGCAGAGTATGCGATCGAAATTCGGATCGAGTAGCGTTGGACTCTGCACAAAATCGCTTCATCCCACCATGAGAAGGCTGAATTTTGTATTCATGGTTTCTTCCAAACGCCGTAGATCACTCTTGTTTTGCTCACGCAGCAGACTTAATCTCGGCAATGTGAGCTTCATGCATGTGCTCAATATGTTCTCTCGGCTTCGTTTTGCATCGGCATTTTAGCTCTCCATACCCGAAGAACTTGTTGAACAATGTCCTGAAGTATCTCACTTGTTCCACACACATTGTTTCTTTTTGTTGCCACCATTCCCGATCCGGACTGTTATGCCTCTTAAATCGGTGAGATTGGCATCTTTGTTGTCGATCGCATGTCCATAGAGGCCCGATGCCTCTCCATCCGTTCAATCTCGGCGAATAATGCCTTGAACACTTCGCGGACTTGGTGATTCTTCCGTTGCAAATCGATGGCCATGCGCGTCAAAATCATAATCAGCTGGAACAATGGTGCCGGATTGAAAAACGGGAGCTGGTCTGTGGTAGCGTGCGAGTTCATTTTCTGACTCTTCATGGAGGTCGGGTACCTCCAGAGAAAAAGGAAAAGATTCTACAAAGGATTCATCACCGCCAACTGGGATCTGTTCGATGATGAGCGGTGCGCGTGAAGTTCTTTTAGGACTCGACTCTGCTGCAGCTTGAGGAGCCTGCGCAGTGGACTCTGGTTCAGCTGGGTTTTGTTGTGAAGTGGACCCAGCTTGCTGAGCCTCAGCTGTCTCAACAGCTTCGTTGGCCTCGTGCGTTCATAACCATCATCTTTGTGCGCATATTAGTATTAGTCTTTAGAAGGTCTTGCTTATGTTGAGCGTTCAGCAACTCCATATCCGATTTGTGCATCTGATCTATCCTGAAGGTGTGGTCCCTCTGCCTCTGCTAAAACTTCGCATTTTCAACACTGTAAATCACTATCTTTGCAAATAGGGATTTGAAGTAGCTGACTTGTTCCCTTCTTAGTGACTTTGTTTGAGTTGTCCAATCCCTAATTCTTTGAACTGTGCCGCGAATATCTCCAGAGATGGTTGCATCATGATTATCCAGTCATTGGTTGAGAGCAGCAAAACTCTTTCCATGTTTTCAATTTCCGAAGAGATAGCCTTGAAGGCTTTTCGTAAGTCTCGCCGCTTCGCTTGATCGCTCTTCGACCATATTTGCATATGGACTTTGTTTGGGTTTTGTTGTGAGTCAAATCCAAACGGCACTACTCGTAGATCATCTGGATCTTCAAAGTCTTCAGGGTGGATTTCCACAGTATACTTGGCACTTTCAGTAGCGAATTCGGTCTCAAGGGGTACCTCAACTACAAATGGGAAGTAGTTTTAGAATTAATCATCTGGCATAATAGAAACTTTTCCCACTCCTCTTTCGGGAGCCTTCCCTTTTCCATTGATACTTGCTTCAGCTCTATGTGCCTCAACTATTTCAGCTTCATCGACAGTCGCAGCTGGGTTAGCATGCGGAGCTGACTGATCCTCAGCTGTCGTAATAGCTTCATTGGACTCAGTTGGTGTGTCCATTTGAGTAACCGATGCCTCAGCAGCGTCATGGGGCTGGTGATGGCACCATTGGGGGTGGGCCATCAACCAAGACAAACTTTGCGAGAGCAGCTTTCTCGCTCGATTTATTTATCTTAGCCACAACTTCTTCGATTCCTGGGTCCTCAACAGATTTTATTTTTGTATTGGACTCAGCTTCATTATCAGAGTCCAGGAATTCTACGGACACATTTTCATCGAGTCATGGAATGCACTGATTTTCTCCATTTTAGGTGACTCTGGTTGAGGAGCTGGCATCTTTCCCTTTTCAGTAGCTACTTTACCCAAGGAACTCTCAACCTCCTTTGGGCCTTCATTACCCTTGACAATAGTCTCAACCACTGTAAGGCCTTCTACATTCCCTTTCGCAGTCTCAGCTGCATCAGGGTCTTGGACATTCCCTTCTGCAGATGAAATTGCATTGGGGTCTTCAGTGGCATCCTTTGAGGTCTCAACATCTTGGATTGCGCTTTCATGACCAATAGTCTTAACTGCCTTGGCCTCTTGTACATCATTTGCCTCGGCAGCAGCAACAGCTACATTGGCCTGGAGCGCAATTGGAATTTCAGCTGAGGCAGTCTTAACTATATGAGTCTCATAAATCCCACTCTGTTGTATGGTTTCAGTCTCCCCTTCGTCTCCCAACTTCAAATTTGTGATGTCTCCCACAGCCTCCTCCAACCCGGTTGTGGTATATGTGGTTTCCTCCTCAGCTGGTGCACCAGCTGAATCATCAACAGCGGGGTCACTGGAACGAGAGACTAGGTTGTGTTTCCTTTTGAGTGACAGCCGTCTAGGCAGTTGTCTCAACAAATATCTCCGGGTTAGGCTCATCTAATTTGCCCTCTACTTCTGCTATCTTAGCTTCATCACCAACTTCCCAATTTGGTCCTTCGGAGTGCACTGGTGAGGTTGAGGCATCAATGGTCCTCACCATATCCAAAACATCAGGGGTCGGAGAGATTTGCATTGATGATGACTCTGCAGGGCCCCTTCGCAATGTTTGATCATGCAGCTCCTTGGACTCTCTTAAGGCTTGCTTCAGCTCAGTCTTCTCTATTGGATCAACAACATCTAATTCTTCTACATCGATGTCATTACTTGAGCTTTGCAACGCACTTTTAGGAACATTATCAAAAGGACAAGAATGAGGTTTATTTAACTCCTCAATCCCCTTGGCCTTCTCCTTTTCCTTCAACTTTTCCTCATCCTTCTTTTCATAAAGGATGGTGGTGCAGAAATCTGGGTCGAAAGCAGATCTGATTGCAATGTTTCCCTGAAAGCTCATGATTTCTTCTTCCTCCTCCTCAATGAACTATGGGCTTTGGAATTGAGCCCTGGCAGTGCTCAGCTTCCAGGAGCTCCAGATATGTAGCCTCTCTTAGATACCGGGGTAAGCAGGTGATAGAACTTGAAGTTCATCATCATCTTCATCATCCTGCTGCAAAGACTCTTCAGCAGCCTTGCCTTCCGCATCAATAATTGGATCAGTCTAAGGGGATTGTACAATTAACCTCTTCATAGCCTTGGTCAACTGTATTTGGTTTAGCTTCTTCAGTTGTTTCCCTAACAGCTAACTGTTTGTGAGACTGAGCAGCAACAGTTGGTTCCTGCTCAGTTACCATCTCCTCATTTCTTTCTTTCGGACTTTGTTGTTCATCGACAACAATTTCTTCCTTCTCAGCTTCAACAGTTGTTCTGGACTCAGCTGGCTCAGCATCTAAGTCAGACTGTTTCACCAGTTTTCTTCTTGATTTCTTTTTCAGAGGAACTTCAACTTTCTCTTGTTCCTCTCATTCAGCTATGATAGCAAACTCTGCCAATTTCAACTACTTTGCTGCAGCTGGCTTCCGGGGCGTAGCTGAGTGTTTCTTTCTCATTATAGGTGATGGAGCTGGAGCAGGGGCCTTCTTGGCTGCGGGGGCAGGTGCATGTTTGGGTGAGGTGGGACCTTAGCAGAAGCAATTGTGTCCATGGGGATTGTCTCAGTTGTTCCCCCCTCATTGGTAATTGTCTTCTTTGCATGAGCTTGTTTCTGGGCAGCAGATAGCTTTGCCCGAAATATCTTCTTGTTCGCATAGAAAGGGTTTCCCATTACTGGAAGGAACACCCTTTTTCTACATCAAGTGGCCTAAGATCAGGCCATAACCCAGCGAACATCCAAACCTTCCGTCATCACCTACTGACATCTTAATATGTGTAAAATATACGTGCATTTAGGGGCTTAATTTGATGCATTTGCACACATATTTAGTGTATTTTACTTGGTTTCCTTTGTTTGGCGTGATACTCCGTACTCTTGTAACTTTGACAGAAAATGGAGCTAAATTGGTAAAAAAGCAATAGCACACTACAAAGGATATGTCAAAAGCCAAAGTACGAGCAAAGATGTGGAGAAAAGAAGCATGGGCGATCGAACTAAACGGAATTTCTTTCGAAAATGTCCAAACGCGCCAATAGTTTGTAGCACTAGCAGGGTATAGTATTTTGGCCATAACTCTTTCTACAAAATGGATATGGAGCTGATTCAAGTGGCTATGGAAAGCTAACAGAAAGGGCTACAACCTTTATGAAGACCTAAGGAGCAAACTCACACGTTTATCAAGTCACACGACCGTGTGAATTCACACGACCTGATCGTGTAAATGGTTCCATGTGATTTTACACGTCCGTGCCACTTGCTTTTCAGAGACAGATTACACGACCCGCCCGTATGGTGCCACACGACCATGTGAGATGACACGGCCCGTGTGATCTATCTGCGGTGGATTTGAGTCCTAATCCCATTGGAACTCTACCAGTAATCTCTCGAAGCACCTATATAAGGGGGACCAAGGCCTGGACGAATTTTCATCATTAAATAACATCATACATCACAAAATACAATACAATACACCGGATTACACAAATCAAAGGTCTTTTAAGAGAGGAGGGTTAGGTTACGTAGAACACCACTAGGCCTTTCACATAGACGGAAGCACAAGAGTTTCGAAGGCTTGGAGGGAAGATCCATCCTGACAAGAATGGGTTTTCTTTCTTAGTTTAGATCTTTTGTCTGTACTTAAACAATGTCACAATGTTGATTTCAAGTTTGTCTATGAATTTTTTATCACTGTTTGGCTATTCTTTTGGATCCTAGGGCATAATCAAAATTGTGGATTCATGTTAAATCTTGATTGATTATTTTCCTAATTGAGTTATGTGTTATATTTTATGAATTCGAGTGCTTATTTTTAATTGTTGATTATCTGATCAATAATTTGCATGTCATGTTTGTTAGTCCATAATTCAGGAAATGAGTTCTAACAATAACTGAAAATTGAATTCAGACAGAAACAAATATAGAGTCGGGAGGCTTATAACTGTTTGTGGGGGGTCATTCAATTCACAGACCTGTTAGGAGTTAGTATTAATTGTTGAGTAGGGATGCTAGCAATTGGTATTAATCTACTTTTTATTTGCTTTAGGAGGGGGAATAAACAAGTATATGAATTGGACTCATTGATACAAATGAATTGGTTTTGATAAACATTATTTACTATTGAAGAAGCAATATGAGATGCCTAGGGTTGCTTCCGTATTTATTGAAAAGAATTGTGGAGTTCGGGTTTTTATAAATTTATTTCTTATATTTTTATTTTTTGATTAAATATTAAAAACTTGTGATATTTGGTCACTTCAATAAAATCGGAATACGATGTTATTATGGTCTAAGTGTTTCATATTCAATCCTTGAGGAATATGACATTGCTTGCCATTATTCTATAAACTACACCGTACCCTTGCAGTATTGAGATCCAAATTTTTGGCGAACATATCCCCATTACATTTTGGAACATCTTGCCAAAAATGAACTCCATCCAATTGACTTTTTTTTTCTTCTATGGTCACTGCCATGACCATCAGCTTAGTCCAAGAGAGTTGATTGAATGATCCGAACTTCCTATACACGCATTTAGCCACCACATCCATCAGTTTGTGGTAGTCTTCTTTGATCAACTTCTTCAGGACAGTGTAGTTAGGCTTCGCAACAGCCTTAGATTTGATATCTTTTTCCAGGCAACAGCCAAATTGACGTCCTTCTCAGTTATCTCCTTCAGCCCACTGGAAGGGAAATAACAGTGTTCAGCAAGGTCACCAACCTACAACTTGAATGACTTGTGGTTGACTGATGACCTAATCGCCCATTGTGAACTTTCGCATGCATCTTCGAGGGAGGTGTGCGAAAACTCCATAGTCAAAAGCTTCTTCAGACGGGCTTTCTCAAGCTTTATCGCAATCTTATTGGCTAACTCCTTGTCAATGCCCTTCTTGACAAGGCCTTCAAAATCCACAGTAGCTCCGATGTGGATCTTTTCAGCGAGCAGTGCATAGTTGTACGTAGGTGCCATTTCTATCCTTGGATTGAGATTCGAACGGAGAAAAGAGCTAGGGTTCGAACTTTGCTTTTGCAGAGAGAAAGAGCTTGAGTATTCATCGAGAGCAAGAGTGAAAGTGTGAAGAGAGAGAAAGTTGAATTTCTTTTTATATGGGATTTCAAATGATAGTTTTTAGAATTCGAAAAGGTAAAAACGGATCAACGGTTGAGATCATGTCTTAGAAACTACATTAATTTCCCCGCATTAAATGCAGTAGCATTTATATCTAATCATGGGTAAACTGTCACAGGCTTTTACTGACATCATTAATTATTGCTGATGTCAATCATAGAAACATTCCCGCTGGCAGAAAATGGTTGTGTTTGTCACTTAGCTTATAAATGACTCTGCTATCTTCATTTATGACTTGACACTGCTTCTCTCTTGACTTAATAACCACTCGGCTGTGCAGGTAACTTGATACAGCTGACTAGCCATCTAAGATGTTTCACTTGGCTGTTAAGTGAAACTCTTCTTAAATACATTTCTCTCTTCTGCAACCCTGCTGAATGAGTCTTATGAGTTCCCTAACTCAGCTCAATCAATCCAAGCTCAATCTTAAGCTCTTCAAATCTTGAATCACATAGTAGCTTTGTGAATATATCAGCTAACTGATTATCAGTTGATATGTATTCTAATGTGACGTCATTCTTTTCAACATGGTCCAGTATAAAATGATATCTGACATCAATGTGCTTGGTTCTTGAGTGCAATATTGGATTCTGAGTTATTGCAATTGCACTTATGTTATCATACATTATTGGAATCTCTCTTTCTTTTATATCATAATCTCCCATTTGTTACCTCATCAATAAGACTTGGGCACAACAGCTGCCTGCAGCTATGTACTCTGCTTCAGCTGTGAATGTAGCTATTAAATTTTATTTATTGTTGAACCAAGAAACCAATCTATTTCCAAACTTTGACATGTACTTGATGCACTCTTCTTGTTGAATCTTAGTAGCCAACTAACTTGAATCCTCCTTCCTTTGGATACCATAAGACAACTTCCTAGCATCCTTTCAAATACTTTAGGATTCTCTTGGCTGTCATCATGTGACTTTCCTTTGGAGCAGATTGAAATCTAGCATATACACCTACAACAAAGAAGATGTCTTGCCTACTTGCTGTCAAATAGAGCAAAGATCCAATGAGAGCTTTATATCTTGTTTGATCAACAGCTTTGCCTGATGTATCTATGTCCATCTTGACTGAAATATTCATGGGAATCTTCACTGGTGACTTTCTTCAATACAAAATTTCGTCATTAAATCTCTGGTATATTTATTTTGACTTATGAAGGTTCCATCTTTCATTTTCTTGACTTGAAGACCTAGGAAGAAAGTCAAATCTCCTATCATAGGCTACATCTGTGATTTCTAGTCCATTTTTCTTTATGGATCCCATGCCTTTGATCTCCCCTGGTGCTTCATTTCCTCCATATATGACTTTAGCTCCTTTTATTTCCTTGAAATTTGAAAGATTTTTCTTGTTGCCTGTCATATGTCTGGAACATCCACTATCCATGTACAAGGTTCCTTGGCACTCACCTGTTACTTGAACCTGCAATCAAGGAAATCATTTTTTAGGTAACCATACTTATCTGGGTCCTGAGGGGTTGGCACTATAAGGTGATCCAACCAACTTATAGCCAAAAGGTCTGCCTCTAAGAGGTTGCCACCTATCATTTCCATAATCATAATGAATATTTGCAAATTGCTTTAGAGTTTTAGGCTTATATAGTTGTCTCTTTTGTCTGTATGTCCGTGTGTGAGCTTGTGCATTTGCTTTCTTGGGTTAGTAATTGTACTGTTGTGCATATTGGGTATTGTGATTGGGTGCATATTGGGTATTGTGATTGGCTAGGATAATTTCTACCATTCCCATCATATGATTTTCTTTGCTGAAACCTCTGGGCTTTTGGTAGTTCTGTTTAGATTTCGCAGAATATTTCCTGTTTGGAGTCTGCTGATGGACTCATTTGATTTTTATTTCAGTTGTCCTTCTCGCATACTCAACTAGTTTATTGCCTTTGCCTTTTTTTCCTAAGCAAGCATGGTTGAGATTGTGTTTGTGAGTGGGTGTGGGTGCAACATATGGTACTTTGGATTTTTGGACTCCCTCATTACTTGAGGGTCCTTTTTCCATAACCACTGTTGGAGTTTTATCATGCACAAAGGAGATGAATCATATGCCTGTTTTATCTCCACTTTCTTTTTGTATCATTATTAGTTCATCCATTGATTTAGATGCCTTTGAAAATGATGCAATCACATTTTTCAAATATTTTTTCCCTCTTTTGTGTTTCAGCTAAGTCAACTTGGATCTTAGCTATTTCAGCCTTCAGCTTAGTTTTCTCAGCAGCTATCTGACTTAGAGTACTCAGCTCCTTAGTCAGTTGTGAGTTTTTACTTTTGAGCTAGTTGTTTTCCTCATTTACAAGTATGTTTGAGGTTTTTACATGCTTAAATCGTTCAACATTTTTCCTAATGAATCATAAAGATCAGTGGGTGATGAAGTGTTTGTGTCACTATCACTATCATCAAATTAGAATGAGATGAGTTGGAATTTACCTCATCTTCCTGTTCTTATGCCATGAGGCATATCAGTGCCTCTTCTTCTGTGTCTGAGGAGTAGTCAGCTTCAATGTTGTCTGACTCAGCTGGTTCTTTGCACTTGGCTGTGTCAGCAACTTCAGCATCCAATATGGCTTTCTTCTTTTCTTGTCTTCTTTTTCTGAAGACTTTTCTTTCCTCCTCATTTCTATATTTGTTGACTGGTGAGTAGGGGCATTCAATAGAAAATTTTCATTGATGTCTGCAGTTCCAGCACAGTTTTTCAGCTTTCTGGAAGTCAGCTCTGTCAGCTCTCTGATTATCAACCCTCTGATATTCAGTCCTCTGATGGTCAGCTCTCTTGAGTGGTCTATCTTCCCTTGCTTTGGAAGGTGTTGAGTGTCTCCTGGATTATTCACCCTTGTTCCTTTTATAGTTCTTATTGAACAACTCGTTGAATCTATTCACCATAAGGGTAATCTCCTCTTGGTCAATGGAATCCTTAGATTCATTTTTTTAATCTCCAGCCATGAGTGCAGCTGTCTTAGGTACATCTGTCTCTTCTTGCTCTTTTCTTCTGAGCTCGAATTCATAAGCTTTCAAGTCTGAGAACAGCTCATGGTTGGATGTCTTTGTAAAGTCCATTAAAAGTCTCAAGGCGATCACCTTCATTTCCTACTCAGCTAGGAGCGATATGAGTAGTGTATATTCTTTACCTAGAGCTGAGAGCTCATTGGTTATCTCTGTGCACTCGGACCAAGAACTAACTTTTACTCCATTTTTTCTAAATGATAATCTGGCATCCATTTGATCCATACTTTCACTTGCAAGTATTTTGAAATTTTCAAACTTTTGTACAACAACATTTAATTTATTCTTTTTAATTTAATCTGATCCTTCACAAATTAAAGTGAGTTTCTACCATGTTTCTTTAGCCATTCTACAAGATTTCACTTTATGGAACATGGCTTTGTCGAGGGTTTTATAAATAATGTCATTGGCAACATTATCCAAGTTTTATCTTTTTCTATCCTTGTTGGTCCAGTCTCATCAAGGATTCTCGACCATGGTTGGTCTTGGTGCACCATGCACAACTGGGACAGCATCAGAAGTAGCACATGCGCCACGTGCACCTGGAGCAGTAGCATCATCAGCAACCTCAGGAGCAGGAGCCCTAACAGCTGGGTGCACCTTCAATATTTGTAGTGGCCAATCCTCAATGACGAACCATATCTCATCGTGTAAGGCTGAAAGGTGTGCCTGCATGCGTATTTTCCAATCATCAAATTCCTCAACAGTAAACATAGGAATGCGAGTTAGATTTTCTTCCATGATAATAACTTGCTTGACACGAAAAACTTTAAAACTGCAAGTGTTGTTCCTTTTGAAAATGAATGAGATAGTTCAGTAACCAGTTCGGAAGGCTCAATGAACCAACCGCTCTGATACCACTTGTAGGTCCCAAGGGGTGATATAGTAAAGTCTAGAAGGTGGGGGGGAGGGTTGAATAGACTTTACAAATTTTCGATTTTGTCGATTTTAAAGTCAGAGTTTAAAATCATAAGTCAGTTGTGTCCATGGTGGACAACTTAGTTTACTTGCATAGCAGAGTTAGCCACTTAATAGACTCGACTGAGTTGTTGATAGTATAAGTCAGCTGATTCAATTAACTCTTTAAATATTCAGTAGACTTGGTTTTTAACAATAGAAGACTTTCACCCTTGTTTGAAATATGTTTTTCGACACTTGTTTTAAATTTAGTTATTATCAGTTGACTTAGCAAATCAACAAATAGCAGATAGATATGCAAGAAAGTAAATATGCTGAATGTAAATGACACAAGCAATTTTATAGTGGTTCGAGGATATTGCAATTCATCTAATCCGCTATTCTCCATCCCCTGGAGGAATCCAATAATGTAACTGTAACTTTGTTACAAATTTGTGATAGTCCCAGATTGGCCTTGATCACACAATTGGCTCAGCTTCAAGGACTCAGCTTCTTCACAAAACTGTTGTCTTGCTACTTCAGCTCTTTCAAACTCTTGGATTTGTTCACACAGCCCTCCAACGAGTCTAAATCTTTTTGTTTGAACGGGAACCTTACTACACCTCCTTCAACCATGGAGAGTAGACCCCTTGTTCTTTAAACAAGTTTTTTCTCTTCAGCAAACTGAAGTTGTCTTTCCTTCATTGAATGTGTTAGATTGATATCCTTCGAGTTTAAGATTGAGGATATGAATAGAATACTTGAGAGATATTATGCTCTTGCTTTGCAGGTTAATGTCAATTTGCTTGCTTGCATTCGTTGCTCTGGGTCACTTTCTCTCTGATGCATACTCATCCTTTTATAGTGCTTGTTTGAAAATATATATTCATTGAAGAGATTGATGTATTTTCCAAATTACACTTTTTAGGTTGTTGACTTGTCTTATTGAAGCTTTGATGTGGACTGTACCTTGAATTTAATGCTCTGCAGCCTTTCCTTAAACTCTACAGGTTTTTAGGTACATCTCATTGGCTCCTTGCTTTTTGCACTCTTTCAGCAAAACAACTTTAAGGTAGGCAGTCTGACATATGCCTATTTTCATCAAACAATTGACTTTGCTTGATAATGGATCTCTTCAACTTTCTTTGATCCTTTCTGCTGCATAACCTCTTTTACAGTCAACTCCACTTATCTTGAAGTGACTCACCTGTCACTTGACTGATTCTTGACTTCACTTTACTTAGTTGGGCCTTCTCTTGATCTTTAGTCGAGTCCTGCATTCTTCTAAGTTGATTCTTAAAACATCTTTTATATATATATATGCTTATATATTTTTAAATTATATAATATACTATATGTATTAAAATTATATTATACACCATAAATATAAATTTATATATTATACGTATGAGAAATTATATTGTATATTAAATAACATAACATAAATAGTAAATAAAAATATCAAATAAATTTATCAACAAATTAATTTCCATTCGCAAAAATAAAACGAAGTATAGAAATAAAAAATTAATTTACCGACGAAAAAAAATCCATAAGTAATTACTGACATCAATTTTCGTTGGTAATTTTTTTTAAAAAGGTTGCCGACGAAATTAGTTTCCGTTAGTAAACTTAAAATATTAAATATGAATAATAAATTTACGTAGAATGCCTTTCATGGATATTACGACAGAATAAATTACATTTGTAATTAAAAAAATATAAAAGAAAAATAAAAAACATTCGGTAATACCTATGAATGTTTCCATCGATAAAATATGTGGGTATTCTATAAATTTTTTGTAGTATCGTATAACATTTAGTAGTTGATTATGTATGTAGGTCCCAAGGGGTGTGATGTAAGGTTTAAAATGAGGGGTTGAATAAACCTTACCAACTTTTCTATTTTAGACCTTTTAAAATAATTCAACAGATTTCACTCAAATCAGTTGTGTCCTTGGGGGACAGCTAGGTTGGATATTCAGCTAAGTTACCCACTCAACAGACTCGATAAAGTTGTTGATAGTATAACTCGGCTGCTTAAACAAAATACCTAACTTGGCTGATTTCGTTTTTAACAGCGGAAGACTTAACACCCATTGATTTAAATTAAGCTTATTTTAAACACTTGATTTTTAGCACTTGGTTATTTATAAGTTGGATAGCAAATGTATACTAACAGCAGATATAAGTAAATATGCAGGAAAGTAAATTTGTTGAAAGTAAATGACACAAATATTTTATAGAGGTTCGAAGATGGGGTAATTCTTCTAATCCTCTCTTCTCCAACTCCTGGAGGAATCCACTATGTAACAGATCAGTTTACAAAGCGGTTATCAGTCTGGAGACAGCCTTGATCACACATCTGGCCTCTCTTGCGACTCAGCTTCTTCACAGGGCAACTGCCTTGCTACATCAACTCACTTCTCAAGTTCTTGGATTTGATCACGAAGCCCTCCAACAAACTTGATAATGGTTCGACCTTGAACCTTTCTACAATCCTTCAACTTGGAAAGTAGACCCCGTTGTTTCTTCAAAATTTTCCTCTTCAACTGGTCGAAGTTATCTTTCCTTCACAGCTTGTATTGGATCGAGTTTCTTCGAGTTTAAGGCTTGAGCAATTGCTTGAATTGCTATGAGAAATTTGCAGATTGCTTGCTTGAATATTGCTTGTTCGTTCGTGGTTTAGGTCATCAAGGTCTCTTTTTTCTCAATAGCTTCCTCAACCTTTTATAGTGCACATTTAAAATATGCCCGTTGAAGAGATAGACTAGTTTCAAATGTCACTTTGTGTTCATTGGCTTGTCTTTTCTTGGTCTGCAGCCTTGGTGATGTTGACCTTTCCTCGTATTAAATGGGTATTCCAGCATTTGCAGGTTTCTGACAAAAGGTGCAGTGTTTCCCATTGGCTCATTCCTTTTGCACAATTCTTGGCAAAACACTTTAAGACCTGGCAACTTGTCATATTACTATATAGAGTAATATTCTTGACTTTAATCAACGGATCTAACTCAGTTGTCGTGACTTGACTGTTGCCATTACCCCAGGTGACTTGAGTCTGCTCCAATCATGGGATTGACTAAACTATCACTTCAACTAATAGACTTGGCTTCTTGAGTTGAATTGACTGACACTTCTCACAGTTGTTCCTCAGCTGACTCTCCTTCAGTCGAGTCCTTGACTTCCTTCTAGGCCATACTCAACTGACATGCAGAAGAGATTTCATTCAGTCCGCAGTTGACTTCTTGTAATCTTTGACATAGCTGACTTAACTCAGTTTTTCCAGTCCTATTTATTACAATACAAATTACAAGGAAAATGGGGTGACAACATCCTAGTTTAAGTTTTACATGGTATCATCAAAATCTAACAAATAAATTTCCTAACAATTTCCCCCTTTTTGATGATGCCAAAACTTAAAACATTCAAAAAGTAAACAACAAACATACAAGCAGTGCAATAACAAAGAATGTATGCTTTGAATAATCATTTTATTGATCATATCATTCTTGTCCTTTACAAAGTTGTTTACATCGAGTATCAGAGCTTTTTACATAAACATGACAATACAAAGTATGTCTAAGCTAAGATACATAGAGAGTGAAAATTACAGGGAAATTCAGTGAGCTTTTTACAGAAGACATACATTAATGTATTTACAACAAATTACACGAAGGGGTTCGCAGCACACTTCAACGCCTTTGTTGCTTCCTTCCTCTCTCTTCTTCTTTAACCCTTCTCCTATCATCATCAACTATCTTCCTGTTCTTCTCTTCTTCTTCTCTCTTCTTCTTCTCGTACACTCGCCTAGCAGCAGGGTCATTCGTCTGCTTCCTTTCTTCCCATTCGTGAGTGGTTCTCTCATTCTCCGGTTCTTGTCTTCTGAGAGCTTCAACGTTCTTGCTGCAACCTAATTTACAAGGTGGTCATGTCCAGCCCAGTATGAGATCCCTTTATTCTGTGGATCGACATACTTTACATCTTTTGGTCTTGGCCGTAGTTGAGAACCTCTTCCACTACCACCATATCGTCCCCATCCTGACTGAGCTCCTCTTTCTCTTGGCGTATCTTTGTCTTTGGGGCCTTAGACTTTCCAAATGAATGGTCAGCTGAAGTCTCGCTTCTTCTCGGTGATTGACATACTTCCAATCCCTTCTCCCAATATACATCCCACGCTTGAGGTAGAGTCATTCCTTGAAAACATCCTTCTGCTTCAAGAGTTTGAAACTCTTTTATAGATTTGGGATCAGATCCAGCATCATGCATTGTTATGTCCTTCGGGGGCTTGATCGCAACATAGTCCTTCCCGGCTGCAGGACCACCATATTGCTTCAAAAGGTCTTCCACGCGAGCTGACTGCTTCTCAGCTACTTGATCAAATGCAGCTTGGATGGC
The DNA here is from genome assembly GCA_016081115.2 of Rehmannia glutinosa. Lineage (NCBI taxonomy): Eukaryota > Viridiplantae > Streptophyta > Magnoliopsida > Lamiales > Orobanchaceae > Rehmannia > Rehmannia glutinosa. The sequence continues at coordinate 45,130,613 of CM071924.1, forward strand.
CTTCCTTTTATCTTTCATGGCCACCGCAGCTTTCTCAAAAGGTAGATTCAGGGGTAGCTTGCTGAGAATGGAGGCCGTGACATCACCTAGCTGTGGGGTTTCAACATACATCAATTTCAAATGCTTTGGACTTCCTTCCCCCTCAGTTGTGTCACCTCCTTTCTTCACTTCTTTCAATCCCTTAAGGGTCTCCTCTTCCCCATTTTTGGCATCATCGACAAAAGAGAGAGGTATCACAGGGAATGATCCACTTAGGAGGATATCCAGTCAGCTGTTTGTCGTGTCTTTCTTGTAGTCTGCTGTGGAGTAGGTTTTGCGAAACTCGGAACGAGTAGCCTTTGATTCAGTTGTCACTATCTTCATCTCCACCATCAATAGACTGAACTTTTCATTCATATTGTTTTCCAGACGAGCAATTTCAGTCTTGTGAAAGTGTTGTAGCAGCTCCATATCCGACTTATGGGAATTTTTCATCCTGACTATATGTTCCTTCATTCTCTACTGATACATTGAGTTGTCCGCACTCCAAACAAGCATTTTGGCAAAAAGAGCTTTGAAGTAACGGACCTACTCCGATCTCATGGTTGTCTGCTGTGTAGCCCATTCCCTTATTCGCACGATGATCCCTCTCAAATCGGCTGTGAGGGTAGCATCTTGATTGTCCAATCTCAAATCTAGAGAGGCTTGGTGACGTTCCATCTTCTCAATCTCTTCGCAGATCTTCTTGAAGGCTTCACGGAACTCAGCTGTCAGATTAGACTCAACTGCCAGCCACTTTGCATAAAATTGAAGTCCACTGGCACAATCGTATTTGTAGGAATGATGGGCTCTTCCTGCACGGTATATTTCTTTAAGTCTGCAGCATATTCAACCTCCATGTCGGGCAGATTTGCAGTGAATGGGAACATGTCTTCAAAAACATCATCGCGCACGAACGGTATCCCCGAGGCTTCACCTTGAGGGTCTTGACTTTGAGGTGCCTACGATGATCCATCTCTTTGTGCCTCAGCTGCGGCAGCGTCATCGATAGATGGTGTTGGTGCAATTGTGAAAAGCCTTAATGATTGAGTTGAGCCGTTTGTCGTTATTGATCTTTCTTTGTGGAAGAAGCTTGTGATTGACTCGGTTCACCGGAGCATTTGAGATTGTTTGCTCAGCTGAGTGAGCCTCAACTGTCTTAACAGCTTCGTCGGTCTCAGTGTGTTTTTCCATTTGAGTAACCTGGTCTTCAGCTATATCATCAGCGTCATCGAAAGATGATTAGGCCTTATGTAACGCCCCACTTTTTATACATGAAAGTGTTTTCTTTTGAAAAAGATAAATAAAAATAACTTGGGACGCCACACCTAAATATTGATATTTGCGAGAATAAAACATTTAAAAATAACATTAAAGAGAACACGTAATTTTAACGAAAAACTAAATGCGGAAGCGATTTTTAACAATTAAAAGAAAAATCTAGTCAACGTATTCTAAAGCTACAAAACTAAATAGCAGGATAATAGTAGTTTAACAAAACATTAATTTCAAATGTTCAAGTAGACACTAAAATATTCGTTCGAAATAGAAGACATATTTTATTTATTTAACATGGAGATTAAACCAGTCATTCCTCCTCGCCTTCGCTGCGCCAAACTCCATCTGAAAAATCATTGTTAAAAGTGGGGTGAGTAAAAACACTTACTCAGGGGAAATCACATTTGTTCAAGCTAAATAAAATACATGCATCACATTAATGAAAAACTTGCATCATATATCATAGCATCATAGAATCATGTCATCATAGAGTTCCTAGAGCATAAAGCTCATGTAATTTGAATCCCTAGAGCATGGAGTTCTTGGAGAGCATAAAGCTCATGTAACTTGAATCTTGGAGTTCCTAGAGCAAAAAGCTCATGTAACTTGAATCTTGGAGTTCCTAGAGCAAAAAGCTCATGTAACTTGAATCTTAGATCATACAATCCATTGAGCAAAACTCGTAGGATATAACATGTGCACTTTAAACATTAATGTAAACATTCATAATATTTAACAAGAACAAATAGCAAAAATTCCCCAGCTTGAAAAAGATCCGATGCGAATTATGTGTTGATATGCCTTGGACTCCTTGATCTCCTTTCTACCGTCGTCTCCTATTACGATGATAAAATAATTTGTCGTAGAATTCTTAAATCTTAGAACCTTAAATTTAATAATATTATAATATTTTTAAAGTAGATCATGAAAAAAAAATGATATGAATATTATATATTATGTAAAATAATATGAATAATATAGATCTAATAAATTAGTTGGAAAATATATATAGATCTATTAAATCCCTTTAAAGTTGAAAAAATTAGAATTTAAATAAATACATATTAATACTAAACAATACAAAATATGATATATTATAAATCTTAACACACACACACGGCACTTGCTTCTATATATATTTAAAAGTTAAGTTACAAATCTTACTTTTGACATAACATACATGCATACATTACATACATACATATGTTATTATATATGTATTATAAATATATTCAACACATGCATGCACTCATTAGGTTAATATATATGAACACACCACACACACATTCTTATGCACTAACACACCACACACCACACACACACTTAATCATTAACACAGGCACACCACTCACGTATCACACGCACACACTGAATATATATAATCATCTCAATTAAACACTAACCCCACGTCCCCACTTTAGGAATAATTTAATTTTTATAAAAAATAAATAAATAAATGAAAGAGATAAAAACTGAGCATAGACAAAGACTGTAACGCCCTTACCCTTGTAACACGTACTTATATAGCAGAAAACTATAGTTCATAGGCAGCACAGCTGCATCGCACATAAGATTAATACGTTAATCATCAGTTGTAACCCTCTGTTTTTTTTTGTTTGTACAAGCGAAGCATTTACTCAAAACGATTAACGAGTTAGCAACACTTATTCACACATGTTCATTTATCCATTTTACATGGCATTAACGACCGTGCCCTTATATATACAGATCAAAACAGACCCCCTATATGAAATGGAAATGATGAGCTGAGGGAGAAGGATGAGAATCCAGCCGGCCGACCTTTGATCCATGCTTTAACTTCCGTCACACCCTACAGATCAACTTTTATCTACATCAACTAAAAATTGACAACATTGCATTTGGTGAGTTGCAAGCTCAACAAGTATAATCTAATAACAAGTTATTTAACATCACACAAGCACATTATCACAACCATTCCATGTCATTTGTTCATAATATTCATAACCACGTAAATGCACGTGCTTAGTCATATTCTTTTACTGTTATGGGCCAACTAATATCAAGAATAAATCGTGATCACGAAGATGGCCATGGCACTCTGTAATTCTTTATTTCACGTAGAGTTCAGTGAACTCGGGGTGGTCGTACGGTACTTTGTAATCCAGAAATTCTGGATGACTGTAATTTTGTGATTCAAGGTCATTAGTGGCCATAATAGAATCCATTAATCTCTGATGAATGCATTTCTGTAATCACATATTTTCTTTCCGTATCAATAACATTAGTAGAGATCGCATATCCCATTTCCATATCAATAACATCATTGGAGATCACATATCTCAATTCCATTTCAATGTCATCACATAGAAATCATATATCTCAATTTTATATCCATCTCATCACATAGGGATCATATATCTCAATTTCATCACAATATCATCATGGAGAATTATGCAATTCACATTAGGGTACGATAAGCTACTAATCATTGTAGCCAAATAAGTAAATAATTCATTCCAACACATTAATCATATAATCACACAAGTCAAATAACAAGCTAAAAGATTATACTCACAAATGATGTTGTTCTCCTGATGGTTTTGCTTAGTCGGCTTTGTTTGCTTCTTTACCGGAATTTTGACCTATTTATACCAAATGGCATAACCAAGTTTATAATCGCAAATCAGACCATAATAACTTCATGGATATACAGTTTATATTCAAATATGAACATGTATCAATTCAGTCTCATTATCTTATTGTAATTCTTATATATATAATCGACACACTTACATATATAATTTAATTTAGTTTCATGTACCTCTATTTTATTATATTTGATCACTATTTATTCTTTATTATTCCATTGTCAGCAGTTAGAATAAGAAAAAGTTAATATCAATTCAATATGTTTAAATGCTTTAATCAACTGACTCCTATTACCACTAAACTTATATTTATTTTGTGTGGAAAGAATTTGAACTCAATAGAATCCCATCTGCACATTTATATTTTTAATAATGAAATTATCTTAAGGAACGAATGACATGGAACTCACCAATTAATTATAATGTTGAAGAGAAGCTTCACTTCTAGTCTTTTTCTTTTTTTTTTTCTTTGTTTTTCTTCTCTTTTTTTCTCTTTATTTATCAAGGTTTAGGTGTAACATAATCCTATATATCTCATTTACTGAAATTTAATCTGCTACAACTAAAAATCAATCTCTCTCTCTCTCTCTCTCTCTCTCTATATATATATATATATATATATATATATATATATACACACACATTCATATATTGGAGATTTCTTGTAAATTAGTACCTATTCCGTATATGCGGGACTAGATTTCTCAGTACACGCCGAGGTCCAAACTAAAATTTAATTACCATATTTCATTAAGGTAAAACAAGCTAAATATAAGAAAGATATAGATTAGAATCTTCTCACCAATTTCCTCTCCTCTATTCGCTTCTCGTTGCTCCTGTTTTTTTTTCTCTTTATATATTTTTTTTTCGTTTCGCCGAGCTTGCCTTCGGTTAAATTAGTCATTCGTGTCTTTTTGTGTTGTGTTTGTGATTTAAGCTACAAGATAAATTATATTATATATTTTACATATCTATCCGCTTGTTTGGTCAAGGCGGTGAGAAACAATACAATATACATATAAATAGTAAGTTAATTGCTAGTTAACTAGATATCCTCCACGTACATAGACATGTACCAGCTAACCATTTGCTTAAAGTAGTCAACAAGATAAATTAGATCTAACAATTATATATTATATTATGTAAATTAACAAAGTACACATCGATTTATATTTCGATAAATTACATACACACCCCCAGAACATGCATATATTTATATGTTACATAGGTTACTGTATATTAACTATCATATATATAAGTTATAGATAATATATTTGAGTAATACATAATATGGATATTTACATTCGTTCATTTGTGACTATGAAATTATAAAATATGCATGTAATGTGTTTTTGAATGATTTAATCATAATAATTAAAATGCAAGATTTTGGGTTGTGACAATTCTTCCCCCCTTAAAAATTTCGTCCTCGAAATTTGTACATGTATCGGTAAATAACCACGGATATTGATCTCTCATATGTTGTTCCGTTTTCCATGTAACTTTTTCTTTTGAATGTTTTTTCCATAAAACTTTTACCAACGGAATCACTCTGTTTCTAAGTTTCTTTTCTTTGTATCCCAATATTCCAACTGGTTCCTCGACATAACTCAGATTATCAGCAATTTCAACTGGTTCGTCTCGAAGAACATGTGAGGGGTCTGATTTGTATCGATGAAGCATACTAACATGGAACACATTATGAATCTGAGACAATTCAGGTGGCAAGGCAAGCTTATAAGCTAATGGTCCAACCTTTTCAAGTATTTCATATGGGCCGATATAACGAGGACTTAGTTTACCTTTCTTTCTAAATCTGAGAATACCCTTCCAAGGGGAAACACGGAGAATACTTTCTCACCAACTTCATATTCCATTTCCCATCTATGTTGATCAATATAACTCTTTTGCCTATCTTGAGCTGCTTTTAATCGACTTTTGACTATTTTTACTTTTGCAACTGTGTCTTGAATCAGATCTGGGCCTTCCAATAATCGTATTCCCTCTTCATCCCAACATACTGGACTCCTGCATTCCCTACCATATAATGTTTCATAGGGCGCTATACCAATGCTGCTATGATGTTGATTATTATATGCAAATTCCATCAACGCAATATATTCATCCCAAGAACCTTTAAATTCAAGAACACAAGCACGAAGCATATCTTCTAGAGTTTGAATAGTCTTCTCTAACTGACCATCTGTCTGTGGATGAAATGATGAACTAAACTGTAACTTAGTACCTATTGCCTGTTGTAAGCTATCCCAAAATCTAGACGTAAAATGAGGATCGCGATCTGAAACAATAGACAAGGGTACACCATGTAGTCTAACAATTTCATTTACATATCGTTTTGCCAGATTTTCTAGTGTAGAACCCCACCTAAATGGTAAAAAGTGCGCTGACTTTGTTAGTCAATCAACAATAACCCAAACTACCTGGGTGCATGGCATATGGTGCAGTGTGAGCTTCTTCCATTATCTCATGCCTTAAGTCATCAACATCAGGGACACAAAGTCGATTGTTGATCGTCAAACTACCATCATCTTTCAGAACAAATGATGTACTATTTTCTTGTTTCACTTTTTCCGCGATACCAATCAGTTTATCATCACGAAATTGTGCTCGTTTAATTCTTTCAATCATCACAGGACTAACACCAAGTGAAGCATATATAAAACCCATGTCATTTACATCTAATTCAACATTCATCTTTCTCATATCTAACAAATACGGTAAATAATGCCCTGAGAGATAAGAAATAGTACCATAAGATTTTCGGCTCAAAGCATCAGCAACAACATTTGCTCTCCCCCGATGGTATTCAATTGTACAATCATAATCTTTCAGCAATTCAAGCCATCTTCTTTGACGCATGTTCAACTCTTTCTGACTCAATAAGTATTTCAAACTTTTATGATCAGTGAAAATTTGGAATGTGGCACCATATAAGTAATGCCTCCATATCTTTAACGGAAAAACAACCGCAGCTAGTTCAGGGTCGTGTGTAGGGTAAGACATTTCATATGGTTTAAGTTGTTTAGACACATAAGCAATAACCTTACCGTGTTGCACTAAAACACATCCTAAACCTTGATAAGAAGCGTCACTGTAAGAAACAAACCCATTGGTACCTGAAGGAATAGTCAAGATTGGGGCAGTGGTAAGCCTCTTCTTTAACTCTTCGAAACTCTTTTGGCAACCCTCTTCTTTAACTCTTCGAAACTCTTTTGGCAACTATCTGTCCATTTGAAAGGAACATCTTTTCGTAGTAATTTTGTTAGTGGCGTTGCAATAAGCGAAAAATTCTCAACAAATCGTCGATAGTATCCGGCCAAACCTAGAAAACTACGAACTTCTGTAACACTTTTTGGATTTTCCCATTTGGTTACTGCTTCTATTCTCTGTGGATCAACTTTAATCCCATCACCAGAAACAACGTGTCCCAAAAAGATTACTTGATCTAACCAAAATTCACATTTACTAAGTTTTGCATACAACTGTTTCTCTAGCAAGGTTTGGAACACAATTCTCAAATGTTGTTCGTGTTCCTCAACAGATTTAGAATATACAAAGATATCATCAATGAAGACAATAACAAATTTATCTAGATAGGGTCTAAACACATTATTCATCATGCCATAAATACAGCGGGTGCATTAGTTAGTTCAAAAGGGCATTACCAAAAACTCGTAATGGCCATACCTAGTCCGGAACGCTGTTTTTGAAATGTCAGTCCCCGCAATCTCCAATTGGTGATATCCCGATCTCAAATCAATCTTTGAGAATACTCTAGCACCTTGCAACTGATCAAATAAATCATCTATTCTAGGCAATGGATATTTATTCTTCACTGTCACTCGATTCAGTTGTCGATAATCTATACACAATCTCAGTGTACCATCTTTCTTTTTAACAAACAACACAGGTGCACCCCATGGCGAAACACTTGGTCTAATGTACCATTTATCCGGTAATTCTTGCAATTGTATTTTTAGTTCTTGTAATTCAACAGATGCCATTCTATAAGGAGGGATAGAAATCGGTGCAGTACCTGGTTATAGTTCGATGGTGAACTCTATATCTCTATCTGGAGGTAATCCGGGTAAACCATCTGGGAACACATCTGGATACTCTCTAACCACTGGAATGTCTTCAAGTTTCAAACCACATAAACGTGTGTCTATCGCATGTGCTAGGTAACATTAGCAACCTTTCTTAATCATTTTGAAAGTTGTAGATGAAGATATTATACATGGAGGCAAAATTTCTCTTTTCCCTTTAAATACAATCTGTGTCTGATCAATAAGCTCCAATACGATTTCTTTAGTAAAATAATCCAGTTTAGCATGGTGTTCAGTTAACCAGTCCATACCGAGAATTGCATCAAAATCTCTTAAGGTCATAACAAGTAAGTTAGCACTCAATTTTGATTCACCGATCAAAATTTTGCAGTCCTGATATACCGTATTTACAATCACCGTACTCCCTACTGGAGTTCGAACTAGTAAATCATAGTCTAACGTTTCCGGTTTATTACCCAAATGTGATACAAATGATTGTGAGACAAATGAATGTGTTGCTCCTGGATCAAATAGAACATAAGCATTTGTATCAGAGATTGAAAGATTACCAGTAACTACGATTGGTGCAACTTTAGCTTCTTCCTGTGTCATAGCGAAAACTCGGGCTGGACCTTGTTGTCTACTCGCTTGACGTTTTTTCTACACCAGCGCCTCTTCCTATACTGAATCTCCCCCGTCCTCTACCTCTATTAGAATTGGAACCACTAAATCTAGTTTGCTCAACTGTGGGTTCCTCGCGTGGTTTTGTACAATTCCTTGCTATATGCCCTGGTTCACCACATCTAAAACATTTTCCTGTAAGCAACCTACACTCTCCATAATGATTCTTACCACAGTGTGTACATGTGGGAACTGTTGGTGTTGAACCAGCACTCTTATTGGTTGGTGTTGCACCCCTAAAACTACTAGTTTTTGAACTGCTCGGGAAGCTCCTCTGTGCAGGCGCAGTAAATTCCTTTCTATTTCTAAATCCTCCAGTTTTGTCACCCTGCCTCTTCTTATTATACTGAAAGTTTTGTTTTGATTCAGCTTCCAATTTCTCAGCACGTATTACTGCAGCTTTAAACTTACTATAAGAACTCTATATCTGCGGGTGTAATACGATTTCGAATAGCAAACCGGAGTCCAAATTCAAATCTAGTACATTTCTTATTTTTCGTGGCTATCATATGTGGGGAACAATGAGAAAGCTGATTAAACAACACTTCATACTCAGCAACTGATCTACTTCCCTGTTTAAGTTCAAGAAACTCTTTTTCTTTCTGATCCCCATAAACCTCAGTAAGTATGTATCATGAAATTCTCTTTGAAAATCATCCCAGGTTAATACAGGTGGCTGAATTGTACTATGAGGTATAGTCTCCCACCAATCATACGCATTTTCCTGGAGGAGTGATACTGCATAGTTGAACTTTTCTTCAGGAGTACATTTCATCAAATTTAGAACCCTTTCTGTTCGTTTCAGCCATGTTTCAGCCTCTGCTGGATCCGTAGTACCCACAAAATCAACAACTCCCATTTTTCTAAGTTTATCGTACTTTCTTTCACGTGGTTCAGGGGGATTTACCAATGGATAAGGTGGATACCCAAAATGAGCAGGTATTCCATGCACATGATGCGTAGGTGAATAAGATGAGTGTGACTCTGGCTTGGCTGCTCCTTCCCCTCCGTGAACGCTTTGCTCATCATTATGTACATGTGCTTATTGACTCACAACCCTTTGCCTAAAATATGACAGAAATTGTAACTTTTGTAAAGCATTTAATGATAATGCACATGTCATGCCATGATCTACAATAGAAAATATATAGATCTATTAAATCCCTTTAAAGTTGAAGACTTTAAAATTAGAATTTAAATAAATACACATTAATACTAAACAATACAAAACATGATATATTATAAATCTTAACACACACACACACGACACTTGCTCATATATATATATATATATATATATATATATATATTTAAAAGTTAAGAGTCAAATCTCACTTTTGACATAACATGCATACATGCATTACATACATTCATATGTTATTATATATGTAATATAAATATATTCAACACATGCATGCACTCATTAGGTTAATATATATGTACACACCACACACGCATTCTCACGCACTAACACACACACACACCACACACGCATTCTCATGCACTAACACACACACACCACACACACACACTTAATCATTAACACACGCACACCACTCACGTAACACACGCACACGCTGAATATATATAAACATCTCCATTAAACACTAACCCCATATCCCCACTTTAGCAATAGTTTTATTTTTATAAAAAATAAATAAATAAATGAAAGAGATAAAAACTGAGCATAGACAAAGACGACTGAAAAGAAAAAAGCAAAAGTGCATACCTTTGGTTTGTGGTGTAAAATGGAGGGTTGAGGGTTAATATATACATAATTAGGGAAGTAACAATAATTAAGAACATCATAAGCCTTGTCCATCAAAGGATCTTCATGGTGAGTGGACTCAGCTTCATCCTCCGATCCTAGAAATGAAGTATCAATATGCTCTTGGGAATCTTGAAGGGCGTTGATCTCCTCTTCTGCAGCAGCACCTTCGAGTTGAGGAATGTTATGTTCTGTCTGCTCTTTATCTAGGGAAGTCTCAACCTCCCTTAGGTCTTCATTACCCACAGCAGTCTCAACTGCTGCAGAGCCTTTCAACATTCCCTTCGACAGTCTCAACTGTCTTAGGGTCTTCTACAATCCCTTTGACAGACACAACTGTCTTAGGGTCTTGGACCGTGGCATCCATCAGAGTCTCAACTCCTTGGATTGCACTTTCATGACCTCGTAGTCTCAACACCGGTCCCGAGGTCCCGGGTCTCTCTATCCTTTGCCTTAGCTGCGCTTTCTCTTATTCCTTGATGAGCTTTCCATCGGCCTACAAAGCAATGGACATCTCAATTTAGACAGATTCAACTGTCCGAGCGTCGTTAATGCCACTCTGTTGTTCAGTGATTTTCTTACCTTCGCCTCCTAACTGCAATGTTTGGTCTCCCACAGCTTCCTCCAACCTTGCTGTGGTGAGAGAGTTTCCCCTTATGCTGGCGCAATACAATTCCATTCACCTCCATCAGATGGCCAATCACAAAGCCATATCCCAATGAGCAACCAAAGGTCTCATCCTCCTAGTAGGACCAGTTCAACACGTTTTGACAGATTCGACCGAAAATGAACTCAGCCCAATTCACCTTTTTCTCTTGCATGATCGCAACCATCATGACCAGCTTGGTCTTGGACAGCTAATTAAACCTTCCAAACTTCATGTCCACGCACTTAGACACGATGTCCATCAGTTTGTGGTAATCTTCCTTCAGAGACTCCTTCTTGGTTGTATACATAGCCTTCACAGCAAACTCTAGCTTGGCAATTTCCTTCCAAGCTGCAGCTAGGTTGACATCCATCTCAGCGATGTCCTTCAATCCCTCAGCGGAAAGAAAGTAGTGCTCAGCAAGGTCTTTTGTAGTTATTTTGATGACCTTGATATGGACCGATGAATGGATTTCATCGTCCTGCACCTCCGCATTCATATAAAACATGGCGACCTCTTCCAGGTAAGTATGCGCGAACTGCATCATCAAAAATTCCTTCAGGTCGAACTTTTCTATCTTCTCAGCTATCTTCTTCACAAGGGCACCATCCACGCCCTGTTTGATCATGCCAGCGAAGTCCACTGAAGAACCGGTGTGGATCTTCTCAGATAACAAAGCAAAATCATGGTTTGCTGCCATTTTGAAACGATTTTACCGATTAAAAGCACGAGAAATGAACTTGAGTAGCTAGGGTTTTGAACAAAGTTGCAGAGAGTATGAACTTTTCTTTACTAAAGATGAATAGGTTTGCGTGAGGTGAGAGAAAGTGAAATTTTGTATATAAGGGATGTGAAAGGACGATTTTTGGAATTTGAAAATGTTGATCAAAATCAACGGTCAGGATTAAGCCTTCAAGACTGCATTAATTTCCCCACATTAAATGCAGCAGTATTTATATCCAATCATATGGTTTACTGTGCAGCTTTTGTGTTGACAGTCATAATTACGCTGACGTCATCCTTAAAAACATTCTCGCTCGAATAAAATGACTGCACTTTTGTCACTTAGCTCATAAATAATTCAGCTTATATCCAAAGTGCCTCAACTCTGCTTCTCTCTTCTCATGATGTAACTCAACTGCCAGCTAACTCGATACAGCTGACTTCCCGACTGGACTGTTTCACTTGGTTGAAATGTGAAACTTGTTCTTTTTCAATTTTATCACCTTCTTTCTCTGTTGATTGAGTCTTTTGAGTCTAACTCAGCTCAATTAACCCTAACTCATTCTTGAGCTATTCAAACCTTGATTCACATAATGACTTTGTGAATATATCAGCTAATTGCTTATCAGTTGAGATGTATTCCAAGGTGATGTCTTTCTTTTCAACATGATCTCTTATAAAATGATATCTAACATCAATGTGCTTTGTTCTTGAATGCAACACTGGATTTTGAGTGATTGCAATAACACTAGTGTCATCACACGTAATTGGAATTTCTTTTTCTTCAATATCATAATCTCTAAGTTGCTGTCTCATCCATAAGACTTGGGCACAATAGCTGCCCACAGCTATGTACTCTGCTTCAGCTGTGGATGTAGCTATTGAATTTTGTTTCTTGCTGAACCAAGAAACCAATATGTTTCCAAGCATTTGACATGTACCTGAGGTACTCTTCCTGTCAACTCTACATCCAGCATAGTCTGAGTCTGAGTATCCTACCAGCTTGAATCCCCCTTCCTTTGGATACCATAAGCCGACTTCCTGGCATCCCTTCAAATACCTTAGGATTCTCTTAGCTGCAGTCATGTGGCTCTCCTTTGGTGCAGATTGAAATCTTGCGCATACACCTATTGCAAAGGTGATATCTGGCCTGCTGGCTATTAGATAGAGCAATGATCCAATGAGAGCTCTATATCTGGTTTGATCAACAGCTTTGCCATCTGCATCCATGTACATCTTGACTGATGTATTCATTGGAATCTTCACATAAGACTTCTCTTCCATAGCAAATTTCTTCATCAAATCTCTGGTATACTTTGTTTGGTTTATGAAGGTTTCATACTTCAATTGCTTGACTTGAAGTCCTAGGAAGAAAGTCAGGTCTCCCATCATGCTCATCTCAAATTTCCCTTGCATAATGTTTGAGAACTTGTCACACAACTCTTTATTTGTGGAACCAAAAATGATGTCATCCACATATATTTGAACAAGTAGTATGCGCTCTCCATCTTGAATCCTGAAGAGTGTTATATCAACTTTGCCTTTGGTGAATCCATTGTCAGTTACAAATTGAGACAATGTATCATACCATGCTTTTGGTGCTTGTTTCAATCCATACGATGATTTCTTGGGCTTGTAGGCCTTATCTTTAATAGTTTTCTGCTCAAAACTTGGAGGTTGTTCAACATAGACTTCTTCCTCTAACAGTCCATTTAAAAATGCAATCTTCACATCCATTTGATATACAGTGAAGTTCTTATGTGCAGCATAAGCAAGAAACATCCTTATTTCTTCCAATCTGGCAATAGGAGCAAAAGTTTCATCAAAATCTATACCCTCTTCTTGGCCATACCCTTTGACTACGAATCTTGCTTTGTTTCTTACAATAGATCCTTCCTCATTCATCTTGTTTCTGAAAACCCATTTTGTACCAATAACATTTTGGTGGGTTGGCCTTTGAACTAATTCATATACTTTGTTCCTTTCAAACTGATTCAACTCTTCTTGCATAACCTGAATCTAATGTGTGTCTTCCAATGCTTGAGACACATCTTTAGGCTCTATCTAGGAAATAAAACAAGTGAACATAGCTTCATGTTGTGCTCTGGATCTGGTTCTTATGCCATCTCTTACATCTCTAATGACTAACTCTGGTGGATGATCTCTCAGCCATCTCACATCAGGTTGGAGTAAGTCTGCTGGATTCAGCCGTCTTGCAACTAAGTTTTCTTGAACAACTCTTTCATCTTCATTCAGCTATAGACCTTCCTGCTGTCTTTGAGATTCAGCTATCTCATCTTCATCTGGGTTGAGTGCTCTCACTTCAGCTTCAACATAAGGACTCTTCTGCATAGTTGGCTGATTCAGCTTATCAGCTAACTCATCAATGTCTTCTCCGTTCACATTAGGTTCATCAAAAACCACATGGATAGACTCTTCTGTCACCATAGTCCTTTTGTTGAACACTCTATAGGCTTTACTCTCAGCTGAGTATCCCAAAAAGATACTTTCATCAGCTTTAGCATCAAAAGCCTTCAAATTATCCTTGCCATTATTATGGATGAAGCATTTACATCCAAATATCCTGAATTATCCAACATTTGGCTTTCTCCCTGTCCAAATCTCATAGGGAGTCTTGGTCAATTGCCTGTTAATCATGCATCTATTTTGAGAATATCATGCTAAGTTTATAGTTTCAGCCCAAAATCTCTTAGGCAATCCAGCTTCAACTAACATAGTCCTTGCAGCTTCCTTGAGAGTTTTGTTCCTTCTTTCAGCTACTCCATTCTGCTGTGGGGTCCTTGCAGCTGATAACTCATGAGCAATACCATTTTCAACATAATACTGAGTTATAATCCCATTGACAAACTCAGTTCCTCTGTCAGATCTTATTTTTATAATGGTTTGACTCTTCTCATTTTGAACTCTTCTCATCAGCTGAGGTAACTTCTGCAGAGTTTCCTTCTTTTTACACATGAAAATTGTCCATATATATCTTGAATAATCATCCACCACTACAAGGGTGTATTTCTTTCCACTGATGCTAGTTGGCTCAACTGGACCAAATAAATCCATATGCAACAGATGTAATATCCTTGTTGAAGAAGGACTTGGTTTATCCTTCAATGATGATTTGATTTGCTTTCCCATCTGCATCCATCACATACACTTTCTTTTTTGTACACTGAGTCTGGCAATCCTTTTACAAGATGACTTCTTGCAAGCTTGTTGATTGTCTTGAAATTCAGATGACTCAGCTTCTTGTGCCACAGCCAACTTGATTCGGCTTTGCTCTTTATTAGGAGACATGCGCTTGGTGTAGTAGTAGACCAATCTATCACATACATATTCTTTTGCCTTGAACCTTGCATCACTATTTTATTTGATTCAGCATATTTGATCTGGCATACTCCCATGTTAAATCCTACATTGAAGCCTTTGTCACAGAGTTGGCTGATAGTTAGCAGGTTGAAGTTGAGGCCTTCAACATAAGCAACATCTATGATTTCAAATCCATTTTTCTTGATGGATCATATGCCTTTGATCTCCCCTGGAGCTTTATTTCCTCCAAGTATAACTTTTGCCCCTCTAATCTCCTTGAATCTTGATAGGTTTTTATTGTTTCCTGCCATGTGTCTGGAACAACCACTATCCATGTACCAGGTTCCTTGGCACTCAACTGTTCCTTGAACCTGCAATCAAGGAAATCAGTTTTTAGGTACCCATACTTGTCTAGGTCCTGGGGGGTTAGTGCTATAAGATGCTCCAACCAACCTATAGCCAAATGGTCTGACTCTATGAGGTTGACATCTATTAGTGCCATAATCATATTGCACATTAGCAAATTGCTTGGGGGTTTTAGGATCATACAGTTGTCTCTTTTGTCTATATGCCTGTGTGTGTGTTTTAGCGATTGCTTTCTTATGATTGTTGTGGTATTTATGTGTGTAGTGCTTGGGTGCATATGTGTGCTAATAAAAGCTCTTTTGCCTTTGGAATGACCTTTGTTGAGGTTTAGGTCTTTGCCATTTTGTCTTATATTCCATAGGTATTTGCTGATGTTTCACATTATTCCAATCAGCATAGTTTGGATAGTTTCTACCATTCCCATCATATGTATTTCTCTGATGAAATTTCTGGGGTTTTTGGTAGCTCTGTTTGCTTTTCACAGTGTATTTTCTGTTTGGGGTTTGCTGAGGGACTCGGCTAAATTTCTTCTCGGTTGTCCTTTTAGCATACTCAACTGGCTTCTTTCATTTCCCTTTATAACCAAGGCCAGTATGATTTTGATTGTGCTTTGGAGTGAGTGTGGGTGCAGCATTTGGTGTTTTGGGTTTTTGAGATGCTTCATTACTTAAAGATCCTTTTTTTCCAAAATCACTCTTGGAGTTTGACTATGCACAAAGGAATTAAATCCTATGTCTGTCTTGTCTCCACATTCCTTTAGTTTCATAATAAGCTCATTCAATGATTTGGATGCTTTTGTAAATGAGGAAATCACATTTTTAAGATATTTTTCCCTCTTTTCTATAGCAGCTAACTCTGATGTGATCTTGGCATTTTCAGCCTTCAGCTTAGTGTTCTCATCGGCTATGTGACTCAGAGTACTCATCTCTTTTGTCAGCTGTGAGTTTTGGCTTTTAAGCTGGCTGTTTTCCTCATTTAGGATTGTGTGTGAGGACTTTATGTGTTCAAAATTTTTCATCATTTTGCCTAATGAATCATAAAGATCTGTGGGTGATGAAGTGTGTGTATCACAATCACTATCACTTGAATCATAATGAGATTAGTTAGAGTGTACCTCATCTTATTGTTCATGTTCTTTGGCCATGAGGCAGATCATAGCCACTTCTTCAGAATCACTTGAGTAGTTTGTTTCACTACTATCTGAGTCTACTGCTTCTTCGAACTTGGCTGGCTCAGCAGTCTCTGCAGCCAACATGGCTTTCTTCTTTTCCTGTCTTCTTTCCCTGAAGACTTTTCTTTCTTCTTCATTCCTATACTTGTTAGCTGGTGGATAGGAACAGACAACAACAAAATGTCCTTGTTGTTTGCAATTCCAACACAGGTTCTCAGCTCTTTGATCAGCTCTGTCTGTTCTTTGATTATCAGTTGCCTGATAATCATATCTTTGATGCTCAGCTCTCTTGGGTGGTTTGTCTTCCCTTGCCTTGGAAGGTGCTGAATGTCTTCTGGAGGTTTCACCCTTATTCATTCTATAGTTCTTATTGAAGAACTTGTTGAATCTTTTAACCATCAGGGCAATCTCCTCTTGGTCGATGGCTTCTTTTGGCTCAGCTCTTTTCCCTTCACTGGCCATCAATGCATTTGTCTTAGGCATAGTTGTTTCCTCCTGCTCTTTCCTTCTTAGCTCAAACTCATAGGCTTTTAGGTCTGAGAATAGCTCATGGTTAGATGTTCTTGAGAGGTCCATTGAGTATCTGAGTGTCATGACCTTCATTTCCCATTCAACTGGGAGTGTTCTTAGAATCTTCATACACATCTCCTTTTGTGTATATTCTTTCCTAAGAGCTGAAAGCTCATTGTAATCTCAGTAAATCTGGCATCCAGCTGATCCAGAGTTTCACCTGCAAGCATTTTAAAATTTTCAAATTTTTGAACAGCAACAGTTAATTTATTTTCCTTAATTTGTTCTGATCCTTCACAAATTAAGGTCAGCTTATCCCAAATCTCTTTTGCGGATCTGCAAGATTTGACTTTGTTGAACATGGCTTTGTCCAACGTTTTGTAGAGAATATTCTTGGCCACATTGTCTAGGTTATATATCTTTCTATATTCATTTGTCCATTCAGTCCTTGGTTTATCAACCATGGCTGGTCTTGCTTCAGCAGCAGCTTCTTCTCCCTCTGTTGCAGCTGCTCTTCGTACAGATGTGTTGACTTTGAGTATTTGCAGTGGCCCATCCTCTATCACAAGCCACATTTCATCACGTAATGCAGATAGATGAGCCTGCATATGAATTTTCCAGTCATCAAATTCTTCTACCGTGAACATAAGAATGCAAGATAGATTTGCATCCATGATATTAACTTTGCTTGAAAAAGGAAAGACTTTGAAAAACACAAGTGTTAAAACCTTTTGAAAAGATAGATATCTAGTTCAGTAACCAGTGTAGAAGGCTCAATGAACCAACCGCGCTCAGATACCACTTGTAAGTCCCAAGGGGTGTGAAGTAAGGTTTAGATGAGGGGGTTGAATAAACCTTACCAACTTTTCTATTTTAGTCCTTTTAAAATAATTCAACAGAGTTGACTCAAATAAGTTGTGTCCTTGGATAGCAAATGTATACTAACAGCAGATATAAGTAAATATGCAGGAAATTAAATTTGCTGAAAGTAAATGACACAAATATTTTATAGAGGTTTGAAGATGGGTAATTTTTCTAATCCTCCCTTCTCCATCTCCTAGAGGAATCCACTATGTAACAGATCAGTTTACAAAGCGGTTATCAGTCTGGAGACAACCTTGATAGCACATCTGGCTTCTCTAGCAACTCAGCTTCTTCACAGGGCAGCTGCCTTGCTACTTCAACTCACTTCTCAAGTTATTGGATTTGATCACGAAGCCCTCCAACAAACTTGATAATGGGTCGACCTTGAACCTTTCTACAATCCTTCAACTTGGAAAGTAGACCCCTTTATTTCTTCAAAAGTTTCCTCTTCAACTGGTTCAAGTTATCTCTCCTTCACAGCTTGTGTTGGATCGAGTTTCTTCGAGTTTAAGGATGGAGGATTGCTTGAATTGCTATGAGAAATTTGCAGATTGCATGCTTAAATATTGCTTGTTCGTTCGTGGTTCAGGTCATCAAGGTCTCTTTTTCTCAATAGCTTCATCAACCTTTTATAGTGCATATTTGAAATTTGCCCGTTGAAGAGACAGGCTAGTTTCAAATGTCACTTTGTGTTCGTTGGCTTGTCTTTTCTTGGTCTGCAACCTTGGTGATGTTGACATTTCCTCGTATTAAATGGCATTCCAACATTTGCAGGTTTCTGACACAAGGTGCAGTGTTTCCCATTGGCTCATTCCTTTTGCATAATTCTGGGCAAAACACTTTAAGACCTGGCAGCTTGTCATATAAATATATAGAGTAATATTCTTGACTTTAATCAACGGATCTAAGTCAGTTGTATTGACTTGACTGTTGCTTCTACCCCATGTGACTTGAGTCTGCTCCAATCATGGGATTGACCCAACTATCACTTCAACTGATAGACTTGGCTTCTTGAGTTGACTTGACTGACACTTCTCACAGCTATTCCTCAGCTGACTCTCCTTCAGTCGAGTCCTTTACTTCATTCTAGGCCATACTGAGCTGACACACAACAGAGTCTTCATTCCAGTCCGCAGTTGATTTCTTGTAATATTTCACATAGCAGACTTAACTCAGCTTTTCCAGTCCTATTTATTATAATGCAAATTATAAGGAAAATGGGGTGCCAACTTCCAAGTTTAAGTATTACATGGTATCATCAAAATCTAACAAATAAATTTCCTAACAATTTCCCCCTTTTTGATGATGCCAAAACTTAAAACATTCAAAAAGTAAACAACAAACATACAAGCAGTGCAGTAACAAAAAATGTATGGTTTGAATAATCATTTTATTGATTATAGCATTCTTGTCCTTTACAAAGTTGTTTACATCAAGTATCAGAGCTTTTTACATAAACATGACAATACAAAGTATGTCTAAGCTAAGATACATATGGAGTGAAAATTACAGGGAAATTCACTAAGCTTATTACAGAAGACTTACATTAACGTATTTACAACAAAATACATGAAGGGGTTCGCATCACACACTTCAACGCCTTTGTTGCTTCCTTCTTCTCTCTCTCTTTTTAGCCCTTCTCCTATCATCATTAGCTCTCTTCCTCTTCTCCTCTTCTTCTTCTCTCTTCTTCTTCTCGTACACTCGCCTAGCAGCAGGGTCATCCCTCCGCTTCCTTTCTTCCCATTCGCGAGCGATTCTCTCATTCTCAGCTTCTTTTCTTCTGAGAGCTTCAGCGTTCTTGCCGCAACCTCTAAATTAGCAAGGTGGTCATGTAACAGATCAGTTTACAAAGCGGTTATCAGTCTGAAAACATCCTTGGTCACACAACTGGCCTCTCCTGCGACTCAGCTTTTTCACACGGACTGACTTGCTACTTGACTCACTTCTCAAGTTCTTGGATTTGATCACAAAGCCCTCCAACAAACTTGATAATGTTTCGACCTTGAACCTTTCTACAATTCTTCAACTTGGAAAGTAGACCTCTTTATTTCTTCAAAAGTTTCCTCTTCAACTGGTTCAAGTTATCTCTCCTTCACAGCTTGTGTTGGATCGAGCTTCTTTGAGTTTAAGGCTTGAGGAATTGCTTGAATTGCTATGAGAAATTTGCAGATTGCTTGCTTGAATATTTCTTGTTCGTTCGTGGTTTAGATCATTAAGGTCTCTTTGCTTCCTCAGCCTTTTATAGTGCATATTTGAAATTTGTCCGTTGAAGAGATAGGCTAGTTTCAAATGTCACTTTGTGTTCGTTGGCTTGTCTTTTCTTGGTCTGCAGTCTTGATGATGTTTACCTTTCCTCGTATTAAATGGCATTCCATCATTTGCAAGTTTCTGACATAAGGTGCAGTGTTTCCCATTGGCTCATTACTTTTGCACAATTCTGGGAAAAACACTATAAGACTGGCGACTTGTCAAATTACTATATAGAGTACTATTCTTGACTTTATCAACGGATCTAAGTCGCTTGTCTTGACTTGATCACGCTTTTACTTTACCCAGGTGACTTAAGTCTGCTCTAATCATTGGATTGACTCAACTATCACTTCAACTGATAGACTTGACTTCTTGAGTTGACTTCACTGACACTTCTCATAGTTGTTCCTCAGCTGACTCTCCTTCAGTCGAGTCATTGACTTCCTTCTAGGCCATACTCAGCTGACACACAACAGAGTCTTCGTTCCAGTCCGCAGTTGACTTCTTGTAAACATTGAAATAGCTGACTTAACTCAGCTTTTCCAGTCCTATTTATTATAATACAAATTACAAGGAAAATGGGGTGCCAACTTCCTAGTTTAAGTTTTACATGGTATCATCAAAATCTAACATATAAATTTCCTAACAATTTTTCCCTTTTTGATGATGCAAAAACTTAAAAACATTCAAAAAGTATACAACAAATATACAAGCAATCTTTGAACAAAGAATGTATGGTTTGAATAATCATTTTATTGATCATAGCATTCTTGTCCTTTACAAAGTTTTTTACATCAAGTATCGAGCTTTTTACATAAACATGACAATACAAAGTATGTATAAGCTAAGATACATATGGAGTGAAAATTACAGGAAATTAACTAAGCTTATTACGTAGACTTACATTAACGTATTTACAACAAAATACATGAATGGGTTCGCAAAGACACTTCAACGCCTTTGCTCCTTCCTTCTTCTCTCTTCTTCTTTATCCCTTCTCCTATCATCATTAGCTCTCTTCCTCTTCTCCTCTTCTTCTTCTCTCTTCTTCTTCTTCTCGTACACTCGCCTAGCAGCAGGTCATCCTCTACTTCCTTTCTTCCCATTCGCGAGCGATTCTCTCATTCTCGACTTCTTTTTTACTTACGAGAGCTTCAACGTTCTTGCCGCAACCTCTAAATTAGCAAGGTGGTCATGTAACAGATCAATTTACAAAGCGGTTATCAGTCTGGAGAAATCCTTGATCACACAGCTAGCCTCTCTTGCGACTCAGCTTTTTCACACGGCACCTGACTTGCTACTTCAGCTCACTTCTCAAGTTCTTGGATTTGATCACAAAGCCCTCCAACAAACTTGATAATGTTTCGACCTTGATCCTTTCTACAATCCTTCAACTTGGAAAGTAGACCCCTTTATTTCTTCAAAAGTTTCCTCTTCAACTGGTTCAAGTTATCTCTCCTTCACAGCCTGTGTTGGATCGAGCTTCTTCGAGTTTAAGGCTTGAGGAATTGCTTGAATTGCTATGAGAAATTTGCAGATTGCTTGCTTGAATATTGTTTGTTCGTTCGTGGTTTATATCATTAAGGTCTCTTTGCTTCCTCAGCCTTTTATAGTGCACATTTGAAATTTGTCCGTTGAAGAGATAGGCTAGTTTCAAATGTCACTTTGTGTTCGTTGGCTTGTCTTTTCTTGGTCTGCAGCCTTGATGATGTTTAACTTTCCTCGTATTAAATGGCATTCCATCATTTGCAAGTTTCTGACATAAGGTGCAGTGTTTCCCATTGGCTCATTACTTTTGCATAATTTTGGGAAAAAACACTTTAAGACCTGGCAGCTTGTCAAATTACTATATAGAGTACTATTCTTGACTTTATCAACGGATCTAAGTCAGTTGTCTTGACTTGACTGTTGCCTTTACCCCAGGTGACTTAAGTCTGCTCTAATCATGGGATTGACTCAACTATCACTTCAGCTGATAGACTTGGCTTCTTGAGTTGACTTGACTGACACTTCTCATAGTTGTTCCTCAGCTGACTCTCCTTCAGTCGAGTCATTGACTTCCTTCTAGGCCATACTCAGCTGACACACAACAGAGTCTTCATTCCTGTCCGCAGTTGACTTCTTGTAATCAATGACATAACCGACTTTAACTCGGCTTTTCCAAATCTATTTATTACAATACAAATTACAAGGAAAATGGGGTGCCAACTTCCTAGTTTAAGTTTTACATGGTATCATCAAAATCTAACATATAAATTTCCTAACAATTTTTCCCTTTTTGATGATGCAAAAACGTAAAACATTCAAAAAGTAAACAACAAATATACAAGCAATGCTGTAACAAAGAATGTATGGTTTGAATAATCATTTTATTGATCATATCATTCTTGTCCTTTACAAAGTTGTTTACATCAAGTATCAGAGCTTTTTACATAAACATGACAATATAAAGTATGTATAAGCTAAGATACATATGGAGTGAAAATTACAGGGAAATTAACTAAGCTTATTACAGAAGACTTACATTAACGTATTTACAACAAAATACACGAAGGGGTTCGCAGCACACTTCAACGCCTTTGCTACTTCCTTCTTCTCTCTTCTTCTTTATCCCTTCTCCTATCATCATTAGCTCTCTTCCTCTTCTCCTCTTCTTCTTCTCTCTTCTTCTTCTCGTACACTCGCCTAGCAGCAGGGTCATCCCTCTGCTTCCTTTCTTCCCATTCGCGAGCGATTCTCTCATTCTCAACTTCTTTTTTCTCGAGAGCTTCAAAGATTCTTGCCGCAACCTCTAAATTAGCAAGGTGGTCATGTAAGATCAATTTACAAAGCGGTTATCGATCCTGAGAAATCCTTGATCACACAATATCCTCTCTTGCGACTCGGCTTTTCACACGGACTGACTTGCTACTTGACTCACTTCTCAAGTTCTTGGATTTGATCACAAAGCCCTCCAACAAACTTGATAATGTTTCGACCTTGAACATTTCTACAATCCTTCAACTTGGAAAGTAGACCCTTTATTTCTTCAAAAGTTTCTTCTTCAATCTGGTTCAAGTTATCTCTCCTTCACTACTTGTGTTGGATCGAGCTTCTTTGAGTTTAAGGCTTGAGGAATTGCTTGAATTGCTATGAGAAATTTGCAGATTGCTTGCTTGAATATTACTTGTTCGTTCGTGGTTTAGATCATTAAGTTCTCTTTGCTTCCTCGACCTTTTATAGTGCACATTTGAAATTTGCCCGTTGAAGAGATAGGCTAGTTTCAAATGTCACTTTGTGTTCGTTGGCTTGTCTTTTCTTGGTCTCAGACCTTGATGATGTTTAACTTTCCTCGTATTAAATGGCATTCCATCATTTGCAAGTTTCTAACATAAGGTGCGGTGTTTCCCATTGGCTCATTACTTTTGCATAATTGGAAAAACACTTTAAGACCTGGCAAACTTGTCAAATTACTATATAGAGTACTATTCTTGACTTTATCAACGGATCTAAGTCGGTTTGTCTTGACTTGATCAAGCCTTTACCCCAGGTGACTTAAGTCCGCTCTAATCATGGGATTGACTCAACTATCACTTCACCGATAGACTTGGCTTCTTGAGTTGACTTGACCGACACTTCTCATAGTTGTTCCTCGGTGACTCTCCTTGATCGAGTCATTGACTTCCTTCTAGGCCATACTCACCGACACACAACGAGTCTTCATTCCCCGTCCAGATTGACTTCTTGTAATCATTGACATAGTTGACTTAACTCGGCTTTTTCCAAATCCTATTTATTACAATACAAATTACAAGGAAAATGGGGTGCCAACTTCCTAGTTTAAGTTTTACATGGTATCATCAAAATCTAACATATAAATTTCTAACAATTTTTCCCTTTTTGATGATGCAAAAACTTAAAACATTCAAAAAGTAAACAACAAATATACAAGCAATCTTTGAACAAAGAATGTATGGTTTGAATAATCATTTTATTGATCATATCATTCTTGTCCTTTACAAAGTTGTTTACATCAAGTATCGAGCTTTTACATAAACATGACAATATAAAGTATGTATAAGCTAAGATACATATGGAGTGAAAATTACAGGGAAATTAACTAAGCTTATTACAGAAGACTTACATTAACGTATTTACAACAAAATACACGAAGGGGTTCGCAGCACACTTCAACGCCTTTGCTACTTCCTTCTTCTCTCTTCTTCTTTATCCCTTCTCCTATCATCATTAGCTCTCTTCCTCTTCTCCTCTTCTTCTTCTCTCTTCTTCTTCTCGTACACTCGCCTAGCAGCAGGGTCATCCCTCTGCTTCCTTTCTTCCCATTCGCGAGCGATTCTCTCATTCTCGACCTTCTTTTTCTTCGAGAGCTTGGCAGATTCTTGCCGCAACCTCTAAATTAGCAAGGTGGTCATGTAATGATCAATTTACAAAGCGGTTATCGGGCCTGGAGAAATCCTTGATCACACAATTTCCTCTTGCGACTCGGCTTTTTCACGGCACTTGACTTGCTACTTGACTCACTTCTCAAGTTCTTGGATTTGATCACAAAGCCCTCCAACAAACTTGATAATGTTTCGACCTTGAACATTTCTACAATCCTTCAACTTGGAAAGTAGACCCCTTTATTTCTTCAAAAGTTTCTTCTTCAATCGTTCAAGTTATCTCTCCTTCACTACTTGTGTTGGATCGAGCTTCTTCGAGTTTAAGGCTTGAGGAATTGCTTGAATTGCTATGAGAAATTTGCATTGCTTGCTTGAATATTACTTGTTCGTTCGTGGTTTAGATCATTAAGGTCTCTTTGCTTCCTCAGCCTTTTATAGTGCACATTTGAAATTTGCCCGTTGAAGAGATAGGCTAGTTTCAAATGTCACTTTGTGTTCGTTGGCTTGTCTTTTCTTGGTCTGCAGCCTTGATGATGTTTAACTTTCCTCGTATTAAATGGCATTCCATCATTTGCAAGTTTCTAACATAAGGTGCAGTGTTTCCCATTGGCTCATTACTTTTGCACAATTCTGGGAAAAACACTTTAAGACCTGGCAGCTTGTCAAATTACTATATAGAGTACTATTCTTGACTTTATCAACGGATCTAAGTCAGTTGTCTTGACTTGATAGCTGCCTTTACCCCAGGTGACTTAAGTCTGCTCTAATCATGGGATTGACTCAACTATCACTTCAACTGATAGACTTGGCTTCTTGAGTTGACTTGACTGACACTTCTCATAGTTGTTCCTCAGCTGACTCTCCTTCAGTCGAGTCATTGACTTCCTTCTAGGCCATACTCAGCTGACACACAACAGAGTCTTCATTCCTGTCCGCAGTTGACTTCTTGTAATCATTGACATAGTTGACTTAACTCAGCTTTTCCAGTCCTATTTATTACAATACAAATTACAAGGAAAATGGGGTGCCAACTTCCTAGTTTAAGTTTTACATGGTATCATCAAAATCTAACATATAAATTTCCTAACAATTTTTCCCTTTTTGATGATGCAAAAACTTAAAACATTCAAAAAGTAAACAACAAATATACAAGCAATGCTGTAACAAAGAATGTATGGTTTGAATAATCATTTTATTGATCATAGCATTCTTGTCCTTTACAAAGTTGTTTACATCAAGTTTCAGAGCTTTTTACATAAACATGACAATACAAAGTATGTATAAGCTAAGATACATATGGAGTGAAAATTACAGGGAAATTAACTGAGCTTATTACAGAAGACTTACATTAACGTATTTACAACAAAATACACGAAAGGGTTCGCAGCACACTTCAACGCCTTTGCTACTTCCTTCTTCTCTCTTCTTCTTTATCCCTTCTCCTATCATCATTAGCTCTCTTCCTCTTCTCCTCTTCTTCTTCCCTCTTCTTCTTCTCGTACACTCTTTAGCAAATAGGGTCATCCCTCTGCTTCCTTTCTTCCCATTCGCGAGCGATTCTCTCATTCTCAGCTTCTTTTCTTCTGAGAGCTTCAGCGTTCTTGCCGCAACCTCTAAATTAGCAAGGTGGTCATGTAACAGATCAATTTACAAAGCGGTTATCGATCCTGAGAAAATCCTTGATCCCATCACGGCTTCTCTTGCGACTCGGCTTTTTCACGAGGCATTTTGCCGCTTTGCTATTGACTCACTTCTCAAGTTCTTGGATTTGATCACAAAGCCCTCCAACAAACTTGATAATGTTTCGACCTTGAACCTTTCTACAATCCTTCAACTTGGAAAGTAGACCACTTTATTTCTTCAAAAGTTTCCTCTTCAATCGTTCAAGTTATCTCTCCTTCACAGCTTGTGTTGGATCGAGCTTCTTCGAGTTTAAAGCTTGAGGAATTGCTTGAATTGCTATGAGAAATTTGCGATTGCTTGCTTGAATATTGCTTGTTCGTTCGTGGTTTAGATCATTAAGTTCTCTTTGCTTTAGCTTCCTCGGCCTTTTATAGTGCACATTTGAAATTTGCCCGTTGAAGAGATAGGTTAGTTTCAAATGTCACTTTGTGTTCGTTGGCTTATCTTTTCTTGATCCGCACCTTGATGATGTTTACCTTTCCTCGTATTAAATGGCATTCCATCATTTGCAAGTTTCGACATAAGGTGCAGTGTTTCCCATTGGCTCATTACTTTTGCACAATTCTTGGAAAAACACTTTAAGACCTGCAACTTGTCAAATTACTATATAGAGTACTATTCTTGATTTTATCAACGGATTTAAGTCGGTTGTCTTGACTTGAATGCTGCCTACTACCTGGTGACTTAAGTCTGCTCTAATCATGGGATTGACTCAACTATCACTTCAATCGATAGACTTGGCTTCTTGAGTTGACTTGATTGACACTTCTCATGGTCGTTTCCTCACCGTTTCTCTCCTTGATCGAGTCATGGACTTCCTTCTAGGCCATACTCACCGACACAAACAACGAGTCTTCATTCCAGTCCATGATTGACTTCTTGTAATCAATGACATAGTGACTTAACTCAGCTTTTCCAGTCCTATTTATTACAATACAAATTACAAGGAAAATGGGGTGCCAACTTCCTAGTTTAAGTTTTACATGGTATCATCAAAATCTAACATATAAATTTCCTAACAATTTTTCCCTTTTTGATGATGCAAAAACTTAAAACATTCAAAAAGTAAACAACAAATATACAAGCAATGCTGTAACAAAGAATGTATGGTTTGAATAATCATTTTATTGATCATAGCATTCTTGTCCTTTACAAAGTTGTTTACATCAGGTATCAGAGCTTTTTACATAAACATGACAATACAAAGTATGTATAAGCTAAGATACATATAGAGTGAAAATTACAGAGAAATTCACTGAGCTTATTACAGAAGACTTACATTAATGTATTTACAACAAAATACACGAAAGGGTTCGCAGCACACTTCAACGCCTTTGCTACTTCCTTCTTCTCTCTTCTTCTTTATCCCTTCTCCTATCATCATTAGCTCTCTTCCTCTTCTCCTCTTCTTCTTCCCTCTTCTTCTTCTCGTACACTCGCCTAGCAGCAGGGTCATCCCTCTGCTTCCTTTCTTCCCATTCGCGAGCGATTCTCTCATTCTCAGCTTCTTTTCTTCTGAGAGCTTCAGCGTTCTTGCCGCAACCTCTAAATTAGCAAGGTGGTCATGTAACAGATCAATTTACAAAGCGGTTATCAGTCTGGAGAAATCCTTGATCCCACTGCTGGCTTCTCTTGCGACTCAGCTTTTTCACAGGGCAGCTGCCTTGCTACTTCAGCTCACTTCTCAAGTTCTTGGATTTGATCACAAAGCCCTCCAACAAACTTGATAATGTTTCGACCTTGAACCTTTCTACAATCCTTCAACTTGGAAAGTAGACCACTTTATTTCTTCAAAAGTTTCCTCTTCAACTGGTTCAAGTTATCTCTCCTTCACAGCTTGTGTTGGATCGAGCTTCTTCGAGTTTAAAGCTTGAGGAATTGCTTGAATTGCTATGAGAAATTTGCAGATTGCTTGCTTGAATATTGCTTGTTCGTTCGTGGTTTAGATCATTAAGTTCTCTTTGCTTCCTCAGCCTTTTATAGTGCACATTTGAAATTTGCCCGTTGAAGAGATAGGCTAGTTTCAAATGTCACTTTGTGTTCGTTGGCTTATCTTTTCTTGATACTGCTTTCCCGGCACCTTGATGATGTTTACCTTTCCTCGTATTAAATGGCATTCCATCATTTGCAAGTTTCGACATAAGGTGCGGTGTTTCCCATTGGCTCATTACTTTTGCACAATTAGGAAAAACACTTTAAGACCTCGGCAGCTTGTCAAATTACTATATAGAGTACTATTCTTGATTTTATCAACGGATTTAAGTCGATTGTTTTGACTTGATTCTTGCTTTTACCCCCAGGTGACTTAAGTCTGCTCTAATCATGGGATTGACTCAACTATCACTTCAACGATAGACTTGGCTTCTTGAGTTGACTTGATTGTGACACTTCTCATGGTCTATTCCTCGGTGACTCTCTCCTTCATCGAGTCATGGACTTCCTTCTAGGCCATACTCAACACACACAACAGTCTTCATTCCACCGCGATTGACTTCTTGTAATCAATGACATAGGCCGACTTAACTAAGCTTTTCCATATCTATTTATTACAATACAAATTACAAGGAAAATGGGGTGCCAACTTCCTAGTTTAAGTTTTACATGGTATCATCAAAATCTAACATATAAATTTCCTAACAATTTTCCCCTTTTGATGGTGCAAAACTTAAAACATTCAAAAAGTAAACAACAAACATACAAGCAATCTTCCAAAAGAATGTATGGTTTGAATAATCATTTTATTGATCATAGCATTCTTGTCCTTTACAAAGTTGTTTACATCAAGTATCGAGCTTTTTACATAAACATGACAATATAAAGTATGTATAAGCTAAGATACATATGGAGTGAAAATTACAGGAAAATTAACTGTTATTACGTAAGACTTACATTAATGTATTTACAACAAAATACACGAAGGGTTCGCAGACACTTCAACGCCTTTGCTACTTCCTTCTTCTATCTTCTTCTTTATCCCTTCTCCTATCATCATTAGCTCTCTTCCTCTTCTCCTCTTTCTTCTTCCCTCTTCTTCTTCTCGTACACTCGCCATAGCAAGGGGTCATCCCTCCTTCCTTTCTTCCCATTCGCGAGCGATTCTCTCATTCTCAACTTCTTTTCTTTCCGAGAGCTTCAAATTCTTGCCGCAACCTCTAAATTAGCAAGGTGGTCATGTAATGATCAATTTACAAAGAGGTTATCAAAATGGAGACATCCTTGATCACACACTTTAAGCTTCTCTTGCATCGGCTTTTCAAAATCTAACAAATAAACTCACTTCTCAAGTTCTTGATTTGATCACAAAGCCCTCCAACAAACTTGATAATGGGTTTCGACCTTGAACCTTTCTACAATCCTTCAACTTGGAAAGTAGACCCTTTATTTCTTCAAAAGTTTCCTCTTCAATCAAGTTATCTCTCCTTCACAACTTGTGTTGGATCGCGCTTCTTCGAGTTTAAGGCTTGAGTAAGTGCTTGAATTGCTATGAGAAATTTGCGGATTGCTTGCTTGAATATTGCTTGTTCGTTCGTGGTTTAGGTCATTAAGGTCTCTTTTTCTCAATAAATGCGTCCTCGACCTTTTATAGTGCACATTTGAAATTTACCCGTTGAAGAGATAAAGTTAGTTTCAAATGTCATTTTGTGTTCGTTGGCTTGTCTTTTCTTGATCTCTTGGTGATGTTGACTTTCCTCGTATTAAATGGCATTCCAAAGATTTGCAAGTTTCGACATAAGGTGAAGTGTTTCCCATTGGCTCATTCTTTTGCACTATTCTTGAAAATGACTTTAAGACTGGCACTTGTCATATTAATATATAGAGTAATATTATTGACTTTAATCAATCGGATTTAAGTCGATTGTCTTGACTTGATAGTCTTGATTCTACCCCTGGTGACTTCTCTTGCGCTCCAATCATGGGATTGACTCAACTATCACTTCAACTCGATAGACTTGGCTTCTTGAGTTGACTTGATTGACACTTCTCATGGTTGTTCCTCACCGACTCTCCTTGATCGAGTCATGGACTTCCTTCTAGGCCATACTCAACACACAACAGTCTTCATTTCCTCAAATGATTGACTTCTTGTAATCAATGACATAGTGACTTAACTCAACTTTTCCAACTTGTATTTATTACAATACAAATTACAAGGAAAATGGGGTGCCAACTTCCTAGTTTAAGTTTTACATGGTATCATCAAAATCTAACATATAAATTTCCTAACAATTTTCCCCTTTTTGATGGTGCAAAACTTAAAACATTCAAAAAGTAAACAACAAACATACAAGCGTTGAAGAAAAAAAAATGTATGGTTTGAATAATCATTTTATTGATCATAGCATTCTTGTCCTTTACAAAGTTGTTTACATCAAGTATCGAGCTTTTACAAAAACATGACAATACAAAGTATGTCTAGCTAAGATACATATAGAGTGAAAATTACAAGGGAAATTTACCGAGCTTATTACAAAAGACTTACATTAATGTAATTACAACAAAATACACGAAGGGTTCGCAAAGACACTTCAACGCCTTTTTGCTTCCTTCTTCTCTCTTCTTCTTTAGCCCTTCTCCTATCATCATTAGCTCTTTCCTCTTCTCTTCTTCTTCTTCTCTCTCTTCTTCTCGTACACTCGCCTAGCAAAGTGCTTGGTCATCCCTCCGCTTCCTTTCTTCCCATTCGCGCGATTTTCTCATTCTCGCTTCTTGTCTTCTTAGAGCTTCAATCTTGCCGCAACCTCTAAATTAGCAAGGTGGTCATGTAATGATCAAATTACAAAGCGGTTATCGGTCTGGAAAACATCCTTGATCACACAACTACATCTCTTGCGATCAAAATTTTCAACAAATAAATTTCTAATAATTTCTACTTTTTGACTTCTCAAGTTCTTGGATTTGATCACAAAGCCCTCCAACAAACTTGATAATGGTTCGACCTTGAACCTTTCTACAATCCTTCAACTTGGAAAGTTTTATTTGTTTCATCAAAAGTTTCTCTTCAACTTGTTGAAGTTATCTCACCTTCAAAGCTTGTGTTGGATCGAAGTTTAAAATCGAATTTAAGGCTTGAGGATTGCTTGAATTGCTATGAGAAATTTGCATATTGCATGCTTGAATATTGCTTGTTCGTTCGTGGTTTAGGTCATTAAGGTCTCTTTTTCTCAATAGCTTCTTCCTCCTTTTATAGTGCACATTTCAAATTTGTCCATTGAAGAGATAGGCTAGTTTCAAATGTCACTTTGTGTTCGCTTCTCTTGTCTTTTCTTGTCCGCAACCTTGGTGATGTTGATCTTTCCTCGTGTTAAATGGCATTCCAACATTTGCGGGTTTATGACATAAGGTGCAAGTGTTTTCCATTGGCTCATTCTTTTGCACTATTCTTGGGCAAAACACTTTAAGACTCGCAACTTGTCATATTAATATATAGAGTAATATTCTTGACTTTAATCAACGGATCTAAGTCGGGCTTGTCTTGACTTTCTTCGCTTCTACCCTGTGACATGAAGTTCTTGCTTTGATCAATCATCAAACTTGATATTGACCCAACTATCACTTCAACTGATAGACTTGGCTTCTTGAGTTGACTTGATTGACACTTCTCACAGCTATTCCTCAGCTGACTCTCCTTCAGTCGAGTCTTTTACTTCCCTCTAGGCCATACTTTGGATACACAACAGTCTTCATTCCAAATCAGCTGATTGATTTTTGTAATCTTTCACATAGCTGACTTAACTCGGCTTTTCTAGTCCTATTTATTACAATACAAATTACAAGGAAAATGGGGTGCCAACTTCCTAGTTGCCCATTGAAGAGATAGGCTAGTTTGAAATGTCACTTTGTGTTCGTTGGCTTGTCTTTTCTTGGTCTGAAAACCTTGGTGATGTTGACCTTTCCTCGTATTAAATGGCATTCCAAAGATTTGCGGGTTTCTAAACAAAGTGCATGGTTTTTCCAATAATCATTCCTTTTGCACAATTTCTTGTCACTTTAAGACCTCGGCAAGTTGTCATATTAATATATAGAGTAATATTCTTGACTTTAATCAACGGATCTAAGTCAGTTGTCTTGACTTGACTGCTGTTTCTACCCCAGGTGACTTGAGTCTACTCCAATCATGGCATTGACCCAACTATCACTTCAACTGATAGACTTGGCTTCTTGAGTTGACTTGACTGACACTTCTCACCACTATTCTCACCGACTCTCCTCTTCCTCTTAGTCCTTTACTTCCTCTAGGCCATACTCAATGACACAAACAATGAGTCTTCATTCCAAATCCTTTGATTTCTTGTAATCTTTCACATAGCTTACTTAACTCAGCTTTTCTAGTCCTATTTATTACAATACAAATTACAACGAAAATAGGGTGCCAACTTCCTAGTTTAAGTTTCACATGGTATCATCAAAATCTAACAAATAAATTTCCTAACAATTTCCCCCTTTTTGATGATGCCAAAATTTAAAACATTCAAAAAGTAAACAACAAACATACAAGCAGTGCAGTAACAAAGAATGTATACTTTGAATAATCATTTTATTGATCATAGCATTCTTGTCCTTTACAAAGCTGTTTACATCAAGTATCAAAGCTTTTTACATAAACATGGCAATACAAAGTATGTCTAAGCTAAGATACATATAGAGTGAAAATTATAGGAAATTCACTAACTTATTATAGAAGACTTACATTAATGTATTTACAACAAAATAAATGAAGGTGTTCGCAAGACACTTCAACGCCTTTGCTCTTTCCTTCTTCTCTATTCTTCTTTAGCCCTTCTCCTATCATCATTAGCTCTCTTCCTCTTCTCTCTTTTCTTCTCTCTTCTTCTTCTCGTGCACTTTCAAATTTGTCCATTGAAGCGAGGTCATTCCTCCGCTTCCTTTCTTCTCATTCGCTAGCGGTTCTCTCATTCTTGCTTCTTGTCTTCTAAGAGCTTGATTCTTGCCGCAACCTCTAAATTAGCAAGGTGGTCATGTAATAGATCATTTACAAAGCGGTTATCGATGCTGGTGCGTTTTCTTGATCACACAATTGGGTTCTCTTGCGCCTCAACTTCTTCATAGGGAATATTTGCTTGCTACTTGACTCACTTCTCAAGTTCTTGGATTTTATCACAAAACCCTCCAACAAACTTGATAATGGTTCGACCTTGAACCTTTATACAATCCTTCAACTTGGAAAGTAGACCCTTTATTTCTTCAAAAGTTTTCTCTTCAATCAAGTTGAAGTTATCTCTCTCACAACTTGTGTTCGATCGAGTTTCTTCGAGTTTAAGGCTTGAGGAATTGGTTGAATTGCTATGAGAAATTTGCGGATAGCTTGCTTGAATATTGCTTGTTTGTTCGTGCTTTAGGTCATTAAAGTCTCTTTTCCTCAATAGCTTCCTCGGACTTTTATAGTGCACATTTGAAATTTGCCCATTGAAAGAGATAGGATAGTTTAAAATGTCACTTTGTGTTCGTTGGCTTGTCTTTTCTTGGTCCGAAACCTTGGTGATGTTGACCTTTCCTCGTATTAAATGGCATTCCAAAGCATTTGCGGGTTTCGAACACAAGGTGCGATGTTTCCCATTGGCTCATTCCTTTTGCACAATTCTTGGCAAAACACTTTAAGACACTGACAACTTGTCATATTACTATATAGAGTAATATTATTGACTTTAATCAATGGATCTAAGGATTTTCTTGAGTTAGTTGTCTTTACCCCATGTGACTTGATTATGATCCAATCATGGGATTGACTCAACTATCACTTCAACTAATAGACTTGGCCTCTTGAGTTGACTTGGTGACACTTCTCACGATTGTTCCTCACCGACTCTCCTTGATCGAGTCCTTGACTTTCTTTCTAGGCCATACTCGGCTAACACACATCGAGTCTTCATTCCATCCATGATTGACTTCTTGTAATCATTAACATAGCTAACTTAA
Source organism: Rehmannia glutinosa (assembly GCA_016081115.2). Classification (NCBI taxonomy): domain Eukaryota; kingdom Viridiplantae; phylum Streptophyta; class Magnoliopsida; order Lamiales; family Orobanchaceae; genus Rehmannia; species Rehmannia glutinosa. Next base: position 45,164,909 of record CM071924.1, read on the forward strand.
CTCAGCTTTTCCAGTCCTATTTATTACGATACAAATTACAAGGAAAATGGGGTGTCAACTTCCTAGTTTGAGTTTTACATGGTATCATCAAAATCTAACAAATAAATTTCCTAATATTTCCCCCTTTTTGATGATGCCAAAATTTAAAACATTCAAAAAGTAAACAACAAACATACAAGCAGTGCAGTAACAAAGAATGTATGCTTTGAATAATCATTTTATTGATCATAGCATTTTTGTCCTTTACAAAGCTGTTTACATCAAGTATCAAAGCTTTTTACATAAACATGACAATACAAAGTATGTCTAAGCTAAGATACATATAGAGTGAAAATTACAGGAAATTCATTGAGCTTATTATATTAGACTTACATTAATGTATTTACCACAAAATAAATGAAGGTGTTCGCAGCACACTTCAACGCCCTTGCTGCCTCCTTCCTCTCTCTTCTTCTTTAGCCCTTCTCCTATCATCATTAGCTCTCTTCCTCTTCTTCTCTTCTTCTTCTTCTTCTTCTTCTCACTACCTTTAGTAGCAGGGTCATCCCTCCGCTTTCCTTTCTTCTCATTCGCAAGCGGTTCTCTCATTCTCGAACTTCTTGTCTTCTAAGAGCTTGACATTCTTGCCGCAACCTCTAAATTAGCAAGGTGGTCATGTAATGATTCAGTTTACAAAGCGGTTATCGATCCGGAAACAGTCTTGATCACACACTTGGTTCTCTTCGCTCGGGCATAGGCGGGTTGCCTTGCTACTTGACTCACTTCTCAAGTTCTTGGATTTGATCACAAAACCCTCCAACAACTTGATAATGGTTCGACCTTGAACCTTTATACAATCCTTCAACTTGGAAAGTAGACCCTTTATTTCTTCAAAAGTTTCCTCTTCAATCAAGGTTGAAGTTATCTCTCTTTCACGGCTTGTGTTGGATCGAGTTTCTTTTGAGTTTAAGGCTTGAGAAATTGGTTGAATTGCTATGAGAAATTTGCGAGATAGCTTGCTTGAATATTGCTTGTTCGTTCGTGGTTTAGGTCATTAACGTCTCTTTTCCTCAATAGCTTCCTCGGACTTTTATAGTGCACATTTGAAATTTGCCCATTGAAGAGATAGGATAGTTTCAAATGTCACTTTGTGTTCGTTGGCTTGTCTTTTCTTGATCCTGCGCTTGGTGATGTTGACCTTTCCTCGTATTAAATGGCATTCCAACATTTGCGGGTTATCGACACAAGGTGCGGTGTTTCCCATTGCTCATTCCTTTTGCACAATTAAGGCAAAACACTTTAAGACCTGACAACTTGTCATATTACTATATAGAGTAATATTATTGACTTTAATCAACGGATCTAAGTTAGTTGTCTTTACCCCAGGTGACTTGATTATGCTCCAATCATGGGATTGACTCAACTATCACTTCAACTGATAGACTTGGCCTCTTGAGTTCAGGATGGATGACACTTCTCACGATTGTTCCTCGGTGACTCTCCTTCGCCGAGTGCTTGACTTCTTTCTAGGCCATACTCGGCTAACACACAATGAGTCTTCATTCCAGTCCGCTTATTTACTTCTTGTAATCATTAACATAGCTAACTTAACTCACGGCTTTTCCAAATTCTATTTATTACGATACAAATTACAAGGAAAATTGGGTGTCCACTTCTAGTTTGAGTTTTACATGGTATCATCAAAATATAACAAATAAATTTCCTAATATTTCCCTCTTTTTGATGATGCCAAAATTTAAAACATTCAAAAAGTAAACAACAAACATACAAGCGGTGCAAGAACAAAGAATGTATGCTTTGAATAATCATTTTATTGATCATAGCATTTTTGTCCTTTACAAAGATGTTTACATCAAGTATCAAAGCTTTTACATAAACATGACAATACAAAGTATGTCTAAGCTAAGATACATATAAAATGAAAATTACGGGGGAAATTCATTGAACTTATTATAGAAGACTTACATTAATGTATTTACAACAAAATAAACGAAGGTGTTCACAACACACTTCAACGCCCTTCTTTGCCTCCTTTCCTCTCTCTTCTTCTTTAGCCCTTCTCCTATCATCCTTAGCTTCCTCTTCTCCTCTTCTTCTTCTCTCTTCTTCTTCTCGTACACTCGCCTAGCAAAACAGGTCATCCCTCCGCTTCCTTTCTTCTCATTCGCGAGCGGTTCTCTCATTCTCGACTTCTTGTCTTCTAGAGCTTGACATTCTTGCAGAACCTAAATTAGCAAGGTGGTCATGTAACAGATCGGTTTACAAAGCGGTTATCGGGAGATGATCTTGATCACACATTGGTTCTCTTGCGACTCGACTTCTTCAAAGGGCGGTTGCCTTGCTACTTGACTCACTTCTCAAGTTCTTGGATTTGATCACAAAGCCCTCCAACAAACTTGATAATGGTTCGACCTTGAACCTTTCTACAATCCTTCAACTTGGAAAGTTGGCCCCTTAATTTCTTCTTCAAAAGTTTCCTCTTCAACTGGTTGAAGTTATCTCTCCTTCACATGACTTGTGTTGGATCGAGCTTCTTCGAGTTTAAGGCTTAGGAATTGGTTGAATTGCTATGAGAAATTTGAAGATTGCTTGCTTGAATATTGCTTGTTCGTTCGTGGTTTAGGTCATTAAGGCCTCTTTTCCTCAATAGCTTCCTCGGACTTTTTATAGTGCACATTTGAAATTTGCCCATTGAAGAGATAGGTGGTTTCAAATGTCATTTTTGTTCGTTGGCTTGTCTTTTCTTGGGTCTCGGCGTTGGTGATGTTGACCTTTCCTCGTATTAAATGGCATTCCATCATTTGCGGGTTTTCGACACAAGGTGCGGTGTTTTCCATTTCCGCTCATTCCTTTTGCACAATTCAAAGGCAAAACACTTTAAGACTGACAACTTGTCATATTAATATATAGAGTAATATTCTTGACTTTAATCAACGGATCTAAGTCGGTTTGTCTTTTTACTCCTAGGTGACTTGATTATGCTCCAATCATGGGATTGACTCAACTATCACTTCAACTCGATAGACTTGGCCTCTTGAGTTGACTTGGTGACACTTCTCACGATTGTTCCTCGGTGACTCTCCTTGATCGAGTGCTTGACTTACTTCCTAGGCCATACTCGGCTAACAAACAACAGAGTCTTCATTCCAAATTCATTATTTACTTCTTGTAATCATTAACATAGTGACTTAACTCGGCTTTTCCAGTCTATTTATTACTTATACAAATTACAAGGAAAATTGGGTGTCCACTTCCTAGTTTGAGTTTTACATGGTATCATCAAAATCTAACAAATAAATTTCCTAATAATTTCCCTCTTTTTGATGATGCCAAAATTTAAAACATTCAAAAGTAAACAACAAACATACAAGCGAGTGCGGAACAAAGAATGTATGCTTTGAATAATCATTTTATTGATCATAGCATTCTTGTCCTTTACAAAGATGTTTACATCAAGTATCAAGCTTTTTACATAAACATGACAATACAAAGTATGTCTAGCTAAGATACATATAAAATGAAAATTAAGGGGAAATTCATTTGAACTTATTATAGAAGACTTACATTAATGTATTTACAACAAAATAAACGAAGGTGTTCACAACACACTTCAACGCCTTGCTTTCAGCTTTCTTCTCTCTTCTTTTCTTTCCTATCATCCTCTCTCATCCTCTTCTCCTCTTCTTCTTTCTCTCTTTCTTCTCTCTCGTACACTCGCTAGCAAAGCAGCGGTCATCCCTCCGCTTCCTTTCTTCTCATTCGCGAGCGGTTCTCTCATTCTCGGCTTCTTGTCTTACGAGAGCTTCAAAGGTTCTTGCCGTAACCTCTAAATTAGCAAGGTGGTCATGTAATGGATCGGTTTACAAAGCGGTTGCTCGGTCTGGAGATGGCGGTCTTGATCACACAATTTGGCTTCTCTTGCGACTCAACTTCTTCAAAGAGCAGCGCCACTTTGCTACTTGACTCACTTCTCAAGTTCTTGGATTTGATCACAAAGCCCTCCAACAAACTTGATAATGGTTCGACCTTGAACCTTTCTACAATCCTTCAACTTGGAAAGTTGGCCCTTTAATTTCTTCAAAAGTTTCCCTTCAATCAAGTTCAAGTTATCTCTCCTTCACAACTTGTGTTGGATCGAGCTTCTTCGAGTTTAAGGCTTGAGGAATTGCTTGAATTGCTATGAGAAATTTGAAGATTGCTTGCTTGAATATTGCTTGTTTGTTCGTGGTTTAGGTCATTAAGGCCTCTTTTCCTCAATAGCTTCCTCGATAGCACTTTTATAGTGCACATTTGAAATTTGCCCATTGAAGAGATAGGGTGGTTTCAAATGTCATTTTTGTTCGTTGGCTTGTCTTTTCTTGGTCCGCAAGCCTTGGTGATGTTGACCTTTCCTCGTATTAAGTGGCATTCCATCATTTGCGGGTTTCGACCTGAGGTGCGAGTGTTTTCCATTGGCTCATTCCTTTTGCACAATTCTTGGCAAAACACTTTAAGACACTGCGCTTGTCATATTAATATATGTAGTAATATTCTTGACTTTAATCAATGGATCTAAGTCGGTTGTCTTGACTTACAAGCGTTGTTCTACCTTTTACCGGTGACTTGAGTCTGCTCAATCATGGCATTGACTGACTATCACTTCAACTAATAGACTTGGCTTCTTGAGTTGACTTGGTGACACTTCTCACGCTGTTTCTCACCGACTCTCCTTGATCGAGTCCTTTACTTCCCTCTAGGCCATACTCGGTGACAAACAACGTCTTCATTCCATCCGCGATTGATTTCTTGTAATCTTTCACATACGACTTAACTCGACTTTTCTAGTCTATTTATTACAATACAAATTACAAGGAAAATGGGGTGCCAACTTCCTTTAAGTTTTACATGGTATTATCAAAATCTTACAAATAAATTTCCTAACAATTTCCCCCATTTTTGATGATGCAAAAATTAAAACATTCAAAAAGTAAACAACAAATATACAAGGTCAAGAACAAAAATGTATGGTTTTAATAATCATTTTATTGATCATAGCTTTTCTTGTCCTTTACAAAGTTGTTTACATCAAGTATCAGAGCTTTTTACATAAACATGACAATACAAAGTATGTCTAGCTAAGATACATATAGAGTGAAAATTATAGGGAAATTCACTAAGCTTATTACAGAAGACTTACATTAATGTATTTACAACAAAATACACGAAGGGGTTCGCAGCACACTTCAACGCCTTTGCTACTTCCTTCTTCTATCTTCTTCTTTAGCCCTTCTCCTATCATGCTCTCTTCCTCTTCTCCTCTTCTTCTTCTCTCTTCGTCTTCTCGTACACTCGCCTTCTAGCAGGTCATCCCTCGCTTCCTTTCTTCGCATTCGCTTAGCGCTCTCATTCTCGGCTTCTTATCTTAAAGAGAGCTTCAACGTTCTTCCCGCAACCTCTAAATTAGCAAGGTGGTCATGTAATGGATCGGACGTTTACAAGCGGTTATCGATGCCGAGATCTTGATCCCATCACACTTCTTCTTTCAGGCGTTTGCGCTTTGCTACTTCAGCTCACTTCTCAAGTTCTTGGATTTGATCACAAAGCCCTCCAACAAACTTGATAATGGTTCGACCTTGAACCTTTCTACAATCCTTCAACTTGGTAAGTAGACCCCTTTATTTCTTCAAAAGTTTTCTTCAATTTGAAGTTATCTCTCCTTCACAACTTGTGTTGGATCGAGTTTCTTCGAGTTTAAGGAAAACGAGGAATTGCTTGAATTGCTATGAGAAATTTGCGATTTCAGCTTGCTTGAATATTGCTTGTTTGTTCGTGGTTTAGGTCATTAAGTATCTTTTCCTCAATAGCTTCCTCGACTTTTATAGTGTACATTTCAAATTTTCCCATTGAAGAGATAAGTAGTTTAAAATTCAACTTTGTGGTTGTTGGCTTGTCTTTTCTTGATGCAAGCCTTGGTGATTTTGACCTTTCATCGTATAAATGGCATTCAGCATTTGCGGGTTTAAACACGAGTGCGGTGTTTTCCATTGGCTCATTACTATATAGTGTAATATTATTGACTTTGTCAGCGGATGCAAGTCGATTGTCTTGTATGTTGCTTCCTTTACCCGAGGTGACTTGAATACTCTTGGTAATGACTTCTCACAGTGTTCCTCGGTGACCTCTTCTTCAGTCGGATCCTTGACTTCCTTCTAAGCCATACTCAGGTGACACACATATGTCTTCATTTGATCGCATTTGACTTAACTTAAATCGTTGACATAGGCGACTTTCTCGGCTTTTCCAGTCCTGTTATTCTGATACAAATTACATGTAAATAGGGTGTAAACTTCCCCTAGTTTAAATTTTACATGGTATCATCAAAATCTAACAAATAAATTTCCTAACAATGTATCATATATATATACTCCATATAATTGCATTAATAGCAATATGTTAAATATTAACAATAAATAATCAATATATTTTATTTATGAAACATGAATGTTAATGCTATAAAGTAAACTAACTAAAATCTCATATAAAATAAAGAGGCAAAAAGGTAAAAATCTATGAAAAAATTGGCATTGATTAATAATTATAGATTAATATTACTAAAATATTAAAAAAATAAAAATCAGAAAAATATTGCTTTTGTCTTTACCTAATTTTTGGGATATCAATTATAACCAAATATATCGTTCGCATTGTTTAATTAAGCGGCATAATTTTTGTTTGCAAAATATAGCCAAAAAAGTGTTACAATTGATTAAATAATAAGTGTTTACATATTTATAAAGTGCTACAAAAGTGTTATATAAATATTATAATGTAAAAAGTCTTACATACATGTGTTACATGATGTGCTTTATGTAAAAAGTCTTTCAATTTTGTGTTTACCTAAATATCGTTTATGTTGTAGTACAAAAAACTAACAAAATTGTCATTTCAAATAAATATGACAAACATGGTTGCCAACAACGAAAACTTACGGAAGCAGTCCCAAAAAGGCAAGTGTGCTTGAATATGGTGCTAGGACTTTCCAAGTAAATTTTAAAAAGCGGCAACATAAAGCGACCTTTTCCGGAGGAAAAGAAAGAACAATTAAAAACATAATAATAAGCTAATAAAAAGACAACCAAATTTAGAAAAAGAGATAGAGAGATCGAAATCACCCGAGAGTTCAAATAATAATTCAAATCCATGCCAGCAATGAAATTGTTAAGTTTGTGCATGTATATGTTTTTCAAGTGAAGGTGAGGTGTAAAGTGTATCTCTCTTCTTTTCTCAAAAGAACAACCAAATGTATGCAGGCTTTGATATATGTTTTTTTCTTAATTTTGATGATTTTTGTTTTACACAAGAAATAATATTTTTAAAGGTTGTCGAATCTGCTAAATGATTTAAAATGGTTTTATATTCTCCGAATATTTCTTCAAGTTTAGTTTTTGACAAAATTGGACAACACTTCCAAATGATTTTTATGTCATAAGTTTTTACTTCAAACAAGTTCTCAATGTTTGTCTAATACTTCCGATTGGTTTAAAATATTTTACTAAATTTTGGAGTATTTCTTGAGTTTTATTACCAAACAAAAAATTGGACAACTTTTTAAATAAGTGCGGCCAGAGGTAAATCCACCTTAGGGCAACCACGATACACAGAAGATGATTTTGGAACAAAAAATGAGGCCGAGAAGTGAAAAAGCGGTCAGGTGGGCAGTGCAGCCCTGGTGTCGGCGAATTAAAATTAGGCCGTTGTGGGTCGGCCAAGTGCGCGAGCAATTATTCTTGAAGCGAACATTTTCTTCGTCCAAATCCATGAGGGGGACGGTTGAAGCTATGGTGACGTGAAACACTCCTTATCCTTGTCTTTATTCCAATGCTTTAAATTCAAACTCTCTTCTATCTGACAATGTCTATCTTCTGGATGAGCGAAAGTATTGATGGTTGATGATAGGACATGTTCTTAAAATGTGGGATTGATTTCTAATAAGCTATATTCTTGATTTTAATTGTATTTTTAGCTTTTCAATCCCCAAGAGGAGCTTTATGCTTGAGTCAATCATCTTCTATAAATAGAGGAAGTTTTGGAGCAGCTTTATATAACTTGATTGAGATCTGACCATGACAAGATACACTTCAATGAATATTCGTTCTTCATTGTTATTATTTTTGTTGTAATTTTACCTAGCTTTCACTTTCACATCCTTGAGTCTAGGCTATTCTTGATTACACTTTGCACTCAAAATTGTAATATTCATTATTGAGTTGTAATCTTGATTTTTGGTTATCATTCAAGCCACAAAATATCCGCACATGAGTGTTCTTGTGGTAAGAGCACCTTTGGATGATCTGGGTAATAGGTGCAAGAAGATTGTGGCGATCTTAGCATTGAGGTGTTGAAGAATTTGATGTGCTTCAAGGTTGAAGATTGTGGTAATCTTCTGCAAAGTGCCGTTGAAGATTGTGGTAATCTTCAAAGGAGATTGTGGTAATCTCCCAAGGTGGTGTTGAAGAAGATTGTGGTGCTCTTCCAAAAGGTGTTGTAAGTTGAATTTGTATTAATTTTGGTAATTAATAAAATTCTTTTTCTTTTGAAATCTATCCGGATATCTTTGGGGTGGTAATGGAATTAGGCCCTAGAGTGAGTTGAACTACTATAAATCGTGACAGTATTGTTTACATTGTGCATTATTGTGTTTGAGCATTTGGTTCGAAAAAGAGGAGCGGAAATCGAAAGATGGAATAATCTATTCACCCCTGATTATCGTAGCGAAAACGGACTTCAGGCACTAGGCTCCTGCCTTAATTCTCAATTTTCAAGAAATTTACACCAATAAATTTTATTTTGAGAACTACAGATCTTTCTAGCGTAAACATTCTTTAACAAACATTCAAAGGAACACAAAGATAACATAATTTTGCATAGCTTCAGCATTTATCACTAGACTAAGCACATTGAAATTAATGAAATATAAAATCACTATTTTGAAAAATATCACTTCAATTATCAAAAATAGAATAAACCCCCTTCAAAAAAATAGGGGGAATAAAAGCTGACAAATTGAAATTGAATAGGGTTTGAAATCGGGAATAGCGAGATGAGTTTGGCTCCGGTGGTTCAAGAAACCTCATAGGCATTAGTTCTGAGAAGAACAAGCGCAGCAATGGGCTCCAATTTCTCATTGGCTTCCATGACCGGTTGCTCTAAGGGCTAACTTTGAATATGAGTGAGATTGTGGCGATCTGCCAATTCTTATAATGAGACTCCATCTCCACTGCCCCTCTGTCCAGCGTGCCAGGATGGTCCCAATGCAATCCCAGGCCAGGAGCCCATGCAATATTGCATATTTTCATCCTAGTTGGTCACCTTGCAAAAAGCATCAATCTGTAGTGTGTGAGCCCGGGGCAGGCCGTCCCACTGACGGTTGTCCGGCTTAGCGAGGTTGTCACACATTTGTGGAGTCGATGTGGAACACTTAGCAAATTCGACAAACCATTGTTGCCTATTAACCATCCCCTCGAGGGTTCACTCAATTTGGATTAGGAGGAACAAATTGGCTCTCAGGTCCCGGTTGCTCCCGAGAATCGTCCTCTTGGGAGCATCGGTCGTCCACTGGAAGGAACCACAATGGGCTCAGTGTTGGAGTGCCGCTCAAGCCTGTGATCTGGAGCCTAGTCCTTTCTCTTCATCAAGGGCAAGCAATGCGTAACT